>OY755038.1:154833411-155401878 GCA_963576565.1 Aspidapion aeneum | reverse complement strand
AAACCCGTCCTCCTACACACAAGTTTCATTTTCAAGAAGTGCTGCTGAACCGATGCTACCAGAAGCACCGAATGAAGAATCCTGTAATGTGTTACAGCCTGTACAGACCAATATACCTTCCTCCATTCACTACAGTAGTAATTCTAAGCAGCAAACTGATCAAGGCATTTCTGTAGTGGGCCAAACACCAACCAATCAACAAACAGAAAGTTCACTTTCAATTTCAATATCTACCATCGTTAACTTTTTCGTTATTGTTAATTAAATGTTCTTTACATAAAGTTTCTTTTTAATATATCATAATAAAAAAATCCTGTTTTATTATTTTTCCGTGCATAAAAAAAATCAAGTAAAAATAAAAGTTAAAAAAACGTACGGAAAAGTAACTTTTCCGCACTAGTGCTGAAAAATTTCTTTTTCGCACGATTTTTGTTTTGTTAAAAATGAAGATATTTAGGACTAATTAAATTATTTATGTAACAATTCTATCTTACGTATCATTTTCTAGCATTATTATAAAATCTTTGCGAATTAAAACATGTTTTTTGATAAAGAAGATGGACAAAAACACTCGTAGGAAAAATATTGTACCTAATTCTTGCGGAAACTATCTTTTCCATCCTTGACGGCTTGCCCGAACTCCGCTCCGCGTCGTTTGTGCAACTGCCGTCACGTGCGGAAAAGTACCTCTTTCCGCACTTGTTAGGTAAATAACTATTGTACAAACAATTAAAAGCCTAAGCGATACAAAAAAATATTTATGTAAAAGATATTTAAAATTTAAAGGTAAAAGACCTTAAGTGGGATGAAACTACTGCTTTTGTTGATTTGGAGTTTTCAGTAAAAATAGCTAAAGAAGTAAAGAAATATATCCCTTTATCAGACAACCAAATAGCTATGTAGCGGTACATGTATTAACAGATTTTTTGAAAGAAATGCAAAATGTTGAGTCGCTTCACTTTGGAAGAAGTAAGTAATTAAATAAAACGTACGTACGGGACAAAAATATTTCTGTGCAGGTTGTTGTTTGTCAATGTAATTAAATGTAATATTTATTATGTGTATTTGTACAGTCGGGGACTTTTTAAATTGCCGCTCTGGAAAATAAAAAAAATTCCTATTTGAAATTCGGAAAAGCAATTTAAACCAAACCAAAAAAATTGTGAACTTTACCACTGTCTGTATACATACGTATTTAAAAATTTATTGTTTTTGATTTCTTTAATTGATTAATTTTGACAGAAAAAAATAAAACGGCCATTTAAAAAGTCCCCGACTGTACATTTTTATATTGAGCAAGCTTAATAATTATAAGGGTTTGATTTGGCTCGGTTTGGTTATGTTAAATAGATAACTTGGGTGTCAAATTGTTGCCTAAAAAACATGCAAATTTGTGAAATAACAACGAAGACAGTTTCTTCCTGTAAATAAATGTGCAGATTTTTATATTTATCGTGTATGTTTGTCAATGTTTGCATTAGGCAAGCCTAGTGAAGGCTTTCGTTTTGTTACATTAAATATATATTTTAGGGCCAAGATTCTAAAATATCTTGTAAATTTGTTAATCAACAAATCAAACAAATGTAAAATATTTGTAAAAAAATTTTGATTTACTATTTGTATTTGTTAATTTTTATATTGACCAACTGGTTCGGTTTGATTCTATTAATTGTATATTTTGGATGAAAAATTTGTGAATTAACAACGAAGGCAGGCAGGTTTTTCTGTAAATAATTATTGTACATTTTTATATTGACCAACCTTATTTATATGGGTTTGGTTCGGTTTGGTTATACTTGATATGTATTATAAAGCCATGATTTTTTCAAACTAACTTGTGAATTTGTAAAAGAACAACGAACCAAGATGTTGTTACGTAAATAAATGTAGGGATTTTTGGATTTCTCATGTGTATTTGTAAACTTTTATTTTGACCAAGGTTAGTTAGGGGCTTAAGTTGATTTGGTTATATTAACTAATAAGTTTTAATGTCAAAATTTTATCATATTAACTTGTAAATTTGTCAAATAAATAGTAAAAGTTTTTCACGTAAATATATGTAAATATTTTTGGATTTATTTATTCATTTCACCCTGTAGCTCACCTCCCTTGTTTTTTAAAAATGTGATTTTTCAAAATCTTTACTGCTATTTAGATATCACCCTGCAGCTTACCTACTGGAAGTAAATGAAATTTAGTAAATGGTATGATTGCTTAACGTGTTCCTAACTATTTTTTGCTAACAAACGCTCCTGACAACGTTGATTTTTAAAAACGTGATTTTTACGAAATTTTATTACTAATTTCGATATCACCCTGTACCTCATTTCCTGGACCTAACGGTGATACAGTCAGTTAATGGTATGATTGTTTAACGTATTCCTAACTATACTTTGCTAACAAAAGCTTCGGACAACCTTGCTTTTTAAAAATGTGATTTTTAGAAAATTTACACACACTAATAATTTCTATATCACCATGTAGCTCAATTCCTGGACCTGAAGGTGATAAAATCTGATAATGGTATGATTGTGTAACGTGTTTCAAATAATTTTTTGCTAACGAAAGCTCTTGACAACATTGTTTTTTAAAAATTTGTTTTTTAGAAAATTACGCTTCTAATTTCGATATCACCCTGTAGGTCTCTCACGTCCTGGATCTAAAAATAATACAATAAGTTCATGATACATATTTTAATGTATTTCTTACTCTTATTTGCTAACTAAAACTCCTGACAGAGTTGTTTTTTAAAAATGTGATTTTAATTAAGATTTACTACTATTTTCGATATCACCCTGTAACTCACCTCCTGGACCAAAATTTGATCTAATCCGTAAATAGTAGTTTTTTAGGGCTATTTTCAACTTTTTATTGCTAAGTAGAAAATTAGAATTTTTTAACAAATCTATAATATTAGGCACACAAGAAATTTTACATAATTATACAAACAATATTTTTAATTATACGAATTTATAGAAAGTTTGAAATTTATGTTTTAAAGGTTTGTTTCTTGGGTCCCGTTCATTTTATTCATATTATGAACCTATTTTCAGGTCGGCTGTACGCAGTTCCCTGCCTATATGTGTGGCTCCCTCTAGGGAGCGTGTCGCAAACTTAAGTTTTCCTTGCACAAAGTGACCACGTGGTCGTGGCACCCCTGAAAAATTCCGCCTTCGACTTATTTTCGTCAGATGGAGACTGTGGCGACTATTCTTAGGGTCACTGCATCCTGAAAGCCTGGCATCTTCCAACGAGCGGATAGTTCACAACTTGCATTCCATTTGCTATTGGTTGACATAGTCAGGCGGGATTTTTTAAATTAAAACTCTCCTGTCCTCGTTTTGGGGGGTTGAAATCGGTGTTAAACCAAACTGAAACAAAACCTAACCGTGGTCAATTGATGGGAAACGTATCCTGACCGGGGCGTATCTGGACAGGTTAGGATACGTTGTCGAATAATTTATCAGGGTTAGGTTAACACCGATTTCGACAGGAAAACAGGATAGGGAAGCTAATTAAAAAAAAATATAATATGTTTTTAAAAAACAATAAAAAAAAACTCATCGGCATATGCATAGATTTAGTTAAATTCAATAGGTATGTACTACACAAACCACTACTCTTTTTAGTCACTTACAACTAGTATATATTCGTATTTTACGCCGAAAGCTGTAAACATAAAGTTTGTTAAATGCTTGACTGGTGGCACCCAGCGGCGTAGCGTGCCCGAAAGGGCGGTGGGGGCGACAGCTAAAAAGGGCGCCTCTGAAAACTGATGAAAAATCTTACGGCAAAAAAAAAATAACCGCGCCGTAGAAATTTGAACCGCGCCGTCTCCAAAAAAAAAAAAAAGGTCATCATATGTCAGGGGGCGACCGATAAGTCACAAGGGCGCGTCTGACGAAATCTTGCAACTAAAAACACCAAAAAACACAAAAAAGGTCATCATGTATGAGGGGGCGGCCGATACGACACAAGGGCGCCACTACCCTCGGGGCGGGGGGGGCGACGAACCCCCCGCGCCCCCCCCACGCTACGCCGCTGGTGGCACCATCTCTTAATATAATATAATAATAATCTTAAACGGCAACGTTCAACATTAAAAAGTCAGCTGACTATTTCGACCAATAGCAAACGGAATGCAAGTTGTGAACTAGCCGCTCTCCCAGGGGTAGCGACACCAAACATAACCTCATTTACGAAAAACTCAAATCTGACACTGTCAGGAGCATAGCTTTTTTTATGTTTAAAAAAATTAAATGGTTTACAAATGTTACGTAAAGAACTGTCCGTCACATCCGGTATATAAATTTTACTGTCCAAATAAACAAACCTAAAAAAACTAAGTTTTTTATGATTTCAAATTTATTAGGACCCTGTGTTAGGACCCACACAGCGAAGGAAACCAAAAATATAGTTTGCATGTTTTATATATATTCTAAAATATAGAAAACTATTATGTTGGGTTTTGTATTATTTAATAAATGTTTTATGCTCTCTACGGAATAAAGGTGTACGTTTAATCCCTTTTTTCATGGGCTAAGGTAGTATTTCTTGTCCCCAGTGATTGAAAGTAATTTCTTTAAAACCATAAAGGCAAAATATAGGTTTTTGGATTATTTTATTTTATCATAATACAAAAAACAAAAAGGAATATATACACGATACCGATTATTTTGTTCCAGCTTGCCGTAAGCTTACTTTACTTTGCCGATGGCTTGGTTCGTTTTGATCGTTATTGTGTCCTTAGGCATAGAATATTGCTTCCATATAAACGAAGCATTTAACTTTCTAGACTTCTCCAGGCTGTAAACCAGGAAACTGTGAAATTTTCGAAATTCTGTTTATTGCATCATTTCCATGCCCATCTCAAAGTAAGAATATGCTTTATTTTCCATCTTCGAGAAATGTAATTCGAACTTTTTCTCGAGTAAACTTAATTAGTTTGTTATGAAATAAATAATATTTTTCCACATTGTTTGTTATAAGGTCACTCATCGTCAAGCAAGCTTTACCTTGCTTGACGATGAGTGACCTTTGTTTGTTAGCATCTGACTGACTTTTGTTTAATGTAATGCCATGACAACTATCACTGCCCACTGTTTTTTTATATACTTGACATGCTAAAACTACAGAACGGTAAGTGGTTTAATACCTATTTATTTAGTTTATGATTATTATTATTTTTAGTATATAAAAATAAACCTTGGCATTAAAGTCCCTTTTAGTCACTTAGCAAATTATAGCCCTTCTTCCGGTCGAACATGAAAATTCCCGCCGTGGTATTAAAAGTAAACACTGCACGCTCCAGGTTTATAATATACCTACTATTATTTTTATTATTGTTCAAAAAAAAGCGGGCGGCGAAGAAAAGGTCGAAAATAAAAAAGTCGAAAATACAAAAGTTCGAAAGTACAAAAGGTCGAAAATACAAAAGATTGAAAAACAAAAGGTTCAAACAAAGATCGAAAGTAGCTACACTGTAATGATTGCAAAACAAAGTAGAATTAAGAGACACACAGGTACACACACACACACTCATAGAAAAGTTTTAAAAAAATCAACATCCAATAAAAACTCAAGGTAGCAACACGACGGGTCGCAGAACTTTGTTCGAAAACATTTTCTTCGAACGGAAATTTTTATGAAAACCATTTCTTCTAATGAAAATTTGTTTGAAAACATTTTTTTTAAACGGAAATTTATTCGAACACCATTTCTTTGAACGGAAATTTGTTCGTAAGTAATAGTTGTTCAAAAACATTTTCTTCGAATAGAAATCATTTTCTTCGAAAGCAAGTTTTTCGATAAAAGACGCTCTAGACCTGGATTTCCAAACCTAACACAATTCATATAGTTTGACTACGGCAAGGTCTTTTTAACATATTTTTTCAAAAAAACCCTGACTTCTTTCCCGGGATCGTAAACATTCTGAAAATTTGTCTACTTTCCTCCTTTTGGAAGGTCGAAATTGGTATTTTCCTAAACTTTGTCAATTGATCGCAAACGTATCCGAACCGGTCCAGATACCTCCTGATATGCTCAATTAAGAAAGGTTAGACTAACACCGATTTCAACCTTCCAAAATGAGGACCGGAAAGCTAATTTAGGGAAATCATTTTTCGACAATAGGTCTCGGTTGGTTCGGTTTGGTTTCACACCCTCTAGGATCCCGGGAAAGAAGTCAGGGAAGTTTTTATTTCCAAAAATTGTTAGAAAAAAACCCCATTAGTCGAACTATATGAGTTGTGTTAAGTTTGGCAAGCCAGGTCAAATTTTTTTTTCGAAAAATTTGTTTTCGAAAAAATGTTTTTGAACAAATTTTCATTTTAAAAAAATATTTTCGAACAAATTTCCGTTCAAAGAAAATGTTTTCGAACACATTTCTGTTCGAAGAAAATGATTTCGAAAAATTTCTGTTTGAAGAAAACGTTTTCGAACAATCTTTTGTTCGAAGAATATGTTTTAGAACAATTTTTGGTTTAAAGAAAATGATTTTCGAAGTTTATGCTTTCGAACAATAATATTAAGATATTTATATGAAATGTACTATAAAAATATAAATAATTAAGCCGAACCTTACGAAAACTCGAACTGTATTTGGGCATTTTTTGTCTTTTGATAAAATGTAAAATTCGGAATAAAAAGATACTAAAAAAAACCACAATACCAAAAACACCCAAAAAAAATGGGAAAAAACCTTGGAAAATAAATTAAACAGTGCGAAAAATAGCGTATAAACATCGTGATAAAATTTTCATTTTATCCCTTGATATATTATATACTATTAATAAACTTTTAACATAGAAATGTATTTCTGTCCTGTTTGTTTATTTATTACGTATTATTTTTATACAAAAACAGAAATAATATTTAAAAGAAAATAATTTTTAACAATAATACCTACAATAAATATTCATAACCCAAAAACTCAAGGAACATATTTTTTATTTCTTAAGCTGTATAAAAACGAGTTCTTTTTAAGTTCTATTAAAACATTTTTCTTTTCTCAGACTGTATAAAAATGAGTATTTTTCACGAACGTCTATGGAATTTTGAGTACGGTTTTGACACTCGTGTCGCTACCCCTGGGAGACGCTAGACTTCCAGGATGCAGTGACCCTAGTATTTCTAATTACACTATCCAAAACCTTATGGGGCAGCCTTCGTTTAGTTTACGACAGAGACAATTTATTATTTTCTCTCTGGTTTACGAAGCCTGTGTCATGGGCCGTCACTGAAGAACAGCAGTTTCTATATGGGAGGACCCCCCAGAATAAAAAACTATATACGTGCCTAGCTTTTTTTTAAAGTAAAAAAATAATAACCAATTCAATAATTTGACCAGTATCCCACTTGGTCAGATTTTTCTGGCAGATTTTAAAGAAATAATTTGACATTCCCTTAAAAATCCGTTCAAATATAACGGTGGCAACAGCGTAGAGCTAATTTTGTAGCGACCCTTCCACGACATGCAGTTAGTCCCTCTTTGTTAATTTTACCGTGAAAAACAAAGAAAGAAAGTAAACTTAGCTGACCTCATAAAGAAAACGAATAGGACTCATAAATTTGAAAGAAATGTGACGAAATGTGACGAAATTTGACATTTCAGTTTGTGTGGTTAATAGTGAATTTATTTACAATTTTTAAATTAAAAATTTTCAACAAATTACGGGTTTTTAATTAATAACAAATATTATATCGTGACGCTACATCTATCAAAAAGTGGGAAATGGCCTTTTAGGTAAGTTTTTAAGTTTAAAAATTGCCTTTTAAACGAGAAATCTTAAGCGCCAGATTATGTCACATTTTTTCAAATTTCGTCAAATTTTTTGAAATGTAAAGAATTGACCCCATTATGTCACATTTTTCCAAATTTCGTCAGATTTTTGAAATGTAAAGAATTGACCCCATAATTTCAGAAAATGTCGATTTTCTGTTATGATTTTTAAGGAAGTTATAACAAAAAATAAAATAATAGCTGTTAAGTTTGGCACCCTTTATCTAAAAAACAAAGAAGTATAATGCAAAATATAATAAGAAAAAGTCCTTCTTTTGATCTTTTCTACCACCTATTAAAGTTTGCTATTATTACATCCTGATATTATTGTTACAGATTTAAGTATTTAAATTTTATAGTTAAAATTTATTTAGGTTTAGTGTAGTATTAGGTTGACGTATTTTATGGTTGTATTCTTAATCTAGGTTTTAGTTGCGTTATCTGTGACAAACTGGTATGCGAAAGTCTAGAAAAGGGCTGGAATGATTCCGAATCGAATGGCAATAGTAGGCAGCCCTCATATATAAGGCCGGACGTCGTGCAGCAGTCAGTCAGTCACAGATAACGTACTGTAGTGGTCGTGAGATATTAACACGAAGTTAATAGACCGATTATAGTAGTGTATTATTAGCAAGTTATTAGTAAGTTTAAGTGCGTGTTTTTGTACATAATTTGTGGAAATAAATTGACGTATCGTTTTCAACAATTGCGAGTTTTAATTTGTCGTTGTGAACCCGTAACAATTGGTGTCAGAAGTGAGATTAAAAGAAATAAATAGTGCAAAGACTATCCTTACATAGTACCACCGGCTAGGACAATTGGACAGAAAAACAGTAAGTGATTTTTCCAGAATATTCGAAGAAGTTCGATATTGATTTATTCAAAAAAACCAAAAGAGATATTTAAGAATCAACTTCGATATTAGCTTAGTTAGTTAAAAAGTAAGAATTAGAAAGAATTTCTAGAATATTCCATCACTTTCTACGACGCTCTATTCGAAAACCAGAAGAAATATCCAAAAAGCGACTTCGAGATTAGCTTAGTAATTTCAAAAGTAAGAACTAAAAAGAATTTCTAGAAGATTCCATAACATTCTACAACGTTCTATTCAAAAACTAGAAGAGATATACAAATTCAAAAGTAAGAATTAGAAAGAATTTCTAGAAGATTCCATAACATTCTATGACGTTCTATTCAAAAACTAGAAGAGATATACAAATACCGACTTCGACAGTAGCTTAGTTATTTTAAAAGTAAGAATTAGAAATTATTTCTAGAATATTCCATAACAATCTACGACGGTCTATTCGAGAACCAAAAGAGATAATCAAAAAGTGACTTCTACATTTGCCTAGTAGCAGAAAGAGTAGCATTTACCAGTATATTCCAGAACATTCCATTAGGTTCTCTTTAAGAATTGGAAGAGATATTGAAAAACCGACTTCGACATTCGCTTTGTAGCCCTAAAATACACGTTTTAAGTGATTTATCACGAAGTTGATACTTACTAGACAAAGATCGGCCAAGATGGAAGATTTAACTAAAATGATGCAGGCTCTAGCAGCTCAAATGGCTCAAAACCAGAACGACATGAAACAGACCATTAAACAGAACCAGGGCGATATGAAACACACCATGGACGACATGAAACACACTATTGAACAAAACCAGAACGATATGAGACAGACATTGGATGGCATGCAAGAAAACTTCGATCAGATAAAGAGCAACTCCGAACAGCTGAGAGAAGAGTTCAAAGCAGCAACTGAAGATCTTAAGGAAGAAATAACTCAAAGAATGCAGAATGTAGAAGAAAAGGTACAAAACCAATTGCAGAATGTAGAAGAAACGGTACAAAAAAAATTGCAGAATGTTGAAGAAAAAGTGGCGACCAAGCTACAGAATGTAAGAGAAGAAGTTTTTCAAACAGTGGAAGAAAAGCTCCAGGATGTGTCAAAACAGCTTATACAGTTCCAAAAAGAACACAACAAAATGAAAACTCAGGGATGTGTTGTGAATTCCAACCAAAACATTAAGCCTCCAAATTTCGATGGTACGTCTTCCTGGTCTACTTATAAACAACAGTTTGAAGCTGCCGCTGCTGCAAATGGTTGGGATGATGAGGAAAAAGCTAGAGCATTGTTAGTAGCTCTACGAGAACCTGCTCTGGGACTTTTACGGTCCATTCCAGTCGAGCAAAAACAGAATTATAACGCTCTAGTGGCAGCGTTAGAAAGAAGGTATGGAGACGAACACTTGCGAAATTTACATTGGTCAGAGTTAAATATTCGTCAACAAAGGCCAGGAGAATCATTACAAGAGTATGAAGCAGATATCAGGAGGCTGATCTATTTAGCTTACCCAGAAATGCCAGAAAATTACAGAGATCCCTTCACGGTAGATCGCTTTATTAACGGATTACGAGACACGGACTTAGCAAAGTTACTTCGTCGAGAACGCTTCCATAATAGCAGTGAAGTGTTGATTCGAGCCCTTGAAATCGAATCATCAAATAATATGTCCAAGCCAAAAGTAAGAGCTGTTTCAATTCAGGAGGGAGAAGAAATGAGCAATGGACATGACGTCAACTCAAAAACGCTAAACCAAATGTTTCAATCACTGATAGAGAAGATTGACTCTTTGAAAGAAAGCAGACGATCCCCTCCAAATGTAAAGTGTTTCAGATGCGGACGTACAGGGCATATTCAACGTGATTGTCGCGTCCAAATAAGGTCTCGCTCGCCATCTAGCGGGACAGAGTACCGAAGAAGAGATCAGGAAAACTAAAACTAGTCAACGCAGAGGGGTGGGTGTTGGCTAAAGGGAATGTAGCCCCCAAAATTTATTCAATTAAGAGCTTAAAACATACTGCTGACAGTCTTAACATCGACGGACTTATAAATGGAAGACAAGTTAACATAACAGTAGACACTGGTGCTGCCATATCATTGCTTAAGTTCAAAATTGCAACGAGATATAAAATTCGACCAACAGAAAAGAAAATAACACTTAAGACTGTGACTGGAGAATCCGCAGACGTGTTGGGGCAGACAGACATAGACCTACAGCTGGGAAGATTAAAGATTCGCCACACTGTATTGGTTGCCGAAATAGAAGATGAATTTATTTTGGGAATGGACTTGATAAGTAAACATGGATTTGCGTTTGATAATAAACTTAATACCCTAAGATTTGGGAACGAAGAGTTCATTTTGTCAAATAGTCACATCAATAAAGAACCAATTAAGGTGGTGGCAGTATGCACAACAAGACTAGTCGGTAACAGTGAGACCATAATTTTTGGGAGGCTGGTAAGTAAAACATCAAGCTGCGTCGGACTCATAAGCCAACAAAACACACCCAACACCTACCTCGTTGCAAAATCACTAGTTAAAACCGATAAAGACATCCCGATTAGAGCTGCCAATATTTTCCCAAATAGTGTCAAAATTAATAAGGGGAGCTGGTAGCATTATTTGAACCAGTACAGAAAGTAACAAAATGTGAAGAGCCCACTTCCGAGGATACAAGCAAGTTACCAATGGAGGTACTTCAGCAATTTGAGTCAACTTGGCAACATCTCACTCCAGAAGAATTTAGTAAAACGAAAGAGTTTATAGAAGAACAAAGTAATATCTTCGAAACTAGGAGTAGTTCGGGACGCACAAACCTTATTCAACATGCTATCAACACTGGCGATGCCCAACCGATAAGACAACCCCCAAGAAGACTACCAATGGCCAAGCAAGAAGAAGTTCACAATCTCATTAATAAAATGCTCAGCGACGGTGTTATTGAAGAGTCATCAAGTCCTTGGTCATCTCCTGTGGTGTTGGTCACTAAAAAGGATGGAAGTACTAGATTTTGTGTCGACTACAGGAAACTTAACGATGTAACCAAGAAAGATAGTTACCCACTGCCAAGAATAGACGACACATTAACAACATTGGCAGGATCATATTGGTTTTCTACTCTTGACCTGAAAAGTGGGTATTGGCAAGTAGGAATCTTTGAAAGAGATAAAGAAAAGACTGCATTCTCTACTGGAAGTGGAGGTTGGAGGAGGTTCATTGTGATGCCATTTGGCCTGTGCAATGCCCCAGCTACATTTGAAAGACTAATGGAAGTCGTTCTACGAGGCCTTACTTGGAAAACCTGCCTAGTCTATTTGGATGATGTCATAGTAATGGGGAAATCATTTCAAGATCATCTAGATAATTTACGAGAAGTATTCTCAAGAATCAGGAACGCAAATCTTAAATTGAACTCAAAGAAATGTTTTCTGTTCCAAGAAAAAGTTGAGTTCCTGGGTCACGTCGTTTCCCGAGAAGGCATCCATACCGACGAAAAGAAGTTACAAGCAATAAAAGAATGGCCTCAACCTCGTGACAAACATGAATTGAGAAGCTTTTTGTGTCTGTGTACATACTACAGACGATTTGTAGAAGGATTCGCCAAAATAGCGTCTCCATTACATAGACTTACAGAAGATAAAGCTTCTTACAAATGGAATACCGAATGTGACCAAGCATTTAGAAGACTAAAAGCAGCATTATGTTCTAGTCCGATTCTTGCATATCCCATTCCAAAAGGAAAATTCATATTAGATACTGATGCGAGCAACGATGGCATAGGAGCAGTACTCTCCCAAGTACAAGATGGAGAAGAACGTGTCATCGAATTTTTCAGCAAGAAGCTATCCAAACCAGAGAGAAATTATTGTGTTACTACAAAGGAGCTCCTAGCCATAGTTAAATCCGTAGATCACTTTCACAAATATCTCTACGGACAAGAGTTTCTGATTAGAACGGATCATGCTGCGTTACAGTGGCTCATGAAAATGAAACAACCTGAGGGGCAAGTCGCGAGATGGATAGAAAAGCTACAACAATACCATTATCAAATTAAGCACCGAGCGGGAAGGGTGCATAATAATGCAGATGCATTGTCCAGAAGACCTTGCCCTGAGGATTGTAAACATTGCAGGAAAATTGACCAGAAAGAAGGAATTACCTACGTGCGCCAGATAAAGTTAGAACCAGATGAAGAATGGATGTCGGCTTCGATTAGAACCACACAACTTAACGACAAAGATGTAGGACCTATCTTGCGATTGAAAGAAGAAAACAAGCCACGACCATCATGGCAAGATATCGCAAACCAAGGGGTGATATTCAAATCACTGTGGGCACAATGGGATTCACTGATAGTAGAGGAAAACATCCTTAGACGTGCCTGGGAATATGGTAGACAATATAATGGCCGAATGCCATGGTGGAAAATCAGGCGCGCACCTAGGCATAAATAAAACCATGGACAAAATTCGAAACCGATTTTATTGGGTCAATTACTTTCAAGATGTGAAAAACTGGTGCCGCCGATGTTCGACTTGTGCAGCCAGCCAAGGTCCCAAAACAAGGTCCAGAGGTCAAATGAAACAATATAACGTAGGTCTACCATTCGAACGCATTGCTATTGATGTGGCCGGACCATTTCCAGAAACTAAAAAAAGCAACAAATACATCCTTGTTGTCATGGATTACTTTAGCAAATGGCCAGAAGTTTTTGCTTTGCCTAACCAAGAGGCCACTACAGTTGCGGAAGTTCTGGTAAATGATGTTTTCAGCCGATTTGGCATTCCTTTGGAACTACATTCAGATCAAGGAAGAAACTTTGAATCGAAGCTCTTCCAGAATCTCTGTGACCTTTTAGGAATACATAAAACACGGACTACGGCTTTACATCCGCAGTCAGATGGCATGGTTGAAAGATTTAATAAAACAATAGAAGAACATCTGTGCAAAGTTGTTGATGAGCACCAAACAGATTGGGACCAATATATTTCATTGTTTTTGATGGCCTATAGAACCGCCATTCACAATACGACAGGAGCTACTCCATCTAGTATCCTGTTTGGTAGAGAACTGCGTGTACCATGTGATATCATGTTTGGTTCACCTGAAGAAGAACACTTAGAGGTTAATGACTATGTCGAACGTTTAAGGCAAAAGCTGCACGATATCCATGAAGTGGTTAGAGAGCGAATAGAAATAGCCAGTGACCGCATGAAAGCGAGATATGACCTGAAAGCAAACTCTTCAGGGTTCAAAGAGAATGATCAAGTCTGGCTATACAATCCTCAACGCAAGAAAGGAAGATCACCTAAGTTGACACCACCATGGGAAGGGCCTTATAAAGTTGTTAAGAGAATTAATGATGTAGTCTACCGAATCCAGAAAAGCCCGAAGTCCAAGATGAAAGTTGTTCATCTAGACAGACTAAAACCTTACCTGGGAAATGTTGATCGAGGCGATCAAACATGAAGAGGAGGATAGTGTTACAAATTTAAGTATTTAAATTTTATAGATAGAATTTATTTAGGTTTAGTGTAGTATTAGGTTGACGTATTTTATGGTTGTATTCTTAATCTAGGTTTTAGTTGCGTTATCTGTGACAAACTGGTATGCGAAAGTCTAGAAAAGGGCTGGAATGATTCCGAATCGAACAAGGATGGAAGGGTTCTCGAATAGTAGGCAGCCCTCATATATAAGGCCGGACGTCGTGCAGCAGTCAGTCAGTCACAGATAACGTACTGTAGTGGTCGTGAGATATTAACACGAAGTTAATAGACCGATTATAGTAGTGAATTATTAGCAAGTTATTAGTAAGTTTAAGTGCGTGTTTTTGTACATAATTTGTGGAAATAAATTGACGTATCGTTTTCAACAATTGCGAGTTTTAATTTGTCGTTGTGAACCCGTAACATTATGTTAAATGTTTTTCGTTATAACTCTCCAACTATAACACCAATTTTACCAAAGCAAAAAGTAGTTGGCAGGGATTGATCGAACATTATGTCGGAAATGTTGGATATTTTTTTTGTTTGTAGAAAAGCTCTATTTTTGTTAAGCACAACGAGATCTAAATCGTTACAAACGATTTCAGTCTCTAAAAATTGATTTTCTCTTCAACTATATTGTTTTATAGGTTGTAAAGATTGTCTTCTAAATCCTGTCTTCCTTATAAATAAATTTTTGCCGAACCGATTTTAATAAAATATAAAGTGGAACAGATTGATTGCTTTTAAAAGATCACTATTAAAATTTGCCGTCATTGTAAAATCCAAAATGGCGGTCATAAAAACTTTAATTTTTGGAAAGGCTGTTTATTCTTATATTTTTTGAAAATTATTTGATTTTTTTCGGAAAAGTTTTACAGATTATGCGATTGCCTTGCCATTTCTATGTGCATTCATTTCCTCATAAGTTCATTAGTACTAAACTGACAATAAAATAAAAAGCATCATGGTGAAATTCTCCGCCAACTCTAAATATTGACCCTCCATAAAGGATAGTTGTTTCTTATGTTACGATAAATTTTTCGACCCTTTTTTGAATTTATTTATTAGATCCACCACTCACAACGAGGTACTAATCATAAAAAAATAAATCCTCGCAACATACAAAGAAGTGATCCTTTCAAGAAGGACAAATTTGACTTTTTTTCCAACATCTTTAGGATTTAAAATTGTCGAAATATTTCAATAGTTTTGTTCAAAGAGCAATACTTCTTTTTTTATTATTGAAAACGGTTCAGTGAATTTATTAGTAAATTATTGCAGACAGAAGTTAAAGCAATAGTTGGAATAACAATTATTATTTAAAGAACCACTAAGCGGATTGTATAGATTTTATAGAATAAAATATTAATGAATTTATGAGGAAATGATACTTGATCAAGTATCAAGAAAAATATGTAATTTTTTGAGACCGTGAGTCTGTCGCATGAGCAAAGCGAGAGTTACACATTTTAGGGATGAAAAATTCCCTTTTTAATAACTGTGTATGAGTTCGATATTAACTTAAATTAATACTGGTAAATTAAATTTGCAAAGCGAATTATTGACAAAAGTAACTTTGTGAAGTAAATTTTATAACACAAATTTATGAACCAATAATAATTCTCCAAATTCTTGGTTTGAAACTTGTAGACAATGATTTTGTTTACAATCCCCCAAATGTTATTGTACGATATCAATAGAAATACTGTTAAACATATTTTTATAAATAATTAAACACAAAATCTCGCCGCAGCGAAAATCAATGCTGCAACAGTTTTAAAAGTGTTGGATGTAAAAAATTTGCGAAGCAAATATGTTAATGAACTAATTTGCGAAGCAAATTTTTCTCAACACAAATTTGCGAAGCAAATTTGTTAATAAACTAATTTGCGAAGCAAATTTTTTTCAACGGATATTTTCGCGTAGCGAAAATCATCTGTATGTTTTTTCAATTTCGTCACACTGTGAGGCGTGTCGATCGACTTTGGAAGGCAGACCATTTTCGTGTACGTGTAAAGGACACACTGAACGCAACTGTTCACTAAACACATTTATTTATTGCTAAAATTCACAAAAAAATCCCGAACCCTTATAATCCCATTTTCCCTATTCTATGCCCTACAAAAAGTGCTCAACTCACCCATTATCCACCAAATCTCGGCACATGAGACGAGTTCGAGGGCGTTGGAGCTCCGATGCCACATGTGGTCTCCTTGCTGGTCAAAGATGGAAGGGGCGAAATCTCGCCTTCTTTGTGTGTATGTCACGTTAACACATGACACTGGGCATAGAATAAAAATTAGGTTAAGTTTCTTGACAACAATTTCAATTTGGACCGCTATTTCTGAGAAATCTATGACCCACACTTTGTTTGAACACACATTCTTAAAATTAAGATCCAACATTTTCCGCCCACATAAAAATACAGGGTGTCTCAAAAGTCCGAGTCCAACCAAATATTTTCTGAAGTATTGAACAAAATTTGGCAGTGATCGATAACATCAAGAGATCTATTTTATGAAAGGGCGGGTGTGTTTTCCCTACATTAGGGGGCGGCATAGGGGCGGTCAACTTAATTTTTTTTTAAATTGAAACACCTATCGAGTGGCACCTCGTTTTAAATGTCTTTGGAAAACTAACATTTTGAAATAACTATCGATTGTCTACGTCAAATCTCGCAAAAGCTATGGACTGCCAAACCTAATTTTTTTAGTTTTTGTCAAAATTAAGAAGTTTGTTGTTTTTAAACAAAAACCTTATTTAGTGATATCTTCTTTGAAAGGTCTTTGAAAGGTCTTTGAAAAACCAACATTTTGGATTAACTGCCTCTTGTCTATGTCAAACGTGTCAAAATGTGTCGACTGTCATACTGATAATTTTACTATTTTGGACAAATTTCACAAGTTTTGTCTCACCATAGCTTGTTCAAAAGGTATTTTAAAAACTAAATGTTGACGTAACTGTTACTTGTTTACACGTCAAACATTTCTTTTAAATTTTTTGACTAACTTCAGTTTGAATTGTTTGAAATAACATTATCGAATGAAGATAAAGTTGAAATTATTTTTCTTTACGGCGAACAAGATAGTTTAGGAAAACTAAACGACTTTTCAATAATGCGTTTACCGACAGACCTGTGTCACATAAAAAAATAATTTCAAAATTATCTTCATTTGATCGTGGCATCTTAAAACACTTCAAACTAAAGTTAGTCTAAAATGTAGAAAACATGTTTGACGTAAACAAATGACAGTTACGTCAACATGTCAGACCTTTCGAACAAGGTAGACAAAACTTGTAAAATTTGTCAAAAATTATAAAATTATAAGTATGAGAGTAGATAGTTTTTGACACGTTTGACATAGACAAGGGGCAGTTACGCCAAAATTTTGGGTTTTCAAAGACCTTTCAAACAAGATATCACTAAATACGGTTTTGGTTTAAAAACAACAAACTTCTTAGTATTGACAAAAACTAAAATAATTAGGTTTGGCAGCAATAGCTCTTAATAGATTTGACGCAGACGTTCGACAGTTATGTTAAAACGTTAGTTTTTTAAAGCCATTTGTAGGGGAGCGGAGATAATTAAAATAGGTTAATTGGATAACTATAAATATGGAAATGGGTTGACAAGTTACGTTAATGGCTGCTGGTACTTTATTCTCCACCGTTGTTCCTGCTGTGTTTTCCGTGACGCACTTTTGATTTATAATTAAGGGAAGGCACTTTAAAGTTACTATATGTGATTAGAATATTTAATTATTTTAGAGGATTTCACTAATTGATTTTGGGGATAATATGACGGCGCGTGCTGCTGCGGTGATCGTTGATCGAAGAGATGGTGCGTCCCCTCCATATTTTGGATGCCTTCTTGCTTCTTACTTGTCGTAGAGGGGAAATATAGTAGGAATGAAAAATATAGGGGCAATGGAATAGACATATAGTGCTACTCAAAATATGGGAGTAAAAATAAAAAATACCAATATTAATATCTAGCTTATCATCTATAAGTAAAATGAATGAATACGCAACATTCCGCGCACCAAAATGAAAATTCATTTTACCAAATTAAACAAAAAAATGTAATTCATTTAGATTAAATATATGTATCATAAAAAAAATAAAATAATAAGATATATTTTTTAACGAAATACCATTAAAAAAAAACTTATAAAAACTAATTATACGAGCGAGATTTTATTTAGTGTGCTTTAATTTTAATTTTGTGGCAAAGCACAAACTTTTGTTACGGGGCGTGGAATCATACCTTTACTGGTACGAAGGGTTACCACCCTTACAACACCGTCCTTGCCTGGATGCACCTGGACGACGCGCCCGTAGTTCCATTTTAACGGAGGTAAATTTTCGTCTTTAATCAAGACTAAGGTATCCAATTCAATATTTACAGATTTATCTGTCCAACGACTTCTTTGTAATAAAGTATGTAAATATTCGTTACTGTAACGTTTCCAGAATGTCTGATGCATGTGTTGCAACATCTGCCATCGCGATAAACGATTAAGAGTAATATGACCCAAATCGGGTTCTGGAAAAGAATTTAAGGGCTCTAGGGTTAAGAAATGACCCGGAGATATGATATTGAAGTCGTTGGGATCATTACTTTGACGGCACAACGGCCGAGAATTTAGAACACCTTCAATTTGTACGATGACCGTGTTTAATTCCTCGTAGGTTAAAATTTGCTGGCCAATTACCTTATAGAGATGAGTTTTTACAGAGCGTACGCCACTCTCCCATATGCCGCCAAAATGAAGCGCGCCGCGGGGATTAAAATGCCAAGTGATTTTTTCATTTTCAGAGGCTAAATGCATGTACTGATTAATTTCGTTCCAAGCCCCACAGAAGTTAGTACCTCTGTCGCTGAAAATCCCACTTATTTTTCCTCTTCGTGAGATAAAACGACGCAAGCATGCGAGGAATGCTTCGCTGGTGAGGTCGGAGGCTAATTCAATATGTAGGGCCTTAGTTGCCATACAAACAAATAGACAGATATAGGCCTTTAAAATCTTAGCACCACGTGTTCTATTTGTTGTTATAGAGAAGGGCCAGCGTAATCTACGCCTACAGATGAAAACGCTTTGATAGAGGAGACTCTAGCGAGAGGTAATTGGCCCATAATTGGTTCGGTAGAAGGGGGGTTAATGCGAAAACAATTATGACATTTTGATAAGACTTTACGAATTTTGCGCTTATAGGAAATAATCCAGTACTTTTGAGCGAGTAAATATTGCAGAGATTGAGGGCCTGGATGTAAGTAAATTTTGTGAGTACTCTATAATTAAATAAGTCAAACGGTGGTTTGAGGGTAGTAGTATGGGGTGTTTCTTATCGTAAGCTAATTTAGCGTTTGTGAGGCGCCCTTCAACGCGCAAAACATCTTTGTCAATAAAAGGGGTAAGTTTTCTAAATGGTTTAGAAAGACATTTATCTAACTTCAGAGCCGAGATTTCTTCCGCAAAACACTGATGCTGTACCAATTTAATTAAAAATACAAGCGCATCCTCTAACTCAAATATTGTGAAGACGGAAGTTTTTCGATTTGTAGGGTTTTTGCAATTAAAAATAAATCTGAGTATGTAGCACATCGCACTTTGAATTTTATATAGGCTAGAAAATCGATGTAAAAACTTATCTAGATCAGAAATGTCAGTAAAGAGTGATAAAGTGGTTTTGCGGCGTTCTTCTGAGGGTTCGTATAATTCAAAATTACTTAGTGGCCAAGAATTACAGGGTTGCTTAAGCCATTGGGGGCCCGCGCGCCATAGCGTATTATTTAGCAAATCTAGAGGTAAAAGGCCTCGTGAGCCTGGATCTGCGGAGTTATCAGATGAAATATTATGATGCCAATGGCAGGGAGGTATTTTTTCTTGAATATAAGCCACTCTATTAGATACAAGGGAGTTCCACTTACGAGAATCGGGTGCTTTTATATAACATAGCACAATAGAGCTATCAGTCCAGGCAAATACCTTGGAGATATAAATTTTATTTGTATAAATTTCTTGAACATAGGAGAGTAAGGTGCTTAGCAAAACGGCACTGCATAGTTCCAGACGAGGGATAGATAAAATTTTTAAGGGAGCTATACGTGATTTTGCCATAATAAAATGGGTTTTAATAGAGCAATCTGTACTTAAAACTCTTAGATAGACTACAGCACAATATGCATTTTCACTAGCGTCGCACAAGCCATGGAGTTCGGCACATACAAAATTATTTAAATCAATTATTTGGCGGGGAAAATTTATATCAGAGAGACATTGAATTTGAGAGCTTATTTTTTTCCAAGATTCAAATATATCGGGGGGAACTTGGGAGTCCCAACCAACAGAGCTTATCCAACATTTTTGAATAAGTAGCTTTATAGTGACTGTAAAGGGAACAAGAAAGCCAAGAGGATCATATATACGTGAAAGTTCTGACAGCATATTTATTTTAGTACAAGGTAAACTTCTTGGAGTTACTTTAAAAGTGAGTTGGTCGGTTTTAAAGTTCCATAATAGACCTAAAACTTTGAGAGTTGCTTGATCATCCAAATCAAGGGAAAACGGATCTACTTGACAATCTGAAGGAGGTAAATGAGATAACATAAGAGGGTGATTTGAGGCCCATTTGCGTAATACAAAGTTACCGGTTTCTAGAACAGCGATTAAGTCCTTCTGAAGTTTTAGGGCTTCTTCTAGAAAATTTTGACCTGATAACACATCATCTACAAAAACGTCATTTTGTAGAATTTCACAGGCGAGAGGATATTTCTCTAGTTCTATAGTTCTCTAGGCTAAAAAAGGGCTAGAGCTAACGCCAAATGTGACTCTTTGTAACTCAAAGTCTTGGATGGGTTCAGAAGAAGAGAACCGGTATAAAATTCTTTGATAAGGGGTGTGTTTGGGGTTAATTAATATTTGGCGATACATTTGTTTAATATCAGCTGAGAATACTATTGAGGGGAGTCTAAATTTTAATAAAATTGAGGCAATATCTTGCTGCAATTTAGGACCCGTTAGAAGAGAATCATTTAAGCTTTTATTATTTGTATCCACTGCGCCTGCGTTAAAAACGATACGAGTACGCGTTGTCGAGCTTTCTGCTTTAATCACTCAGTGATGGGGCATATAATAAAAATTATTTAAGTTTTCAGAGGGGGGAGATACGAGTTTTATTTGATTTGAGAGCAAATATTCTTTTAAGCAATTATTATATTCAGTATATAAAGAGGGATTTTTTAGTAATCTTTTTTCTAGGGAAATAAATCTTTTTAAAGCGATTTCTCTGGTCCCAGAGAAAGAGGGTTCGGCCCCCTTGAATGGTAATTCAACAACATAAAATCCATCATTATTTTTAAAAGTAGTTTTTTGATAGTGTTCTTCAGCGGCTAAATCCTCTGAAGAAAATTTAGAGAGAGTGGGGATATTTTCTAAAGACCAAAAGCGTCTTACGGAGCTTTCAAGAGTGCTTTCGTGAGTAGTTAAAAACGTATTTATATAGGGGGTAGAGTAATGAGTATCTTTTATTTTTCCCATGATTATCCAACCGAATATAGTATCGAGAGCGACAGGTTTATTTATGTAAGTAAAAATCCAAAAATATCGGCACCGAGAAGAATATCAATTGGGCCCGATTTATAAAATTTCGGATCAGCGAGAGTGAGATCGGAAAACTCAGAAAAGTTTTCTTGCGATATAGAGCACAAGGGTTGATTGCCACAAATTTGGGGTAAAATTATAAAATCTAAATTAAGTAAAGGACCATTTTTTCTGACGGGTCTGATTGTACATTCACATCCAGATGTGGCACGAGAGTTTATTTGGGCAATCCCGCAAATATTTATGGATTGAGAGTAAGACTCTATGCCTAATTTTTTAAAGCATTTGGACGTAATAAAATTACTAGAACTGGCGCTGTCAAGAAGGGCTCGTAGAGGCCTGAATATTCCAGAGGCATCTTTCACCTCAATGATAGCAGTAGAGAGGAGAACTACACTGGGTATATGAGCTACTAAATTAGAGCTAGTCATAGAGCTAGGATTAGAGGGAGAGTCATGAGTATGAGTTCTGACGGTAGAGACCGCACAAAATGAGTTTTGTGATGCATTTGAAGTAGATGCATCTGTGGGAGAATTATTTGAAGCATTATTTGGCACATTAGTCCGGGAGCTAACCTCCATATGGAGATGTGTATGGTGTTTCCTGGCGCAAAATTGACATGATATCTTACTATGACAATGATAAGCCGTATGGCGGCTTCCTAAGCAGTTGGTGCACCATCTTTTTTCTTTAGTTAAAGTAAATCTTTCAGTAGGGGTTTTCGCTAAAAATAAGGGACAAATATAGATATCATGTTCTAAAGAAGAGCACAATTGACAACCTAGCGCTTTGCTTGAATTTTGTTGAGAAGTATTTGTATTAGTTATAAAACTAGCAGTGGGCCTTGCTTTAAAATTAGTATTAGAGTAAGAGCTGGGTTTTTTATCTGTATGTTTAAAATTATTTTTTTGTTTATCATATTCGAAGGTTTTATTATTTTTACAGTTATTAGAATATGAAACAGTATCAAGGGCTGCACATTGCTTATTTAGGAAAAATATTAAAGTGTCAAACGTTTTAGTTTTCTGATCAGGATTGCCTAACTCGGATCCACATTCTAATTCAAATCGAGTGGCCGTGCTTAAATCTAATTTTTCCATGAGCATATTAAATAAAATAAAATCCCAAGCATACGTGGGGTACCCGAGATTTTTTAGTACAGAAAGATTTTCTAAAAACGTATCGACAAGAGATCGCAATGTCAGCGCATTCTCGGAATTAGAGATTTTTTTTGAGGATTGTAAGGCGCTCCAATGATTTTGCGCGATCAATCGAGGGTTATCATATCTCTTTCGCAAGGCCTCATATGCTATAAGGTAATTATCTGATGCCAAAGGGGTACATTTTACAAGTGAGAGCGGAGCCCCCTTTAAGTATGACAAAAGGTAATAAAATTTTTCAATATTAGAGATTGAGTTGTTATTATGTATTAAAGAGTCATACATATCAATAAATGTGCGAAAAGTTTTGAGGTCACCCTCAAAGGGAGTTATTTGAATTTTTAGAACCTTCGTATTGGGTTTAAAATTAGAGCTAGAGCTAGAATTAGAGTTATTTTGCATCGGAGACAGGTTTTCAACCGTGGTCTCCGTCTGCGCGAAAAGTTTATTTTTAAAAAGAGAGATATAACTGCCTTCAATCGCATAATTCATTTCATCAAATTTTATTAAAATATCTTTTTGAGCCTCTAAATCTTCTGCACTATCCGTACTAGCATAAACAAGCACAATATTATTATGACTTTTCATAAAACTATCAGAGATTGATTCAATACTTTTAAAACGACAGTGAAAAGTAACGCGTGAATCGGCATCATCGACAGCATTTTTTGCCAACTTATGCAATTCATTCATTCTGGTTATATCAATATCGCGTTGAGCTATATATAATTTAATTTTTTTTAGGGTCCGCCATTTTAAATTAAAATATTTTTAAAGTTCTGTATCAGAGCGACAAAATTATTAAGAGAGAGTTTGAGGAGGATCGATACGTGAGAGTAGACAAATTAATATTTAGCGCAAAAATCCTCAAGAATTTTGGAGAGAAAATATCACTTTATATTTATAAATATTGAGTTGTCGCCCTTAGATCTCGAACTATTATGTTTTCACCGCAAGCGCGTGTAAATTTTAAAATTGTGTACTGTAACACAGAGCCGCGTCCAGTGCTGGTTTACGACTGTTTTTCGTGCACGTGGAAAATCAAAACACACCAAGTTTTTGAAAATCGCGCTTATAGGCCCCTCCCTTTATCATATAGAGGGGAGCGTCATGCCACCGGGCGAGCGTTCTTGATGCGAATCGCGAAACACTAAATATGGCGATTCTATTCATCAATTAAATATTTATTAATTTTTAAATTTAAAAATTTGGCTATTTTGTTATGTATAGAGAGAATTTGAGTAGCACAGGAATGCAGGCATTTAAGGAGGATATCTAGGGGTCGAAGGACCAAATGTAGGGGAGCGGAGATAATTAAAATAGGTTAATTGGATAACTATAAAAATGGAAATGGGTTGACAAGTTACCTTAATGGCTGCTGGTACTTTATTCTCCACCGTTGTTCCTGCTGAGTTTTCCGTGACGCACTTTTGATTTATAATTAAGGGAAGGCACTTTAAAGTCACTATATGTGATTAGAATATTTAATTATTTTAGAGGATTTCACTAATTGATTTTGGGGATAATATGACGGCGCGTGATGCTGCGGTGATCGTTGATCGAAGAGATGGTGCGTCCCCTCCATATGGATGCCTTCTTGCTTCTTACTTGTCGTAGAGGGGAAATATAGTAGGAATGAAAAATATAGGGGGAATGGAATAGACATATAGTGCTACTCAAAATATGGGAGTAAAAATAAAAAATACCAATATTAATATCTAGCTTATCATCTATAAGTAAAATGAATGAATACGCAACACCATTTAAAACGAGGTGTCACTCGATAGGGGTTTCAATTTAAAAAATTTAAGTCGACCGCCCCTATGCCGCCCCCTAATATAGGGGCAGCACACCTTCCCGTCCATAAAATAGATCTCTTGATGTTATTTATCACTGCCAAATATGGTTCAGTTATCTTCAATAGTTCAAAAAATATTTGGGTGGACTCGGATTTTTGGGATACCCTGTACATAATATTTATAATCACAAAAAAAATAATAGAAATTCCAAAACACAATTAATGTTATCCCCTAAAGAGCACGATTGTTGATGAGGTAAAAAAAAAATATAATAATAATTCCTAGAACACAATCACACACACAAAAGTGAAACCAAAAAGGTTGGCAGTTACTGACTGGGAAGGGCACAAATTTTCACCAGAGGCCTGTCAAGCACACCTTTTGTAGTTCTAACCTGCACCACCCTAGGGATCCCATCGGGACTAGAATATATTTTAGTTGTACGCGCCAACGACCAACGTAAAGGTGGGGCGTGTTCATCTCTTATCACTACGAGTGAGTCTAACTTGGGATGGTTATTTGGAGTATTCCACCTTTCTCTTTGTTGTAATTGATTTAAATACTCCGTATGCCATCTTCGCCAAAAGCTTTGGTGCAACTGTTGCACCAATTGCCATCGATGTAGTCTTCCAATCTTGATACCATTTACATCCTCATTAGGAGGAGCCGTCAGAGGTTCAAGGGTCAAAAAATGCCCAGGGGTTAAACAAGAAGATCATTGGGCGAAGGGCTGACACTACACAAAGGTCGAGAATTCAAAATTGCCTCGATCTGCACCAACACTGTGTATAATTCCTCAAACGTGAGAATTTGTTCACCAATAATACGCATTAAATGCGCTTTTGTTGACTTGACACCTGCCTCGTGGAGGCCACCAAAGTGGGGCGCCCCAGGAGGGTTAAAAGTCCACTTTATGGACAAAGATTCTGCACTTGTTTGCAATAATTATCCAAGATGTTCCTTGCTCCCAAAAAATTCGAACCCTGATCACTGTAAAGCGAGGAACGCTTCTGACGTTAAGTCCGACACCAATTCCAAATTAATTGCCTTCGTGGGCAAACACACAAAAATACAACCATAAGATTTTTGGCTACGAATTCCTCTAGCCTCACTCATCGTTAGGGAAAAAGGTCCCATATAATCAACAGCCACATGTGAGAAGGGCTTCACCTGTGATATACGAGCCTTCGGTAAGTCTCCCATATAAGGGGAAAAGGGAACAGGCCGAGTGCGAACCAAAGACGAATGACAGAGATAGACCAGACACTTACACGGTGGGAGTTGTATTACTAAATTGGCGCAGTATACCGGGGTGTCGTGCACGAATTAGCGCCTCTCCAACTTTGTGCTCCGTACTAAACATTTACAGGGGGATTTGAAACAATATAACGCTTGCGCAGTTTGTCTCTAAGCTACAAGATGGCTTTTCAAATTATTGTATACCGGATGCTCATAGCCATCAATGAAATCGTTCTCCAATCAAGTTACATCTTATAATATAGTGTTTTGAACAGTTTTAATCAAATTAAATTTTAACACCAAAAAACTCATTCTACTCGTCAATTACATAGTTTTAAATTTAAACGATGCGCGCTGATAAGAATGAGTTATTTTGTATCAAAGCTCAATTTGCTTAAAAATACTCTATAAACACCAATCAATAAGGAAGCTTAATCAAAGAATGTTTAAATTAATGACTACTAGCAATAAAAAAAAGGAAAGTTAAATTTTTATTCAATCTATAAGTTTAAAAGTTTGTTTTCCATTTATCTAGGTACATAAATTTCCTTGAGAGGCTAATTATCTAGTCAAAAAAAGCCAGGCTCTTTGACGAATGTTATGCAGTAAATTCCTTTTTATTAGTGTATACTTTTCCAATGCTTTATACATAATAATGTTGCAAATATAGGTTATGTTTCTATAAACGGAAAATTTTTTAATTGTTTTTTCATGAAAAATAAGAACTAATGGATTTAGAAAATTTTGTTAGTATTAGCTAGGTGATGTAAAAATTTATTTAAATTAAACATTATATAAATTTACACTCTTAACCTATATTAACTAGGTATTATTGGGTGTTTAAAAAAATGTAACGTAAGCCTTTTAAAGTAAAGTGAATATTGCCGGGTATTCATTTAATTAAACAGGGTCCGGCATAATGATCTCCCACATTTTGGACTGCCACTTGTATCTTGTAGTCAGTTTGTTCTACTTTGTGTCAGGCAAGCCACGCTGAGGATGGAAATGCCTTTTTCCGAAACACCGGTGTCCGTGGTTGACTATACCCCTATAAAGTTGCCTTTTATATTTTGTTAACTCATTGTTTTCGGTTTCAAACCGATACCGTGGAGACGGTAATAGCATGGTCTGGTTGAACTGTGACAAAATGTCTTTCTTCCTTATAGACCGGTGGACGTTTTCGTCCCGCCATGGACTTAGTTTCCTTGGTTCGCTATCGTTTCACTCGTGGAATGAAAAATAGGTTTTACCTATTTTTTCATTTTTTTTGATTTACCTTGTATCTTGTAGTCAGTTTGTTCTACTTTGTGTCATGCAAGCCACGCTGAGGATGGGAATACCTTTTTCCGAAACACCGGTGTCCGTGGTTGACTATACCCCTATAAAGTTGCCTTTTATACTTTGTTAACTCATTGTTTTCGGTTTCAAACCGATACCGTAGAGACGGTGACAGCATGGTCTGGCTGAACTGTGACAAAATGTCTTTCTTCCTTATAGACCGGTGGACGTTTTCGTCCCGCCATGGACTTAGTTTCCTTGGTTCGCTGTCGTTTCACTCGTAGAATGAAAAATAGGTTTTACCTATTTTTTCATTCTTTTTGATTTACAGAAAATCAAACCTCGAGATAAACAATCTGCTGGGTTTGACTTACCATCCACGTGATCCACACACTAGGAGGTAAAATCTCTTGAATTTGAGTAACCCTATTTGCCATAAAGACCTTTCAGCGGGAAGGATGATCCTTGATCCAGGATAGAGCAACAGTCGAATCTGACCATGCAAATAGATTATCAATTTTTGGTAAACTTATCACGTCCTTGCAATGCAACTATAGGTAAATTTAGTGGGAATAAGGACACTGTTGTTCTGGTAAATATACGTTTTAATCCATCGGTAACGTTTCGACAATGGTTTTTGTCTTCATCAGACTAAAAAGGTTACAACTCATCAGTAAGATAATACAAAATACAGCACATTAATACATCACCAATTAAAAATTATTATTCTTTTCCCAATAAATAACATTTAAAATGACCTTATTGACAATATATTATTTTTTTCCTAAATATTTTTTCCCCTTTTAATGTATATGTAACTGATTTTTTTATTTATTTATATAAAGAAATAATTGTGGTTTATTTTTCTTCCTTTTTTTTTAATATACATATATAAAATTTTTTATACAAAGGTTCAAAAAAATTTTTGTCACTATAGTAACTGATGGGTGGCTCAATAAAATACGCACAAAGAGATCAATCAGCTATTCATATAAAAACAACAATAACAAATAAAACCTGTAGCAAGCCATAATACCATGTAGAAAATAACAACAATGTACACATTATAAACCTATGTTAAAATTTAAAAAGGACTGTTAAAATATTTAAAATTCCGTACTCACCCTTCAGACTAGATCGTACATTGGAACAACAAAAAACAAGAATTCAAGCACATCAGGAAAACAAACGGCACAAAATTAAAAATGAAACCCGACATTAATCTGCTAATTATTTATATTTTCTTTTGTTTTCTTTATCAGACAGGTTATATTATCGGCGGCAAAATTAGTCCGCATTGTTGTCACCATTTTGGATTTTCGTTAAAAAGCAAAAGGCAACCTTGAATAGAGTGGCACTCGTAGTGTACGGTACTGATTTAATTTAGAGTGGGACAAGTGTATATAGTATGATACAATTAGGACAGTGATGGAACTTATTTTCTAGTTTGGAGTTGTTGTATATTAAAATGCATTGATAACATGCATTGTTGTCAGAACACAAAACTTTTCCTGTTTAAACCTTGGTATATACAATTAATTTTTGAAAAAGCAAAAAATATTTTTTGGTTGAACGCTAATTTTCAACTCATTTACGTATTCATGACTACTTAGAAAGACACTTCGTATTTTGTTGTCGTGGTTTAATTGGGGAAAAGCTTTATTTTTTTCCTTTTATATTATACATATACATACATACACCCACATATACATACATACAATCACATACATACATACATATACACACATGCACATACATACATACACATATTATATTTATATTTTTTATTAATGTTATTATTATTATTATTATTTTTTTTAATTTCTATTATTATTTTTTTTTATATATTTTATATAATTTTGATCATTTTTATAATATTAATATGAATGTATATTAATATATATATTTTTCTATAAATATTTTATATTATTTTTTAAATATAATTTTCTTTTAAGTTTACTTTATTTTGTTTATTGTTAATTTCATTAATCGTCATTTGGGGGTTATTTTAAGCGAATTCTATTGAGTAGGGAGTTATAGACCGTACTCAATTTGTTAACATCGCTACGTAAATTAACTGCTCTATCTTTATTAATGTTTATATATATCATTTCCAAAATGGAGCGTTTGTAATAATTAGTTTCTTTTTCCAAGATCTTTGCTTCCTCAAACTTAAACTCATGCTGTGTTGAAAAATGATGAGTGGCTAATGCTGTCTTATCTTTTTTTTTTTTTCTTGGCAATCGTATTTATGTTGTTTGAATCGATTTTCAATATATTGTTTGTTTTGACCGATGTATATTTGATCACAGCTACAGGGTATACTATAGATCGCACTAGACTGCTTTAGAAATGGAGTTTTATCTTTAAGTTGTGTAAATAAGCTGTTTGTAGTTTTTAAGTTATAAAAAACCAATTCTAGGTCATTTTTTTGAAAGCATTGCTTTAGTTTGTGAGATAAGCCATGGACAAATGGGATCTTAAAATATTTTTTTTTTCATTATTAATATTTTCAGAGTTTTCTGGTGGGCTTATATGCTTTTTTGTGAATTTTTGAACACACTGATTTATAAATGTTGATGGATAATTGTTTTTCTTTGCGATATTTTTTATTATTTTTTTGTTTTCATCCCAGAATTTTTGATGACTAAGATAATGCGATCTATATAAAAGGTTGTTTATTGTGCTTATTTTATGCTGAACACTGTGGTATGAATTGTAATTTAAAGTTCTGCCAGAGCTAGTCGGTTTACGGTACCAATTGGTAATCAAACTTCCATCACTCTCTCGGATGACCTTAACATCCAAAAATGCTAGATTTTTGTCAGTTTCTTTTTTAATGGTAAATTGAATTTTCGGATGAATGGAGTTAAAAATAGTGAGAATAGTCTCTATTTTGTCTTTTGGTACAGCGCAAATTGTATCATCAACATATACAAAAAGAAATGAAATAAAAAAATCGATCTTTTTGTAAACTTCTCTGATCACATGATCCATGACTAAATTAGCTAATACGGGTGAGCTGGGGTTTCCCATTGCACTACCATTTGCTGCTGACATCCCTTACTTTTGTTTTATTTCTTATCAATTCATTCTTTTTTCTACCTGTCAGCTTTACATGTAACATTTGTATTTCCATTGATCTTTGGGCTTTTCTTGCCTTATCCATGTTTGATTTTGTAAGTTCTGGGATTCATAGGTAAGTACAGGAAGGATACATTGGTTATACACTTCCGTTTTGAGGTACTGAGGATATTTTTTATTTCTTAATATGTTGCTTAATTTACCGAATGCTGCCCAGGCCAATCTTACTCGTCTCTTGATTTCAGCTGTTTGCTTTTCTTTTTTCAGTTTAATAATTTGTCCCAGGTCCTATATATTCCTCTTCTTGTTCTATTTTCTTTTAGATTGATTGATATTATCAGCATATCTTGGTGGTTCAGAATTGTCCGTTTACTTTGATGCCTATTTCTTCCCAATCTAAGATTTTAAAAACTGTGGATTTTGATTAAAGTTGTTGCTTCACTATATATATTGTCTATTAAGTCTGTATATCTGTGATCTATTCGGCTATTAATTAAAGATCTTTTACTGCCCAGTGCTCAATGCTATCGAAAGCTTTTTCGAAGTCTATAAACGCAATATATATTTATATATATTTCCATACCCTCCCTTTCTTCAATTTTTTTTCGCCTGTCGTCAGGATTTTCTCTTACTGGAGGTTTGGGGTTTGACATATACTCGGGTTGAGATTCAAATAGCCGAGGTATTGCCCCATTGTTTAACTTAGGGAATGTTAGTGGCACCTCCTTTTGTACTCCCTCTTTATCCCTAATTATCTCGGTTCTAACAACATCACTTATGTCAAAATGTTTCCAACAAACCACTGAAGATGCAGTCAGAACATAATCTTCTCTGTGTATGGCCTGAAGCCAAGCATTTTATTTTTTAGGTCATTTTCTTTGCTAAAGGTTGTTTTGTGACCCTCTTCATTAATCATAGATGCATCGTTACTTTTGCAACCGGGTGCCCAACACTTTCGCGGCATGTTTAAAATTTAAAAAGAAAAAACAGACGAAAAATTCCAAACAAAAACAAACATCTAACCTCACTTATTACCGGTGTACAAAAGGTCTTTTTTACACAGCTTTTATTAAGTAGGTAATATAATTTTAAGTTCACCACACATCTCACTAAAACCAGAACAGCTGTTTTATTTGGTAACGCGATTTGAAATATACTAAAAGTTAAAAAAAAACATATCTGCGCGGAAACGGCCAGTAACTAGCGTGGTGGGCGACGCACGTGGACGAAAATGACTGGCCTCCACGCTGTGTTGCCGTTTCTTCTGGTTCGTGGCTCGTTAGTTTACGAAGGCTGTGATTTTAATATACAACAACTCCAAACTAGAAAATAAGTTCCATCACTGTCTTAATTGTATCATACTATATACACTTGTCCCACTCTAAATTAAATCAGTACCGTACACTACGAGTGCCACTCTATTCAAGGTTGCCTTTTGCTTTAAACTTAACGAATTTTAATTTGTTTTAATATTTCGGAACAATGAAAATCCAAAGTAGTGACAACAATGCGGACTAATTTTGCCGCCGATAATATAACCTGTCTGATAAACAAAACAAAAGAAAATATAAATAATTAGCAGATTCATGTCGGGTTTCGTTTTTAATTTTGTGCCGTTTGTTTTCCTGATGTGCTTGAATTCTTGTTTTTTGTTGTTCCAATGTACGATCTAGTCTGAAGGGTGAGTATGGAATTTTAAATATTTTAACAGTCCTTTTTAAATTTTAACATAGTGTTACGGTTCACAACGACAAATTTAAACTCGCAATTGTTGAAAACGATACGTCAATTTATTTCCACAAATTATGTACAAAAACACGCACTTAAACTTACTAATAACTTGCTAATAATTCACTACTATAATCGGTCTATTAACTTGGTGTTAATATCTCACGACCACTACAGTACGTTATCTGTGACTGGCTGACTGCTGCACGACGTCCGGCCTTATATATGAGGGCTGCCTACTATTCGAGAACCCTTCCATCCTTGTTCGATTCGGAATCATTCCAGCCCTTTTCTAGACTTTCGCATACCAGTTTGTCACAGATAACGCAACTAAAACCTAGATTAAGAATACAACCATAAAATACGTCAACCTAATACTACACTAAACCTAAATAAATTCTAACTATAAAATTTAAATACTTAAATTTGTAACACTATCCTCCTCTTCAGGTTTGATCGCCTCGATCAACATTTCCCAGGTAAGGTTTTAGTCTGTCTAGATGAACAACTTTCATCTTGGACTTCGGGCTTTTCTGGATTCGGTAGACTACATCATTAATTCTCTTAACAACTTTATAAGGCCCTTCCCATGGTGGTGTCAACTTAGGTGATCTTCCTTTCTTGCGTTGAGGATTGTATAGCCAGACTTGATCATTCTCTTTGAACCCTGAAGAGTTTGCTTTCAGGTCATATCTCGCTTTCATGCGGTCACTGGCTATTTCTATTCGCTCTCTAACCACTTCATGGATATCGTGCAGCTTTTGCCTTAAACGTTCGACATAGTCATTAACCTCTAAGTGTTCTTCTTCAGGTGAACCAAACATGATATCATATGGTAAACGCAGTTCTCTACCAAACAGGATACTAGATGGAGTAGCTCCTGTCGTATTGTGAATGGCGGTTCTATAGGCCATCAAAAACAATGGAATATATTGGTCCCAATCTGTTTGGTGCTCATCAACAACTTTGCACAGATGTTCTTCTATTGTTTTATTAAATCTTTCAACCATGCCATCTGACTGCGGATGTAAAGCCATAGTCCGTGTTTTATGTATTCCTAAAAGGTCACAGATTCTGGAAGAGCTTCGATTCAAAGTTTCTTCCTTGATCTGAATGTAGTTCCAAAGGAATGCCAAATCGGCTGAAAACATCATTTACCAGAACTTCCGCAACTGTAGTGGCCTCTTGGTTAGGCAAAGCAAAAACTTCTGGCCATTTGCTAAAGTAATCCATGACAACAAGGATGTATTTGTTGCTTTCTTTAGTTTCTGGAAATGGTCCGGCCACATCAATAGCAATGCGTTCGAATGGTAGACCTACGTTATATTGTTTCATTTGACCTCTGGACCTTGTTTTGGGACCTTGGCTGGCTGCACAAGTCGAACATCGGCGGCACCAGTTTTTCACATCTTGAAAGTAATTGACCCAATAAAATCGGTTTCGAATTTTGTCCATGGTTTTATTTATGCCTAGGTGCGCGCCTGATTTTCGACCATGACATTCGGCCATTATATTGTCTACCATGCTCCTAGGAACCACTACTTGATTAACCACAGTAAGGCCATCGGCACTTTCCCAGGCACGTTTAAGGATGTTTTCCTCTACTATCAGTGAATCCCATTGTGCCCACAGTGATTTGAATATCACCCCTTGGTTTGCGATATCTTGCCATGATGGTCGAGGCTTGTTTTCTTCTTTCAATCGCAAGATAGGTCCTACATCTTTGTCGTTAAGTTGTGTGGTTCTAATCGAAGCCGACATCCATTCTTCATCTGGTTCTAACTTTATCTGGCGCACGTAGGTAATTCCTTCTTTCTGGTCAATTTTCCTGCAATGTTTACAATCCTCAGGGCAAGGTCTTCTGGACAATGCATCTGCATTATTATGCACCCTTCCCGCTCGGTGCTTAATTTGATAATGGTATTGTTGTAGCTTTTCTATCCATCTCGCGACTTGCCCCTCAGGTTGTTTCACTTTCATTGTCCGTAGAGATATTTGTGAAAGTGATCTACGGATTTAACTATGGTTAGGAGCTCCTTTCTAGTAACACAATAATTTCTCTCTGGTTTGGATAGCTTCTTGCTGAAAAATTCGATGACCCGTTCTTCTCCATCTTGTACTTGGGAGAGTACTGCTCCTATGCCATCGTTGCTCGCATCAGTATCTAATATGAATTTTCCTTTTGGAATGGGATATTCAAGAATCGGACTAGAACATAATGCTGCTTTTAGTCTTCTAAATGCTTGGTCACATTCGGTATTCCATTTGTAAGAAGCTTTATCTTCTGTAAGTCTATGTAATGGAGACGCTATTTTAGCGAATCCTTCTACAAATCGTCTGTAGTATGCACACAGACCCAAAAGGCTTCTCAATTCATGTTTGTCACGAGGTTGAGGCCATTCTTTTATTGCTTGTAACTTCTTTTTGTCGGTATGGATGCCTTCTCGGGAAACGACATGACCCAGGAACTCAACTTTTTCTTGGAACAGAAAACATTTCTTTGAGTTCAATTTAAGATTTGCGTTCCTGATTCTTGAGAATACTTCTCGTAAATTATCTAGATGATTTTGAAATGATTTCCCCATTACTATGACATCATCCAAATAGACTAGGCAGGTTTTCCAAGTAAGGCCTCGTAGAACGACTTCCATTAGTCTTTCAAATGTAGCTGGGGCATTGCACAGGCCAAATGGCATCACATTGAACTGATAAAGTCCACTTCCAGCAGAGAATGCAGTCTTCTCTTTATCTCTTTCAAAGATTCCTACTTGCCAATACCCACTTTTCAGGTCAAGAGTAGAAAACCAATATGATCCTGCCAATGTTGTTAATGTGTCGTCTATTCTTGGCAGTGTGTAACTATCTTTCTTGGTCACATCGTTAAGTTTCCTGTAATCGACACAAAATCTAGTACTTCCATCCTTTTTAGTGACCAACACCACAGGAGATGACCAAGGACTTGATGACTCTTCAATAACACCGTCGCTGAGCATTTTATTAATGAGATTGTGAACTTCTTCTTGCTTGGCCATTGGTAGTCTTTTTGGGGGTTGGCTTATTGGTTGGGCATCGCCAGTGTTGATAGCATGTTGAATAAGGTTTGTGCGTCCCGAACTACCCCTAGTTTCGAAGATATTACTTTGTTCTTCTATAAACTCTCTCGCTTTACTAAATTCTTCTGGAGTGAGATGTTGCCAAGTTGACTCAAATTGCTGAAGTACCTCCATTGGTAACTTGCTTGTATCCTCGGAAGTTGGCTCTTCACATCTTGTTTCTTTCTGTACTGGTTCAAATAATGCTACCACCTCCCCCTTATTAATTTTGACACTATTTGGGAAAATATTGGCGACTCTAATCGGGATGTCTTTATCGGTTTTAACTAGTGATTTTGCAACGAGGTAGGTGTTGGGTGTGTTCTGTTGGCTTATGAGTCTGACGCAGCTTGATGTTTTACTTTCCAGCCTCCCAAAAATTATGGTCTCACTGTTACCGACTAGTCTTGTTGTGCATACTGCCACCACCTTAATTGGTTCTTTATTGATGTGACTATTTGACAAAATGAACTCTTCGTTCCCAAATCTTAGGGTATTAAGTTTATTATCAAACGCAAATCCATGTTTACTTATCAAGTCCATTCCCAAAATAAATTCATCTTCTATTTCGGCAACCAATACAGACAGTGTGGCGAATCTTTAATCTTCCCAGCTGTAGGTCTATGTCTGTCTGCCCCAACACGTCTGCGGATTCTCCAGTCACAGTCTTAAGTATTATTTTCTTTTCTGTTGGTCGAATTTTATATCTCGTTGCAATTTTGAACTTAAGCAATGATATGGCAGCACCAGTGTCTACTGTTATGTTAACTTGTCTTCCATTTATAAGTCCGTCGATGTTAAGACTGTCAGCAGTATGTTTTAAGCTCTTAATTGAATAAATTTTGGGGGCTACATTCCCTTTAGCCAACACCCGCCCCTCTGCGTTGACTAGTTTTAGTTTTCCTGATCTCTTCTTCGGTATTCTGTCCCGCTAGATGGCGAGCGAGACCTTATTTGGACGCGACAATCGCGTTGAATATGCCCTGTACGTCCGCATCTGAAACACTTTACATTTGGAGGGGATCGTCTGCTTTCTTTCAAAGAGTCAATCTTCTCTATCAGTGATTGAAACATTTGATTTAGCGTTTTTGAGTTGACCTCATGTCCATTGCTCATTTCTTCTCCCTCCTGAATTGAAACAGCTCTTACTTTTGGCCTGGACATATTATTTGATGATTCGATTTCAAGGGCTCGAATCAACACTTCACTGCTATTATGGAAGCGTTCTCGACGAAGTAACTTTGCTAAGTCCGTGTCTCGTAATCCGTTAATAAAGCTATCTACCGTGAAGGGATCTCTGTAATTTTCTGGCATTTCTGGGTAAGCTAAATACATCAGCCTCCTGATATCTGCTTCATACTCTTGTAATGATTCTCCTGGCCTTTGTTGACGAATATTTAATTCTGACCAATGTAAATTTGGCAAGTGTTCGTCTCCATACCTTCTTTCTAACGCTGCCACTAGAGCGTTATAATTCTGTTTTTGCTCGACTGGAATGGACCGTAAAAATCCCAGAGCAGGTTCTCGTAGAGCTACTAACAATGCTCTAGCTTTTTCCTCATCATCCCAACCATTTGCAGCAGCGGCAGCTTCAAACTGTTGTTTATAAGTAGACCAGGAAGACGTACCATCGAAATTTGGAGGCCTAATGTTTTGGTTGGAAATCACAACACATCCCTGAGTTTTCATTTTGTTGTGTTCTTTTTGGAGCTGTATAAGCTGTTTTGACACATCCTGGAGCTTTTCTTCCACTGTTTGAAAAACTTCTTCTCTTACATTCTGTAGCTTGGTCGCCACTTTTTCTTCAACATTCTGCAATTTGTTTTGTACCGTTTCTTCTACATTCTGCAATTGGTTTTGTACCTTTTCTTCTACATTCTGCATTCTTTGAGTTATTTCTTCCTTAAGATCTTCAGTTGCTGCTTTGAACTCTTCTCTCAGCTGTTCGGAGTTGCTCTTTATCTGATCGAAGTTTTCTTGCATGCCATCTAATGTCTGTCTCATATCGTTCTGGTTTTGTTCAATAGTGTGTTTCATGTCGTCCATGGTGTGTTTCATATCGCCCTGGTTTTGTTCAATGGTCTGTTTCATGTCGTTCTGGTTTTGAGCAATTTCAGCTGCTAGAGCCTGCATCATTTTAGTTAAATCTTCCATCTTGGCCGATCTTTGTCTAGTAAGCATCAACTTCGTGATAAATCACTTAAAACGTGTATTTTAGGGCTACAAAGCGAATGTCGAAGTCGGTTTTTCAATATCTCTTCCAATTCTTAAATAGAACCTAATGGAATGTTCTGGAATATACTGGTAAATGCTACTCTTTCTGCTACTAGGCAAATGTAGAAGTCACTTTTTGATTATCTCTTTTGGTTCTCGAATAGACCGTCGTAGAATGTTATGGAATATTCTAGAAATAATTTCTAATTCTTACTTTTAAAATAACTAAGCTACTGTCGAAGTCGGTATTTGTATATCTCTTCTAGTTTTTGAATAGAACGTCGTAGAATTTTATGGAATCTTCTAGAAATTCTTTCTAATTCTTACTTTTGAAATAACTAAACTAATGTCGAAATCGGTATTTGTATATCTCTTCTAGTTTTTGAATAGAACGTCGTAGAATGTTATGGAATCTTCTAGAATTCTTTTTTAGTTCTTACTTTTGAAATTACTAAGCTAATGTCGAAGTCGCTTTTTGGATATTTCTTCTGGTTTTCGAATAGAGCGTCGTAGAAAGTGATGGAATATTCTAGAAATTCTTTCTAATTCTTACTTTTTAACTAACTACGCTAATATCGAAGTCGATTCTTAAATATCTCTTCTGGTTTTTTTTTTTTTGAATAAATCAATATCGAACTTCTTCGAATATTCTGGAAAAATCACTTACTGTTTTTCTGTCCAATTGTCCTAGCCGGTGGTACTATGTAAGGATAGTCTTTGCACTATTTATTTCTTTTAATCTCACTTCTGACACCAATTGTTACGGTTCACAACGACAAATTAAAACTCGCAATTGTTGAAAACGATACGGTAATTTATTTCCACAAATTATGTACAAAAACACGCACTTAAACTTATTAATAACTTGCTAATAATTCACTACTATAATCGGTCTATTAACTTCGTGTTAATATCTCACGACCACTACAGTACGTTATCTGTGACTGACTGACTGCTGCACGACGTCCGGCCTTATATATGAAGGCTGCCTACTATTCGAGAACCCTTCCATCCTTGTTCGATTCGGAATCATTCCAGCCCTTTTCTAGACTTTCGCATGCCAGTTTGTCACAGATAACGCAACTAAAACCTAGATTAAGAATACAACCATAAAATACGTCAACCTAATACTACACTAAACCTAAATAAATTCTAACTATAAAATTTAAATACTTAAATTTGTAACAATAGGTTTATAATGTGTACATTGTTGTTATTTTCTACATGGTATTATGGCTTGCTACAGGTTTTATTTGTTATTGTTGTTTTTATATGAATAGCTGATTGATCTCTTTGTGCGTATTTTATTGAGCCACCCATCAGTTACTATAGTGACAAAAAAAATTTTTAACCTTTGTATAAAAAATTTTATATATGTATATTAAAAAAAAAGGAAGAAAAATAAACCATAATTATTTCTTTATATAAATAAATAAAAAAATCAGTTACATATACATTAAAAAGGAAAAAAATATTTAGGAAAAAAATAATATATTGTCAATAAGGTCATCTTAAATGTTATTTATTGGGAAAAGAATAATAATTTTTAATTGGTGATGTATTAATGTGCCGTATTTTGTATTATCTTACTGATGAGTTGTAACCTTTTTAGTCTGATGAAGACAAAAACCAATGTCGAAACGTTACCGATGGATTAAAACGTATATTTACCAGAACAACAGTGTCCTTATTCCCACTAAATTTACCTATAATTATCAATTTTAATATCACGTAGACTCTCCATCACAAAACAAATCAATTTACTCAATAAATGAGCAGAGCAGAGTTCAAGCCGAGGCACTAAGATCACTTTAAGCGGAGCCACCTTACTTTTTGCACACAGAAGATGACTAGTCACTTTTCCACATGTATCCACTTGTCTTAAATATACTACACCACCATAACCTGATAATGAGGCATCACAAAAGCCGTGTAGTTTCATCAAAACTACATTATCTACATCACACACCTTGGAATGGTTATAGTTGAAAGAATAGGTAACTGAGACAAATATGTAGAGCACTGATCCACAATTGCCTGGGGTGGACAATCATCAAAATCTAACCCTAGAAGCCACAACTTCTGGATTAAAGATTTAGCCACAAAAACTACTGGTGAGAGAAAACCCAAGGATCATATATTCTGGCTATTTGAGACAAAATATTTCTTTTGGTACATGGCTTGTTGTCCGGCACTACTGAATATGAGAACCATCCATTCACAGGGTTCCACTGCAGACCCAAAATTTTCAACACCGAATCAGCTTTATAAATACAAAGCTAATGGGTTGGAGGTGACTTTCTGGCACATGTTCCAGTAATTCTGAGTAATTACTGGCCCACTTCCTAAGTTCGAACCCCCCAAGTCTCAACAATGTCTCTAATTGTCTCTGCACCTCCAAAGCCTCTGAGAAAGAGTTTGCTGATCCCACGGCATCGTCGATGTAGGTCGATTGCCTCAATATATCAGCTGCTAAAGGGTACTCTTGACCATGATCCTCTGCCAATTGCAATAAAGTACGGATGGCAAGGTACGGACTACAACTTAAGCCATAAGTCACAGTATTTAAAACATACTCACAAATGGGTTGGTCAATATCAAATCTCTAAAAAATTGTTTGGTAGGCCACATCGTCTTATATCTGTAGTGAAAACCACTTTCTTCACACGAAAGTTCAACAAAATAGAAACAAAATTTGTTTGTAGTTTACTTCCAACCAACACCACATCATTTAAGCTCAGTTTATTACTAGTTTGTGCTGATCCATCAAAGACAGCTCCAAACTTTTTTGACACTCCACTATCTTTCCAGATGCCATGATGAGGAATATAATATTTTCCATAAGAATACTAGTCACTACTATTCACGACCCTCATATGGTTCTGATCAAGATAATCCGCCATAAAATCACAATAGGCTTCACGAAAAGAAGGATTTTTAAGCAAGCGGGCTTCTAGCAAGTGAAATCTTTTCAAGGCTTGGGACTTCGACTCACCTAAGGTAGCCTATTCACGAAATGGCAATCTCACAATATATCTACCATTTTTATCACGTCTATGAGTAGAACTAAAAATGTCCTCACATCTTTGATCATCTTTAGTCAATAAAATATCTACAGAAAGAGTCTCAAGTTGCCAAAATTGTTGTAGTGATTCCTCAAAACCTGTTGAGTTTAAAGAGGTACACAAACTAAGTTGACTTGTCGAAGGTTTGTCACACACACTACGCATGAGCACATACCCAAAGATGGTATTCATAGCACAGGGTCCGCTATTTTGCATTTGTTTAAACCCAGGAAGTAAAACTTGGGAGAAGACATCAGCTCCTAATTATAACTCCAAGTACCATACTGGGGATCAGCTAATGTCACACCAGATAAGTATTTCCATTTATTACTTATCTCACTAGAAGGAGTCACACCACAGATGAGGGGGACTACCACCGCTTTGACTTCAATGACAAATTACTACTTGGGCTCACACATAGCACAATTTTTCCTAGCGAAACAGAAGAGGTCATGTTATTGATACCTACAATGGGCGTTGAACCGCCCACACGTGGCAAACCTAGCCGCTTGGCAAAGGAAGCTGTTGTAAATGAGACTTGGCTTGCTGAATCCAATAATGATCTACAAGTTACAACATTACCTTGGCAGTCACGCACACACACTTGCGTAGTGGCAAAAAGAACAGTCTTAAAATTTGGAAATGAATTCCTATACATATTCACTGCAACAGAGTTTTCACATATTTCTAAATTTTCACTGTTTGACAACAAATTATTAAATGAGACATTCTCTGACCTCTGACGGGACTTACTTCTCACTGTTGAGGCATCTTTCGAATTAGGAAAGTGTAACAATGTGGAATGTCTTCGGGAACAAATTCTACAGTTTGAGTTGATAGGGCAGTCAGGAACCCTATGTTTAGCAACGAAATTGAAGCACAATTGAATTCATGTCGCTGAAATGCATCTAGCTCACGAAATTTATCACATCTAATTATCAAATGTTGGCTTTGATTACCAAGAGATTTACAATATAAATACTCACTAATACCACCTGACTTCCTAGCTTTAGTTAAAAAATTATGTGTAGGACTAGAGTGACTGACCTTTTTTGACACTTCATATTTTCTCTGACTTGACACACTCGACACATTCACAGGACTTGAAGTAGATTTGGATAGAAGTGCACTATTCTCCAAAGCATAACCATTTGTTTCTAAAAAACTAATAAGATTTTGATATAAAGTGATTTTATATTTACTGTACTCTATTCCAAATCGCGTTTTCAAAAAAGGATCTATTTTTGCAAGAGTAAATTTAACTTTGTGGTCTTACAAATCCAAATCTTGATAATTATCTAAAGCCTCCAAGTTTTGTTTAAAAGTAGAGATCAATTTACGTAGCTCCACTGAACTATTGCTTTTAGCTGGAGAAGCATTCACAATTGCCAACCAATAATCTGTCAAAAAGAATCTATCATTTTGGTACCTATCCACTAAAGCCCTATAAGCTGTTTTGGATATTCCTGCCCTGAATATGGATATTCTTAATTACATCTGCCACTTCACCCTCTAAAACCGAAACTAAAAATTAAAATTTGGCAATATCTGAGTACTCGGGATCCTCATCTACCAATGTCCTAAACATGTCATAAAAGGTCGGCCACTTTTGCCTATCACCACAGTAGGTAGGTATATCTAACCTCGGTTTTGCAAAAGTTTTCATTCTACCACTCACTAAGAAGTTTGAATCATTTTTATTCCTATCACTCACACTAACCTCAACCGGCAACAAGTCCTTACAAATTTGTTTGATTGAAAATTGCATTGAGTCAAACTCATCCATAACCTCCTGCTCCGTATCACACTCACTATCCTTTATTAACCCTACAATATCTAAATGCAGGTTTCGAACCGACTTACCCACTCCGCTAAGTTTTCTACCCGCGTTTGTAACTGACCCTTTTTCGTTGAGTCGATAAGGGCTTTATTTGCTTAGTTATAGAGCACTCGGGTTCGATTGAAGATTGTTAATCTTTTCTTTTTTAATGATTTTATTTCCGACGTCATTTTTTTAGTTCTCTTGGTCATCATCGCACGAAATTCCTACATAAAACACGTTGTTTTCGAAATAAAAACAAACAAAATTTTTCACAGCCACACTGTATGTCTATGCCGAAAGCCACACACACTTGGTCAAATTTGATATACACTTGAATTTTCATTTAAGACAACCAAGTTGAAACAGTATTAATACACACCCGATCCACCCGCCTACTCTTGGCGGGGTGTGGTCCCCCATTAAATATTTTTTTAATTTCTTTTCTAACAAACCGAAAAATGTCAAAAAAACATTTAGGGTTGGGACCACCCCCCACCAAGAGTAGGTGGGTGGATCCGCCTCGTTATATTATTGGGGGGAGTATACTGTATATCCATACCAAGTGTGTTGCTTCTCACATTGAACGTAGTGTGTGTATTAATACTGTTCCAACATGGTTGTCTTAAATGAAGATTCAAGTGTATATCAAATTTGACCATTTTTGGTGCGCCTATGCTAGATCTACCGCCGCCTCAAGGAGGAAATAATATACATCCTTGGAAAGGAAATTTCTTCAGCTTTAAAAATAAGTTTTAAAGCCAAACATGTGGGACAGTAAAGTTTAAGAAAAATAAAAAAACAAGTTTTTTTCACACCTCTGATTTTTAAATGCGTGCGTCACAGATGTAGGATGGGCGTGTTATACATCGTTAGGGAGAACTCTACATCAGCCTTAATAATTGTTGTTTTTTGCCAAGTTAAAAGTTTGCAAATAATTGGGAAAATACTCTAAGAGAGCACTTTTGAGGGGGGTGAGAGAGGGGATGCACCTTCACGCCCACTTTAAAGAAGGTTGACTAGAAAAAGTTAGTTTTAAGTTATTACTAACCAAAAATATTTTTTTACTCACTCTCATTTACAAAAGGAATGTTCAAAATTTTTATTTGATTTAAGGATTTACCCTAAATAGAGAGTTCTTTTGTCTCATATACAAGTGAAGAATCTATCTAGGATAAGTGAATTCTTGGGGGATTTTTTCTCAGTGAACATGACACGCGCTATCACAAAGAAGTGTCATAAGGGCCTTCCAAAAACTCCCTTTATTATTAATAGGGACATTTTGAAACGCTTATTTGACAATTTGTTATTGCTATGGTTATTTTTTAGGCTGCGCAGTAGTAACTTGGCGTTCCTTTATCTTTATTAAACATAACGAAGTCCAATAATTAACGAGACGTTAATTTTAATCAAAAAATTTATATCTATTTCTATTTAGCTTTTTTCGATCCATCTTTGAACATAGGCCTCCCCAAATATCTTCCACTCTTCTGTGTCTGTCACCGTGTTCGTCCATCTAGCTCACACATGTTTCTTTAAATCTTCCGTATATCTTATTTGGGGTCTTCCCCTATTTCTTTTTCCCAAGGTCTACAATTTACAATACATTTGTTCCATCGAACGTTGTTCTATCTGATATTATGACCGTCAGATTTCCATTTTAATATTGCTACTTCTCCTGTGATATCTTTTACCTTTGTTTTATTTCTTATCCATTCATTCCTTTTTCTATCTGTTAGATTTACATGTAACATTTGCCTTTCCATTAATCTTTGGGCTTTTATTACCTTACCCATGTTTGATTTTGTAAGTGTAAATAAATTTAATATTTTGCTGAAAGAAATAACTTTTGAGTTCACTATGATTTTTTCGAAGAAACTAAACCTCTATGTAGTCTGTGCCTATCGATCACCTTAATCTGTTGCAACTGAGTTTTTGACAGGCCTTGACTGTCTTTTAGCTCAACTTTCTCCATCTTCTAGAGTTTTGCTTGCTGGAGATTTTAACAGCGATAACAATTCAATATTCACCGTTGCATTAAAAAACATTTTTATCTCTAATGCCCTGAATATGCATGTCACATCACCCACACGTAACAAAAACAACGTCAACCCTTATTGATTATATTTGTTCCAGCTATAATCATGAAGAGGTAGAATGTAGAGTTGTTAATTCAGCTTTGTCGGATCATGAAGCAATAGTGTGTGACATATCGGAGCCCAAAGTATTAAGTAAGCAAAGATCTAGGCGTGGTCGAATATTTGACAGAAGAAGATTTGATAGGTTTTACCAGTCGGGAAACCTGGAATCAAGTGGCATTCGAAGAACCTCTTAGCTCATTTCACCAGAAAACAACAAGAAATGAAAAACCATGGTTTACCAAGGGCTTAAAAATTTCCTCTAAGAATCTTCGCTGTCTTCATAAGATTAGAAAATATTCAGATAGTCCATTTTTTTATACATACTTTAGCTCTTACAGATCTTTATTTCGTAGACTAATTGCAGCTGCAAAAAAGTGGTACTTCTCCGATCGTCTAAGTAATTCTTCTAACAAACAAAAAGAATGTTGGCAAATTATAAATAATATTCGTTCTAATAATTTTCAAAAGTCACTATCTCATCCGGAAGTGTCCTCGGACAATCTTAACCAGTATTATTGAAATATTGGAAAAAAATTAACAAAAAACGTAGAGAATCGTAACGATCCTATGTTGTATATGTCTCATGTTTCAGTAGCCAATTCTTTCGCATTCACACCAACCGACTTGGCAGAAGTAAAACAAACTTTAAAAAGTATCAAGAACAAAAATGCTTCAGAAGAGGATGGCCTTTCTGTCAAAATATTGCTTAGTATGCCTGAAGTTATAATATCTGATATTTTAGTTAAAAACATAAATCATTCATGGACCAGCGGAGTATTTCCTTCGAGTTTGAAATCGGCTTTAATAATCCCACTTCATAAAGGTGGAAATGAATTCAATGTTGTCTACCTTGTCTAAATTAATTTAAAAACTAACAAAAACTCGTATCATGTCATATCGCACTAATACTTACTAATATATTTCAAAATATTGCTTAGTATGCCTGAAGTTATAATATCTGATATTTTAGTTAAAAACATAAATCATTCATGGACCAGCGGAGTATTTCCTTCGAGTTTGAAATCGGCTTTAATAATCCCACTTCATAAAGGTGGAAATGAATTCAATGTTGTCTAGCTTGTCTAAATTAATTGAAAAACTAACAAAAACTCGTATCATGTCATATCGCACTAATACAGGTACTAACAATGCTATGTTTAATCTGCTCACACAACTCTTTTCCTCTTTAAATAGGTCTAACTTATCGGCCGCGGTTTTTTGTGATCTGGCAAAAGTCTTCGATTGTGTAAATCATTCTATACTGATTAAGAAACTGTACCATTATGGGTTTAGGGGGAAAGTTTTATCATGGTTCAAGTCATAATTACAAGGAAGGACACAGCGAGTAATTGTTAATGATCAGCCATCAAAACCGGGAAATATTGAATGGGGTGTGCCCCAGGGATCAGTCTTGGGACCTCTCCTTTTTCTAATATTTTTTAATGATCTTGCAAGGCTCGATATACATGGAAAATTCACCATTTTCGCTGACGACTCTACAATTCTGTGGACTTGTAGTGATGTTAACACTTTAAGAACTATGATTTTAAAGGACTTAGAACTTCTTAAAGAGTAGTTTGATTCAAATCTGTTAACTTTAAATGTTGATAAAACTAATATAGTTTGTTTTAGATGCAGTATAGATGACCTTAGCGTGGGGGGTGATTCTCTGGCAGAGCGTGATCACAGCAAATTCTTAGGCTTGACAATTGACTCTGACTTGAAATTTGAAAATCATATTGGTATATTAAGCAAAAAAATTGCTTCTAGTTGTTTTGCAGTTAAAACAACAGTCAACGAGCTCGGATTCGCGTTTGGAAAAACAGTTTATCATGCTTTGATAGAGTCCCACCTACGCTATGGCATTGCCTTCTGGGGTTCCACCAACAACCAACTAATTCAAATAATTTTTGCTTTGCAATAGCGGGTAATACGGTATTTGTGCCATGTTCACTTTAGGGAGTCATGCAGGCCTTTGTTCGTGAAGAATACTGACAGTCATATCTTTATATATTCTAGAAACTGTTTCTCTTATATACACACATCAAAGTGATTTTCTTCGTCTTTCGAGTGGATATAACACAAGATCTATTCAACAGAGAGATTTGCAACTTCCGATTCCAAAATCTACTTCGGTTCACAAATTAATTTATTACAATGGGATAAAAATTTTTATGCACTTTAGGGATATAAAGGGTACTTTAAATCCCTATTTTTGGGGAAAAAAGTGTAACTTTAAATCCCTAGGGATTTAAAGTAAATTTCTGTGCAATAAATGCTAAATTTAAAAATGTATTTTCAATAATTTTATTAAAAAATATAACATAATATGCCTGTAACAAAAATGTAACAGCTTAATTTCTCTTAATATTAACAGTTATGTTTACCCCACTGCAATTAGCCAAGTGAAAAAATGGTAAATTATCATTATTACAGCTGTTATTTTTATTAATTAAAGTGTTTTGGAAAATTGTAGCTGTTGTCGTTGTCGATGGCACCGACGATATCGTTGGTGTTTCATTTTGTACAATTGGAATCGAAATCTCTGAAGACGTTTCAGTGGAAGTACCAGTAAAAAGTTGATACTGCCATACTTTTTTTCTGGTATAAGGAATTTTCCACATATCCCTCAGCGACGGTGCTACTCTTCCAGCCGCCATGTCTTTTAAGCTGATCTATGCTTACGACAGAGTCGGCTAGTAGCGATGCTGACGACCTTCTAAAACAATGACCAGTGTACAATTTTGCATCTGGAAGCTTTAAATATTCGGCAATCTTGCTTGGCAGTTGCCCAATCGTATTCTTGCCCATTGGCTGAGACGTGCATTTCCCATTTTTGTACCCAACGAAAAATCTTGTATGACCTTGTATTGATGGAGGTCTTAAGGCAATATACTTCTTCAGCAACCGTACTACATCTGTGGAGTTTTCGTTTGACCGTTTTATAACAAAAGATCGGTCTTTTTCTGTCTTAGTATCTCTTAAATTGACCAAAAAGAACGTTTCATAGTCTAGGACATCGGTTTTGTCAAGCTGGCAGAGCTCCTTGCCTCGACAGGCTCCTGACACGCCCATGATTAGCACTACGTGGAACAAAAATATAAATAAAATAAATAATATAAATAAATAAATAATAAAATAGGTACACCTACAATCTTTTCCAACTAAATAACATGGATATATAGACAAAAAATCGGTTGAAAAAAAACTAAGAAACCTGTAGGTATCTTACCTTTTGCCCAAAAATTATTGGTCGGGTGCTTTTTCCAGGAAATCTTTAATGTTGTCACCATCGAGTGTCTTCGACTTTTTTGGTTTGTAGCCCTCATTTTGTGGTTTCAAAAAAGCTGTTAGTTTGCTGAATTTGCTAATGTCGACGCCCATGTCTGTTGCAATTGTGGCTTTTATCATCGAATATACGCTCCACAGTGACGATGCTTTAAGCTTTTTTGACTTTTCCAAAAAATATGCTAGCAGTACCTTTTCTTCAGTAAATTCGTCTACGTTCCGTTCTTTGCACCATTTAATATACTCAGACAACTGTTTTTTATATTGTTCTCCAGATTTTCTTGGTAATAATTGTTCTACAGCCTCTTGAGCTGCCTTTTCGATTAGTTCCATTGCGATCAACTTTTTCAGTCGAGTTGGTCGAGTTTGACAGAGTTTGACAAATATTCATCGAGTGGCTTTTGTTTTACTTAGTTACTTGTCATGACACACCAAGATTTTCAGTTGATAGTGACAATCATGATCTGGATCATCATGGTATACAATAATGAGTTCGTTGATATGGTAACAATCAGCCCCTTTGATGACGTTTTAGAAATAGAGTATACAAAGTGGCATTTAATTTTTTTTTCGTTATTTTTTCTTTAACGTTTGTTTTACCTAACCTAAAGTGCATAAAATAGTATATGCACCTCATTACTAAAGTGTTTTTAAATCCCTCGACAAATTATAGCCCTCCCGTTGGTCGGGCGTCACCACTGGAGGGTTATCCAAGTTATAAATTATTTGTTGTATGTATTTTTATTATTATTTTTTTGTCAGTGCCTACTGTATTGTTGAGTGTTTTGAGCTTTGTCTATAAAAATCACTGTATTTTTTTTTGATAATAAAGCATATTTGAACTGAAATTGAACTGAACTGTCCAGGTCTGCGATCCATAGGTAATTACAGGAAGGATACATTGGTTATACACTTTCGTTCTGAGGTACTAAGGATATTTTTATTTCTTAATATGTAGCATAATTTACCGAATGCTGCCCAGGCCAATCTTACTCGTCTCTTGATTTCAGCCGTTTGTTTTTATTTTTTTAGTTTAATAATTTGTTTTATATATTCCTCTACTTGTTCTATTTTCTCTTGGTTTATTCTGATCGTGATATCTTCATCTGTGTTTGTGATGATTTTAGTTTTAGTGCAGTTCATACTCAAGCCTATATTTTTAGCTGCTATATCCAGTGCCTCCAGTTCTTCTTTCTTATCTGTTATTAAGGCGATATCATCAGCATATCTTAGGCGGTTCAAGTATTGTTCATTAAATAGTTTGACACGTCTTCTTATGCGGATTGGCTTGGTTCCTTCTTGGATTTTGATTGATGTTGTTGCTTCGCTATATATATTTATTATTAAATCTGTGTATCTGGGATCTATTCGGCTATTAATTAAAGAGGCTTTTACTGCCCACTGCTCAATGCTATCGAAAGCTTTTTCAAAGTCTATTAACGCAATATATTATATAAATAAAAAAAAGTAAAGAGCGATCTGGTTTGACAAAACTGACAATACAGACAATAGTATTTTTTTAGTTTCTGAAAGTATTACAATTTTAATAACTGTGACAGCCGTTATGGTAGTGGTAAATAGACTCTCTGTATGTTGACATAATTGGATATATTATAATATATCCAAATATGTCCACATACAGGGACTCTAGTGGTAAACAGCCACTATCAATACTACCGGCCGCTCTTTTCAGCATTTTTGGAACACTGTCACTAAGTCTAAATGATAAAACCTAACCTTTGTTTTTATCCTTGTTTTACAAATTAAATGTTTTATATTTTTAAAATTTTTAACAGTGTTTTATAAAAGAAACTTAAAAAGCGTTTTATAAACAACAAGTGAAATTAAAGAAAGAAAAATAAGAAAAAAGTTTTCTGTCCTTGGTCGGGACTCGAACCCGGAATCTCTTGCTCTGTACGCAAACGCTCTCTACCACCGAAGACTATAAATAAATTTTCGGAAAACTTCCATCTATGCATGTCTGCGATACAAGAACGAGAAACTCTCAGGGTATTAACTCGACCAAGCCATCCAACTGATCTCTATAATTCTTCCTTCTCATTGTCAAAGGTATGAAAGCTTGTTGTAGTTGGATTGCTTAAAATGGTAGGTACTAAAAAAAACAACAAAAATTTTAAAAAATGGTGCATTCCCTGCAAATTGGCCGCTTTAGAGAGTTTGAAAGTTTGACCAGAGAAGAGCTCACCAACGTAATTTATCAACTGAACTAAAAAACTGTTGATATTTTCTGCATATTATCTTTGATTGCTAATTTATTATTCGCCATGAAAGCAGGGCTAACTTATTTATAAAAATATTTATGTTAAATATCGTTGACCTTTTTTAGGACAAAAAAATAAGCAGTAGGCTCGTTATACAATATGCAAAGTCGTCAATTAATAATGCTGAACTCGTTATCTTGACAGACGTAATTCACTTTTTATAAAAAATATAAACAAGTGCATAATTGATTTCTTAATCTACTGCAAGGCTGATAATTGTCTATCTTAATAAATATTTTTATAACCATTGGCATAAAATAACTGCATTAAGTATATGTCCATCAGAGAAAGTTTGCGAATTTCAAAAATTATATAAATGACAGCAATCCCTTGGAAAGATGGAGGGGTATACGCACCATTAAAGTATATTTGTCTGAATTCATCATTTTATTCATTCTTGGTTATCAAACAAGTTTTCACGGCTAATGAGGTAAAAAGAAGTTTTTGTTTCTCCTATATTTTTCCGTGGGTAGCTCGAAAGGTTAACCTCACGGGGGTCCAAGATATAATGGACACCTAATAAGTGTTGACCGCCAACTGTTTTGTCCTTATTCGACATCTTTGCAAAGTTAATCAGACAGTTTTGTCTCTCATCCAATGTCTATTAGTCCAGGCGCTGTAGGTAGTTAAGTATGCAAAATATGAGGACCGCAGTTTGACAATGGATTCTACCTGACAATAGGTCACAGATTAACGATCTGGATGTTGACAAGCCAGGTTTTGGTCCAATTTTTTATCCCCTCTCCTTTTATAGTCGTGTTCAATGAACATTTAACTAAGTTGACGCCCAGAGCCACAATGACAAAGAAATGAATAAAAAATATGTAAAATCTAACCTAAAAATAATATTATATTAGTTTGTTAAATTTTGAGCTGCAAAAACCCCCAAAAGCCCCCCATACCCCCCAAAACCTAAGATTATAAGGTTTTCTTCAAATTCTCTCAAAAGCTAAGCTTCTTAGAGAAAAATATATAATTACCTTTATAAAAGACAATAAAATTTCATTTTTAACGATGTATTAGTCAGTGGGGTACGATCAATGACAAACTCTCAATTGCATTTTCTACAATAAAGTGTAAAATAAATATTTGCCTAAATGTTTAGTTTTTCAGAAAATTGGATAAAACTCGTAAAAAAATTTAGTGATTTTTCAAAATTGATGTAATTTACGGATGACCCTAAATTGTTACCAATAAAACTAATTTTGCCTTGTTATACCCCATTTAAAAGGAAATTTGATTGTCTACAATCGCCTATGGGACACAATTTTTGATTAAGAACTTAGTCTTCAAGAAAATCGGGTAAAACATGTTTCTTTCTTAAATTTTTTCTATCATCTCAATAAACGGACGTCGCTGGAGAGTTTGTCATTGGTCGTAACCCACTAACTTGTACTTATTTAAGAATGAAATTTCATTGTCTACAATAAAGGTAATTGCATATTTTTTCCTAAGAAGCTTAGTTTTTGAGAAAATTTGAAGTAAACCTAAAAACTTCAGGTTTTGGGGGTTTTTGCAGCTAAAATTTAAAAAAGCTAATATAATTTTATTTTTGAATTAGATTTTACACATTTTTGATGCATTTCTGTGTCATTGTGGCTTTAGGGCGTAAACTTAGTTAAATTTTCAAAAGTTTAAACCCGACTATAAGAGGAGGGGGGATAAAAAAATTGGATCAAAAACTGGCTTGGCAACATGCAGATCGTTAATCTGTGATTTATTGTCAGTTAGAATCCATTGTTAAACTACGGTCCTCATATTTTGCATACTCAACTACCTACAGCGCCTGCACTATATAGTGAGAAAACCATCCCACGAAGCGCCATCTCCCAAGATACGAGAGAAACTAGATCGATGAAAATCGATCCGTGACCTACGACAGCCCTTCTGTCTTCCAGGCAAGAGCAACGCTGATGGTGGGTAAAAACGCTAATCATTTTTGGTAATACATATTAGTAAAACAATATTAGGAAGATTTGAAACAGCTGAGGAAAAATACATTATAACAATGGTACTTTATAAAAAGGCAAAGATATGTACCTAACTAAAAACTTAAAAATAAAACATATTCTAGAAACAATCTAAAAACCTGAAAGTAAAATTTATAGTTTTATGGTATACCATAATATAAGGCGCATTTTGAGTTTAACCTAGGTGGGTGTTATAACAGGCTGTTTTTTTTATAGATAACAGAGGCTTTTTCGAATATATCGTACGTTTTTGGACAAACCCTCCGACACGTCGATGTTGCTTGCAAGGGGGACATTTTTTGTAGGACGTACCGCCTAAGAGTAAGGTCACTATATCTTATATATTCAGAAGGAACTTCGTGATATAGTGACTTTACCTACGAGGGGTAAACTTTACCTCTATATTTTTAATAGAGAAAGTGGGTGACACCTTTTTTTGAAGGTCTGGTAATTTCTTTACGACTCTGTAAGAATTTTGCAAATCTATCATTTAGTTTTTAGGATTTTTGCTTTTAACTCTTCAAATTTAACATGAATTTTATGTTTTTCTGAAATTTGAATATTTGAAGGCAATAATCTCAAAATGTTCACAGAATTGTAAGGATATTTCAAAGATCTTCAAAACAAGGTATCCTAAACCCACGTTCCTCATACAAAATGTAAAAGTAAAGTTTATCACTCGTAGGGTATGCCCCGAAAATTTCAAGATAGCTGAAAAACAAAATCGACTTGTTTGAAAGTTTCTCCAAAAACGTACGACATATACCCAAAAAAAATTCTGTTACCTTTTTAAGAAAACACCCTGTATTTTTACATTAACATTTTTTTTCACTCATTCCAGTGTAGGGCTAGATTTGAATCTTATATTTCATTCATATGTATTAGATGATTTTGAAACTTTATAACGTTTTGTTTTGGTTTTGCCCATTGAGTTATATAAGGCTCTGAAAGGGCCTTAGAGACGGAAAGACAAGGCATTTTTTATTGACCCTATCCAATTTGGTTGTTATTGAACATGTAAAACGGACAAAGATAGGCTGATTTTGCATGCTAATAATACCCTAGATAATATATGGGTACTTTTATCTCTTTCACACTGACGGCATATGTACGACAGAAAAGCAGCTGGCTACTTTTAATCCACCTGCCGTATTTTGAGTGATTCAACCTGCTTGTCGTTTTATACAGGGAAAACTGATAGACAATGTTGTCTAAGTACGGAAATGATTTTTTTTGAATTTCGTGATGGAATATTACAAAAAGAAATCTTAAAAACGTTTAAAAACAAGTTTAGAAGTAACTATTTGAGTTCAAACATGGTGCGAAATTGTTTTTTGATCAAAAGAAGAAAAAAATTCGATGAAAAAATAACATTTCATGGGTAAGTCGTCTTGACGGATAGTTTTTGCTAAAACACGAGAAAGTTCAGTAGCGTCACGATAGATAGTTTTTCTGCGACCGTGCGATTTTACCCTCACACATTTTGATTCAGAAAGTGTCACTTCCCCGCACTTATAAGATTATTTTTTAATAATAATTTGTCCTGAAATGTGTTCTGGACAACTGGGCGCCGCCAACTCGGCGCCACCAACTGGGCGGCGGGCCAACTGGGCGGCAGGCCAACTGGGCGGCAGGCCAACTGGGCGGCAGGCCAACTGGGCGGCAGGCCAACTGGTCGCCGGGCTAACTAGACGCCGAACCAACTGGGCGCCGGACTAAATAATTTTTTCTTGATAAAATGTGCAGATGAAAAACAAAATAGATATATAATTATTTATGCAAAAACATCTTTAAAAAATCCTTGAAATTTGGTTTTGTTAGAGTTAAACCCATTAAGTCGAGTTTTGAAATTTTGGTAGGTCTAGAGTTCTGGTAACCTGATAACATAAAATTTACGTTTTTGATTACAAGGATGGCGAATCCAAAATGGCGGTTTCTTTATTTTTAAACCGATTTGTCTCAAACAAAGTTTGAAGAGTAATTCCACGCCAAATCATCCAAGGGTAGCTGCCATGTCACGAAAAAAATCCAAATTTTGATAACATGTATTAGTGTCCTTAGGAATACCACATTAACAAATTTTAATTTTTAATGTCGCCTCCCGTATTTTACAGGCCACTTTATAAGTAAAAAAAAAGAAGAAAATCAGTTGTGGCCCTATTTTTTTTTATTTCTATTTTATTAAATCTTATGTAAAAACAAATTTGACGGAAGAAATCTTTAATATTGGTTGGATAATCCTATACAGAAAAAAAAATTAACCTCACTTTTTTGACATGGCAAAAATAGTAAAAAAAAATAGTAAATTTTATGGTTTTCTCGATTTTTAATTATTTACACCGCTGCGGAATATGGTCCAACAAAAAAAAGTCTATACGCACATTAAAGCTCAGTGGCTTGACTATCATACAAGGCAAAAGAAAAATTTCTAGGTCTATTTCTTTTAGAAAACTAAATTTTTTAAAATTGGAAAAACCGCAAAAACCTCAGAATTGGCAACTTTTGACTAAAAAAATTGTCATGTCTCTCTGTCTATTAAAACTTGGCTTGTGCGTTGTTTTACTTGATAATGTATCGTCTACATAAAAGTAAAATAAAAAATCTGGGTCTGTCATTTTAACATCAACTTTTAAGCTGTTTGGTTAAAGCATGTAAAAAATCAAGTTTTGTTATTGAGTCGCAAATTTTTTTTTTAGTTTTAAGAATACATTTTTGGTGAGACACGGACATTAATTAGTTTGTTCCTTTGGCAAATGAAATGATTCAGATTTAACAGTGGCATACGCAGGAGGGAGGGGGGTTGGAGGCCTAATCTTTCCAAAACCAATAAATAACTTCTCCTAAAGATTGCTTTTACTCAAGCCCCCTCTCCCAACCCCCTTGGAAAATTTCTGCATACGCCACTGGGCATTAAAAAAACTAACGCATGGTAAAAGCCCATATGATGCGTTTGGAGGTACTGTGAAATGATTTGTTTTACATTAAAATCTCAAACAAACAACAACTGGACACCATTCTTTCACTCCTCTGGATGATTTAACTATAGATGCTAAATTTACTTCAAGCTCAGAAAAAAAATTTGTTTGGTTTCTGAAATTATAGAACTGAACTTCTTTTCCGATTTTTTAAATATGACAGTAGGTAACTACTAAAAAAGTAAATAAACTAAAAAAAATTGTGTAGTGACCTTACGAAGAGAGTTTAGAAACTTTACCTTCTGATAAACCTTAATTTGCAGGGGCGGATCTAGAAACTTTATTTTGGGGGAAAATATCATAATAAATATTTCACAAAACTATTTTGCATAGTGACCAGGAGGCGTATTCTATGTGTCAAAACTGAGTAAAGTTTTAGATTTGGGGGGGCGGGGCATCCCCCCCATAGATCCACGCCTGTAATTTGTGATGCAATTTAACATCACTAAAAATATTAAAATAACAAAACAATGTGTAGTGACCTTAAGGATTACAGACCCAGATTTTTATTCTTGTTTTTAAAAGTATATGTGAAGTGAAAAATTTACCCTACTTGATTATCACCAGCACCCCGATAGACAGGCTCATTTTTAATGCTGAAGTTGAGGGATTTCCCAGACATTCTTACCTTCTTCGTGGAACTCCAAGGTAACGTCTACTTTTTAAATATGTTTTATACAAGGAAGATATAGTCCTTGAGTATAGCTTTCCAGTGTATCAAAAATTTAAGAAAACATTACATTTATACCTCAAAAAAATATGAAAACTTCGAAAATTTCTACGTTTTTTGGATATTCTCTAAATTGCTCTAATTTGGCCAAAACTACTTTTATGCATGTTTTCAAAATTATAGGTTAATTTTTTTTAGGTGCTGTTTACTATGAGCATAATTTTTTTCTTTAAAGTCCCATTTTGCCCGTTTTTAGACTTTTCAAATGCGTGTACAACAAAGATTAAAAAATCTAAAATTGTGCAAAAGTGGTTAAGCATAAGCTGTTTCATTTAGTAAGCATGATTAAAGAAAAAAATGAAATGTCACGGCAACACTTTTTTTGTAAATTGGATGACTTGGCGTGGAATTGCACTGAAGTGTTTGGGATCACCTAATACAGTTTTACCCTCAAACTTAAAAAAATTAAAATAGCGGATCCAAAATGGCGGACTTTCTAATTTATGTATCGATATGTATCAAACTCATGAAAAACTCATAATGACAGATCCAAAATGGCGGATGTCTTAATTTTTAAACCGATTTGTCTCAAACTTGAAAGTTTGCAGTGTTTGAGATCACTTAATACAGTTTTATCCTCAAACTTAAAATAGCGGATCCAAAATGGCGGCACCGATATTTATCAAATATAGAACTTGGCGGTGTTTCAAGTCGCTGATTTTTAACTCAAACTCAAGAAAAACTCAAAATTGCGGATCCAAAATAGCGGATTTCTTTATTTTTAAACCGATTTGTATCAAACTTAAAAGTTTAAAGTGCTTAGGATCAGTTAATACAGTTTTATCCTAAAACGTAAAAAAATTAAAATGGCGGATCCAAAATGGCGGATTTTCAAGTCGCTGATTACGATTTTTGATGAACCAATCGAACCAATTTGTCTCAAACTTGAAGTTTTGCAGGGCTTGAGATCACTTAATACAGTTTCATCCTAAAACTTAAAAAATTAAATTGGCGGATTTTCTTATTTATGCACCGATATGTATCAAATATAGAACTTTTGACTCAAACTCATAAAAAATTCAAAATGGCTTATCCAAAATGGTGGGATTCTTTGTTTTTCAACGGATTTGTCTCAAATGTCTCAAACTTGAAAGTTTGCAGTGCTTGAGGTCACTTAATACAATTTGTGACTCACACTTGCAAATGGCAGACTTTTATAGCTTAATACAAAATATGACTCAAGTTTAAAGAAAGAAATGTAATATTTTAAGCTTAAGACAAATCGGTTAGTAAATAGTCTGTCATGTTGTATTCGCCATTTTGATTTTTTTATGAGTTTAAGTCAAAAATGATAATCAGCAAGGTCCACCATTTTGGATCCGCCATTTTAAATTATTTATGAGTTTGATATTTAATACATATCGGTGCATAAATAAAAAAATCCGCCATTTTCCATCCGTCATTTGAAATTAAGTGCTTTCAAGCACTGCAAATTTTCACGTTTGAGACAAATCGGTTTAAAAATAAAGAAATCCGCCATTTTGAGTTTGAGTCAAAAATCATATTCAGCGACTTGAAACACTGCCAAGTTCTATATTTGATGAATATTGGTGCATAAATAAGAAAATCCGCTATTTTGGATCCGCCATTTTAATTTTTTTAAGGTTGAGGATAAAACTGTATTAAGTGATCTCAAACACTGCAAACTTTCAAGTTTGAGACAAATCGGTTTAAAAATAAAGAAATCCACCATTTTGGATCCGCCATTCTTAAAATAAAAAATGTAATGGTATTTTTACCAGGTTACCAGAACACTACACCTACCAAATTTCAACACTCGACTTAATAGATTTTGAAATTTTTGTATAAATAACATATTTATTTTGTTTTTTATCTGCACATTTTATCGAAAAAAAAATAGTCCGACGTGGCGCCCTGTTGGCGGCGCCCAGTTGTCCCATTCCGAATTGAAATTTTTAGTTCCGAAATTTCATCTGACTCGAGCATAACTTGTAGTCCACCCAAGAAGAGAAGAGTTGAAGAAGACCCTTGTTCAAAGAAAGAAAATATTTTACCTGGAAGGTACAACATTTGTAAAGTCTAAGATGAAAACAATATTTTTAATACATCCACTGCACTTAGCATGCTAACAAATTCTTTTTATTCTTTTTTACTGAGAATTTTTAAAACACAGAATACACAAGTAAGTACTCATGAATTATTTATTATTCAAACAGAAAATTGTTGATAAAAAATGCTAGTGGAATTAAACATTTTATTTTTCGCCGCCACTAACCTTTTTTATCCAAGACAAGCCAATATGTGTCAGGACTTACCAAACCGAAATTCTATTTTCATCCCTGTCTTGCTCATTAAATTCTTACTTGTATTTGGTCAATTGCGATAAAAGCTTGATATAATGGCAATTTAGGCCCATGCCGGGTCTACCCGTAGGGTATAGAAGTCAATGGTTTTGCTCTATTTTGGCAACGTCGCGTCGTTGCTTTCCTACGTCCGTTTCTTCATCAAAAACATTAAGTTTTTAACACACAGTACACTTTCGATCTATTATATCGGCTGAGAAATTAGTCCTTTCTTCCAAAAAGATTATTCTATAATTTCAAAAAATATCATGGAAAAACTACTGAAAATATCATAACTAGCGAAAAGTTTCATAGCATCACACTACGACCTTAAAAGGACCATAACGGTTAAACCACTACCATCAGTTTAGTTTTTCAGGTCAGTCTAGCCGACCGTATTTCCCGTGTGGCCGACGGGAAAAATATGACTTCGATTTGGAACTTTGAACGTAAGAACCCTCCTCAGACCAGGAGAAATGAACGTTATAGCAGGAGAAGTGCGACAATATAACAAGGAAACTGTTGCCCTCTAAAGAAAAACAAAGGCTTCGATGTATAGTACTCGGGCAAGCAGGAATGCCAACGGGAACAATTAGGAAACAAAGGGAACAAATCTTTAGAAATAGCGTGTTGGGCTTCACATAATTAAACCAAAAATGTGTGCCCTACGACTAAGTTCCACAATATAACTTTTGGGAATATATGTGCACCGACAGAGGGGGCAGTTGAAAACGAGGCGAACATCTTTTACGATAATCTTTACCAAACAATGCCAAGTTAAGCAAGAAGGAGGTTTTAAGGAACTCATTGGACACCACAGCAAGCACAATGAGACCATTTCAAATGGTTTGCAACTAGTACAGTTTGCAACATCAAATAACTTAAGGGTCATGAGCACATGATATACAAAGAAGAATATTCGTTAGTGGAAGATCCCTGGTAGTGCAGAAACAAACCAAATAGATCACGTCTTGATATCTGAAAGGTAGGCTACCAACATAGAAAATGTAAGAACGTTTCGAGGAGTAAAATCCGATTCCGACCACTTCCTTGTAGAAGTAAAACTAAATTATACACAAGGTATCCCTGTCCACCAATAAGGGAGAAACTAAGAAGATCAAAAAATGAAACGTGAAAAAATTTTACAATAATGCAATCTGTTTAGGATATAAGAGAAAGTTGGATGAAGAACTACAAACGAGTGACAGAAAAATAAACCTAGATGAAGAAGCAATTAAAACCTCATACAAAACAAGAGAAGAATGAACGAGGAATGGTATTAAGAAGAATGCATAAGGGTGGGAAGAAAAAAGAAAAAAGAAAAAAGAAAAGTCAGAAAACTGTGTATTCAGATACCAGAACAAATAGAGCAATGTAAACCAGAAGCGCTTTGAGGCAGCCCCAACAATAGGCCATACAAAGAGACACGCAATGAAATGACGCCTTGACACACTGTTGGAACACGATAATCGAAAAGACAGTCAAAAATTGTATAGAAGTATAAAGGAAGAAACACAAGGATTCATCATGAAAGGATACACATGGTAAACTTTTAACTGCGAGTCATGCAGTAATAGAAAGATGGAGGAAATATTTCAAGGATTTGCTGACAATAAAAAGCACCGATCGTTTAGAACATATAGTGTACTACATTGCCTTAACCGATAAGTTAGGAAGAGGTTGTTACTGCATTTAAATGTCTGAAAAATTTAAAACCCTGGGTATTATATAGCCAATTTACAAGAAAGGTGATAAGCTAAACTGCCAAAACTACCGAAGCATAAACGTAGTTTATAAGGTAATATCAGTAGCTTTATACAACAAACTACTAGAGTATTTTGTTTAGATCAAATTGTTATCAGACAAACTCTAGAAAAAGCCAATCAACACAACTTAAATATATATAACTGGCTTTTGAGAGCGTAAATCGGGAGAGAATGGCTACTTTAGGAATCCCCTCAAAATACATTAACGCTTCTATTCAGGGCTCCAAAGCTGTAGTAAGAATAAATAATCAGTTCTCAGAACCATTCTGTGTATCTTTATTACTGTTTAAGCTGATCCTTAAAGCTTCTGTTAGGATGATTTGCACAAGCACATATATTGGCACCAAATCAGGCAGTTTGCTACTCGGATAATATTGTTGTTCATAGTAGAGACAAAAATCTTTGGCCGAAACTATCTATCTATCTAGCCCCCTTCGATCTTTGGACATAGGCCACCCCCAATATCTTCCATTCTTCTCTGTCTGTCACTGTGTTCATACATCTAGCTCCTGCATGTCTTTTCAAATCGTCCGCCCATCCCATTTGGGGTCTTCCCCTACTTTTTTTATTTTCACAAGGTCTTCAGTTTACAACACACTTGCTCCATCAATCGCCTTTCTGTCTGATATTATGACCGGCAAATTTCCATTTTAATTTTGCTACTTCTCCTCTGACATGCCTTACTTTTGTTTAATTTCTTATCCATTCGTTCCTTTTTCTATCTGTTATTTAACATGTAACATGTGTTTTTCCATTGGTCTCAGGGCTTTCGTTACCTTATCCATGTTTGATTTTGTAAGTGTCCAGATCTGGGATCCATAGGTAAGAGTACAGGAAGGATACATTGGTTATACACGTTTTGAGGTACTGAGGATATTTTTTATTTTTGAATATGTAGCCTAATTTATCGAATGCTGCCCAGGGCCAACCTTACTCGTCTCTTGATTTCAGCCGTTTGGTTTTCCTTTTTTAGTTTAATAATTTGTCCCAGGTATATATATTCCTCTACTTGTTCTATTTTCTCTTGGTTTATTCTAATTGTGATATCCTCATCTGTGTTTGTTATGACTTTAGTTTTAGTGCAGTTCATACTCAAGCCTATATTTTTAGCTGCTGTATCCAGTTCCTCCAGCGTTTTTATTAAACATCTTCTAGGGCCCGGTTAAATAGTTTAGGGGATATTGTGTCATCCTGTCTAACACCTCTTCTTATGAGGATTGGCTTGGTTCCTTCGAGGATTTTGATTGATATTAACTCTATTGTGCCTCTGATCCATTCGGTTATTAATTAAAGATGCTTTTACTGCCCAGTGCTAAATGCTATCTAAAGGTTTCTCAAAGTCTATAAACGCAATATATAGTGAAATATTGTATTCGTTGCCTCATTGTATTAGGATTTTCATGGTTTATAGGTAATCAACAGTACTAAAACCTTTTCTGAAGCCTGTCTTTTGATTGATATCCTTCAAATTTTGTACTTTGTCTATCTCTTAATATTTTCATGAAAAACTCATAAATTATATTGAGGAGTGTTATAGGTCGATAGTTTTTCAAGTCTGCTCTATCGCCTTTCTTGTGTAGAATAATGGATTTTTGGAATTGGTTTTTCTTTTAGTTTTTTATTCAGGAGAATATGTACGGTACTACAACATTTTAGCCGTTACTCCATCTTTTCTAGGCGATTTGTTATTTTTCATTTTCTTTAATGCTCTCTTTATTTCCGCTTGGCTTATTTCTTGGTGTAGCTCTGAGTTTATATTCTTTATTTTTGTTTGGAGTTTCTGCATGGTTTCTCGCGATGGTTCCCTTTTTGTTTGGTATAATTCTGTATAGAATAGATGTAGATAAAGTACAAAGATACTTACTGACTAATCACTACTGTCTGGCCCAGTTGTCTGATGACAAATATTATTCAAGTGTAGGTCGGGTTCAGCTCTCGATCAGAATCTCTTTACTGTTTCTATACTTGACTATTAAGAACTTAGGTACTTAGCGTACTCACTGAACTGAACCCCGACTATCCGTTCTTGATTGGTTTTATAGAAGCATGTGATTACAAACGTGTTTTAATCTGAAACATAAATCGTTTGGACCACATACTTCCTAGGTTGACGTCCTAATACTTTTACATCAGGTCAACTAACCAAGTTCCGGATAGCATGCCCAAATTACATACATGACAATATGGAAGCCAAAAAACGAGGACTGAAAACTAATGAGTAGAAAACTTGGTTTATTATGTATAGTTTCAAACAAGTATAAATAAAGACAGATCAAAAACTGCTAAATTCGAGGATTCTAACGAGACCTGTCAAATCTAGAATACAATAATTAGGCCGGTAGTAACATATGGGTGCTAATCATAGACACATACAAAAGCGAATGGAGAACAGCTAAAAATATTTGAAAGAAAAATTCTTCTCAAGAACAAACCAGCGCAGACAGAAGATGGTTATTGGCGGACACCGATGAATTATGAATTAGAACCACTAATAGATGGCGTAAACAGCGTGAGAGAATCGTACAGAGTATAGACGGGACAAGAACACTAAGAAAAATAATGAGCTGGAGACCTGCAGGAAGGAGAGTAAGAGGGAGGCCACGAAAAAAATGGATAGATTTTGATAAAGATACCAGAGGGGGCAGAATGGCTAAAATCCACGAGGATTTTAATGCAACTGGAAGAAGAAAATAGACATGGCGTATCCCTTTTGCGCTCAAGTTTTGCAGATTTGAAAGAGATGCAAGCTTTGCTACGCGGTATTCAGTAGAAAAATTCTGGACAGTGTAAGAGCAAACTAATATCAATCATACATACATATGTAAAAGCGATAAAAGAACTTTACAAAGGTTCAAAATCTAAAATTAAAATTGGAAATCGACTTTCAAAAGAATTCCTTGTAACGAAAGGCTTAAGACAGCGATGTTGTATCTCTCCAACTCTTTTTAAAATATATATCGTAGTAGCTACACGGCATGGGAATACAACTTAACGACCGATTTACCCTATACACACTACAGTTTGCTGACGACCAAGTAATTGTAGCTAATGATAAAGAAGGCATGGAGTATATGATAAGAAAGTTGTCACGTTTGATAAGATAGGAACAGACGGTAAAGACCTGGAAAAAAGAATAGTAAAAGCAAAAATGGTTATTGGATGTCTTAACAGTATTTTGTGGAGCAGAGAGTTAAAAAAGAATGTAAAATTTAACATATATGGAACAATGGTGAAAAGCACGCACAAAGCACAGATCGCATAAAAAATGATGTCATAAAAGAAAGAATGTGAATCGAAGGAAGCATAACGGATCACTAAAAAACAACTGATATGGTACGGCTATGTACAACGGATGAACGACGAAAGATTACTAAAGCAGGTCCTAGAATTAAGGACACTCATCGTAAAGGCAAGCCTTATAGGAAGCGAAGCCTGCGTCTGATTTTCTATTTTTTGGTTATTATTTTTGACATCTTTTCCTCGGTTTCGCATTGGCGGCTCCGTTTTATTTTAAAGATGTTGTTTACCACAGGATGAAGGTACCTAAACTATTATATATTTATGTAATTAGAATTAAAAAGTTATGCTGCAAACTATCTTGAAACTCTATAAAAAAGAGAAAACCTGACGCAGGCTTCGCTACCTGTAAAGCTTGCTTTACGATGAGTGACCTTACCTAGAATGGCAACCAATAGAACGCAGAAAAAGAGGGCGTACGAAAATGGAATGGCAACAGTCAATCCAAAGATCAATGAGTCAAACAAACTTGACAGAAGATGATTGTAAGGATCGAAGGTGGAGAATAGGCGTCGGACAACGTAGAAAAACATTCTAAACCGACATAGTAGTAGTATGTTCTCCTGGACATCTAGGATGTAACACAAATTTTTAAGTAACTACTATCTTTGCTGAGTAAATTTAATGACATTAGGAATGTAACCTTAAAATATTGTGATTTTAATAGTAACAATTTTTATATTTTGTCAATTTAAAATAAGTAACTGCACCTTATATTATTTAAATTTGTCTAATAAAGCGTTTGCTCCCAGTAAAAAAGTGGGAATTTGCCCAAGAAAGAAAGAAAGAAGAAATTCGATAGTATTTAATTTTTAAAGTAGTAAAATATGCGGAATATTGTTTAAAACATTTGCAATGCCTTCTTTAAAACTTTGAGGCTTTTTCATGGTTTTATCATAGTTCCTGTCAGCCTTCCAAAGTACAGCTCTCTAGCATTTCTAAAAATGGACAATGTTAATTTTACATAACTTTACATATATAGGAGAAGGAACTAATTTAAAATTTTGGTGTTTTTAAATGTTTACCTATAATTTTATCTTAGTTCCTATCAATCTTCCAAAGCTCTTCCAGCTCTGTAGCGTTTCTGAAAGTGGGCAATGTTACTTTTACATAATTTTACATTTATAGGTAAAGAGAGTAAATTAAAATTTTGGGTTTTTAAATTTTTTCCTATGGTTTTATTATAGTTCCTATGAGCCTTCCAAAGCTCAGCTCTCTAGCGTTTTTAGAAGTAGGCAATGGTACTTTTATATAAATTTATATTTATAAGAGAGGGGAATTTTTTTTTAATTTTGGTGTTCCTAAATTTATTCTTATAGTTTTATCATAGTGCCTTTCAGTTCTAAAAAGCTCAGCTCTCTAGCGTTTCTTTTATACTTCTTAATTTACATTTATAGGAGAGGGAAGTAAATTATAATTTTTTAGGTTTTTAAATTTTTCCTATAGTTTTATCATAGTTCCTATCAGTCTGCTAAAGCTCAGCTCTCTAGCGTTTCTGGAAGTGGACAATATTACTTTTACATAACTTTACATGTATAGGGGAGAGATGTAAATTAGAATTTTGTGGTTTTTTATTTTTTTCTAATTGTTTAGTCATAATTTCTATCAGTCTGCCAAATTTCAGCTTTGTAGCATGTCTGGAAGTGCAGCAGAATTTTGATGATCTATACATGAGTGAGTGAGTGGCAATTTTGAGGTTTTGTGAAATTTCGTTACTACTTTACTATAGAATTTACTTATAGAAGTCCATGAAACTTGGAGGGGTTGTTACCTCTATGAAGATCTACTTAGCTCATTCAGAAGTAGAGTTTTAGAAAGGTCAAATATGGGCTAAATGTTTCAAGAAAAGATGATACATCAGACACTGCGGTGCCCTCAGATATTCACCACAGACCACGAAAATTTTATATTGCATCGAAAACAATAATTCGATTTTGGATTCTTGTTTTATTGATGATTGCATCAGAACAATAAAAATTGGAATTTTAATTTGCATTCCGAATTTTTTATTTGATTTGGGTATAGAGTTCCAATTTTTTTAATCAATTTTTTTATGTATAAATTACAGTTTGTATTTAATATAAAACTTAAGTAAATACTCTGCCAGTTTATGGGTACCTAAGCTTACAGTGGGTCTTATTAATTTTTAAATGAGTTCTTAATCTAGAGCCAAAACCCAACCTTTTCTTTTACGGTTATGCGCACTTTCAAGGAGATCCCTATCATGCTCGAGAAGCGGCAAGTGCGCGGAAATATTGGTGTATGTTGGTTTTGAAACAGTTCAGGTTGTAACCTACAGGGAAAACTGTCGCAGGGAGTTTATTCCACATCGATGCTGTTCTCCAGAGATATGAATTCTGGTATAATGAGGTTCTGTTTGACGTGTTTGCCTAGTAGGTGCTACTCCCGGGGGATCATACGTGCCAACTCTTCAGAGCATTTTCCGTGATAATACCTGTAGAAGAGAGATAGATCGCCGACAGTTCTTCGATGTTCGAGACTATCCATGTTACGGGTAAGTGCGGGGTCATTGATTAGCTTGATAGCTCGTTTTTGCACGGTGTTCAAAAGCATTAAGGTATGTTTGGATGCCGCACTCCATATATGTGAGCAGTACTCCATAGTTGGTCGAATCTGAGCTTTGTAGAGTGTCAGCAGTTGGCTTGATGTATACAGATGTCTTGTACGAAATAGCACGCTATGCTTTTGGGATGCCCTTTTTGCTATATCTGCCACGTGACTGTGCTAAGACATGTTGGACTCTGCAGTGACTCCTAAGATGTTTAACTGGCTCTGCACTGTGACAGCACTTCCAGATAGCATGATGTTTGGCTCACCGGTGCTGGTCTTTTTTGAAAACAGGGCTATTTGGGTTTTCTGCGCGTTGAACTGTACAAGGTTTTTGTTGCCCCAGTCCTCTATTATCTCCAGGTCGTTATTTATCTGCGATATTTACTGTTTTATCTATGAGGTCATTTATGTAAATCAGAAAAGGTGTTGGCGAAAGGATTGCTCCCTGTGAGAGTTGGAGTTCTAGCCATCCAGTTCAACATAAATGGATCTTTCCTTAAGGTAACTTTCAAACCAAGTGCAAAGTTTCGGCGATAATCCCATTGCTTTGAGCTTGTTGAGGAGATTTTCATGCCAGACTTTATCGAATGCTTTAGATATATCTAAGGCAATTGTTCTTGTTTCACCCCGCAACTCAATCGCTTTTTGCCACAAGTGAGTGACGTAAGTAAGTAAATCGCCAGTTGACCTATATTTTCGAAATCCGTATTGCTTGTCGTTGATAATTTTGTACTTTTCCAAGTACAAATCATTAAGCCAGGTCTCTGTTAAGGCTATTACATCATGATTGCTATTTAAATGGTTAATTTGTAGAGTATCTATATTAGTTTTTAATCCACGACAGTTTTGATAAAATAAAGTAACTCCATTTGTGATGTCATTTGTTATGGATTTATGCCGGTTATTTAATAATATCTGTGTTTGTGGATAACAATTCCTTACTAGGGTTGAGTCATTTCCTGTAACAGATTCTCTAAAAAAGCATCCTGAGTATCAAATTGACGGTCACCAGTCTCATTTAGTTGACCCTCCCTCTCCTGAGTACTGTTCCTATCGATTTCCGGAGTCAAGTTATCTATATTAAGAGAATTCTCACCCAAAACAGTACAATCACCAACGTCGACAGTACTTAAATCATTTTCAGTAAGATCAATTAAATTACTAATGCTACTACTATCAATACGCCTATCTATAAGTACCAAGTTTGAAACTGTACTCTGATTGCTGAAAGTAAGAATTGAATTATTTATGCATTCAGAGAGCCTATATAACCCTAACCTATTCAAAAAATTTGATTTACGTCTAAAATACCTATCTGCCATGCCTAAAAATGGTTTAGAATTTAAAGAAAGTAACCTTATATTTAAGTTCAACCTTGAGAGGGTATATGTAACCCTAACAATCGTTTAATTGTGATTAATAGGTTTATGCGCTTTTGTGCAAACAAGTAAATTTGTATGAAAACAGCTGTTAGCTAAATTACAAATATCATCACGAGTTATATTTCTACAGTTTGGACCAGTCAGAAGCACAACAAAATCATTGTCATTAAACTCGCAAATATAATCTTTTATACCACAAACAAGGTTACACAGATCGGCATATATAAATATAGTTCACAATAGGTGTTGCAGAACTGATTTTAGTTTCAGTGAGAACAAGGATGTCAGGTCTTTGTTCTTTAAGATGTCGTCTTATATTGCTAAAATCAATTCTGAGTTGAGTTTTTGGTGTTCTTTTAATATCTTTGCATGCAGGACCCCCAGAATCACCCGACGCCCGGAGATCCGAGTGGTCGGGTATTTTACCTTCGGAATACTTTGATCCTGGAGGCGCCATCATGCTATCTGTTACTCATTGTTGGAACCGGACTGCCAGCGCAGTAGCGGAACGTGGTGATACCACTTAGCGGTACCCAGTTCTGGCATGGTGGTATCTCACCGGTCGACGCCCAATGAGTAAAAAGCGTCTGCCACCTACTACTACTACTACTACGAACCTAGACAGCCAAGCAGTTTTTGAGCTATGCACGATGGTCGTTACAGACATACAAACAGGCGGTGCGACAAAAAAGTTTTAAAATTATCTGAAACACAAAGATATCTAAAATATTTGGAAATCACAGCAACTCAATTTTTGACACGACCACCATCTTAGCTTACACTACCATACCATAGTTATAGTATACTAGTAAGCTAAAAAATCATTGTCATTGTGATGTTTTAAACATGCATCCATTTTTCGATCGAGAATATTAGCATTTAAAAACGGTAAAATATTGATTTTAAACGCAATTATCTACCAATTTATCCAATTTAATTAAATTAAAAATAAAATACAATAAAGTTAAAAAAACCTCCCTTCATTGTTGGGAATGTTTTTTATCTATACAGTGTGGACCTAAATAGACCCATCCCTTGAAACCTTTCAAACCTTGGGTAAGGTGGAAAGTCTACACACCAAATGGCACTAATAAAAAAACAACTTACTATGGATTTTTCCAAAAAGGGAAGCCCTAATCTCCTCGGCTAGTGTTTGATATAATTTCACTAAATGACTCTTTCTCTAGGGAGTGCGTGAACCCATTTATTTTTAGAGAATCTTCCTTACCACCAATGAGCGCCAGGTAATTTTCCCCTAGGCAACCCTCAAAAGTTCACAAAAATTACCAAAAGGTTGGAGCTATTTTAAAAATCAATAGTAATTTATGGTAATCAAATTAAAACCAAGGTTTTGGGAGAAACAAATCTAAAATATATTGTATATATAAAAATAGAAAATGTTAAACAAGGAATTATTTTTGACAAATCAACAAGTCAGTCTTTTGTTTTCTAGATTCTAAACTATCAGTTCGGAATATCACAGCTGTATAAATATTATGAACTCAGGGCTAAAATATTAGACAACCAAAAGTGCACCTTTGTTTGTGTACAGTAGTACAACTTAAGTATATAAAAATTATTTACCTTAATTATGTAAAATTTACTGGCAACAATTAAACCAGAGTAATTATAAAAATATCAAAAATACCTTCACTGAAGATCTCAAACCTGCTAACTCACTCTCCGTACTCAGAGATGGTCAAAGAGGTGTACGTAGATGTACCAGGTATGGTCACAAGGGCAACTAAGCTACGTAGAGGGTTGTAGATGTAGCAATGTGGCTATGATTCTGGAATATGTATGGCTTTACAATGCGTTTGGGATTGTGCCAGTATTTGTGACAACGTCTATGGTAGTATTTTTGGCAACGTCTTTGGCAATGTGTATGACCACGTGTATGGTGACAAGAAGTCCTTAGGGACTCGGCCTAAGACAATCAGAAAAATGTGCCTAAGTTTGATGCCACCAAAATCATCGGAAAATATATAAAAATATGCAGGAAAAATAGGAGATTATAATTATCAGATTTTGACTCACCTAGCGATGGAAAACGGCCGACTGGTTCTCAGGCTTTGAGCGGCGAAGTTATTTTAAGGTTAGGCGTGACACACCAAATCCAAAAATACGAAAAAAATCAGGCTATGCCTTTAAATTCAAAACAACAACATCACGTTTAACTTCTTTAAATTGAAGAGCTTATTTAATCCCGAAAATATGATTCGGATTGCCCCGTTTAGGCAAAAATCTTAGCTTTTTAAAATATGAGATCCGCTTCGCTCAAAAGCCATGGAAAAAAGGACGATTTCCCGCAGAAAAATGGAAAAGATCCACAAACGTCAAGAAATGTCAAAATTGTCAAAAGAAATCGGTAAGCCCGTAAATTGCAGTAAGCCAGTGAAGTAGTTAATCAAGTGATACCCCGACGTTCCAACTATCCTTAAAATTAAACTGTACTTGAAGATTAATTACTAACATTATTTTTACATATGAATAATCACTCCATGTACTTTCCTAAACTTTCAATAAACTAGAATGAAATTATGTTATTTTTGCAGAATATTAATTTTTATGTTACAAATAACAGCTTAACCAAAAAATGGTATTAGCTTAGCGGTGAATCGAAAACGCTAGGGCGCCCGAACACAACGTTACACTTCAGTGCACTGGTAAATATTAATAGAAAACGTCACAACAGAGTTTACTAACCTCACAATTCGTGCTATGTTTTTAAAGTGGAAAAGCAAGCACAAAATGCGAAAACAAAGTTAAAAAGAATATTTAACAACAAAGACAACCTGTTGAAATGTCGAGAGACTCTGAGAGTGTTCTGGGGACAATTTACAAATGATTAAACAGGTACTCTTTGTTTGAAACTCGTAGACAATGATTGTGTAGAAATAAAATTTCGGACTTCCATTGTATTTATTTATTTTAAAACACGACGTTTCGGTTAGTAAGTATCTCTAACCGTTATCAAGTGTAAACAGTTTACAGTTTTTAAAATAAATAAAGACAATGGAAGTCCGAAATTTTATTTCTAAACAGGTACTGTTAAATTTATTTACAGGTACAACCTCACTTTACCTAACTCAAATTTCATAACTAAAGGCCAATTTATATACAAACACGGTAATATTTTAAGGGGAAAATCTAGATCTAAGAACCAAATTACAGGGTTAATTTAACGAGAAACATCTTTATTAATAAGGTTATTTTAAGCGTAAAAATGGGCAAAATCTGAGACAAAAGGGTAAGAAAAATCCTATTGTTACACCCCCCCTACCAAATGAAAAGTTAGTTATAACTTTTCTAAATCCGAATCGTCTTAAATATCAGTACGATCTAATAAGTCTCTCCCGGGACGAAGATCCTTCACATGCCATTCTCCCAAGGACTTGCCTTTGGAGTCTATCAATTTATACGAAACCGAACCCAAAACTTTATGAACATAAAAGGGGCCGTTATATTTTTCTCCTAATTTTAAAGAATAATAATTTGATTTATTCGAAAGAGAATAATCTGTACGAAAAACCTCGTCTCTGACTTTAAATTTAACCGGTCTACGACGCAAATTATAATGGCGAGTATTCTTAACATGTTGTTTCTTTATTTTTTTCTGGATATCTTCATATATCTCTTCGAAAGCGCTCTTTCGTACAATTCTTTCTTCAGATCTATCGACATTTACATCTTTAAGTTTTTCGGAATCAAGAACATTATGATATTTTCCATTTCCGACATATTCTCTACCGTAAACGACATAATAAGGAGTATATCCATGAGTTTCGTGTACGGAAGTCACAAAAGCGCAAGTAACAAAAGGCAAAAGCCTACACCAGTTTCTTTGGTTTTCTTTTATATAACACGATAGCATTTGCTTAATTGACCTATTATTTCTCTCCGTAGGATTATTTTGAGGATGATGGCGATTATTATAGAAAATGTTAACATTATAGTCGGCACAAAGTTTCTTAAATTCCTTGTTAATTAATTGGCTTCCGTTATCAGTAATTAAATACTTAGGTGCTCCATGCACAAGGAAACAATGATCCTCCATTGCCGCACAAATCGATTTGGCGGTAGCTTTCCAGTGCAAGTGCAAAAGTTAAAATATACTTACTAAAATAGTCGCAAATGAGCAATATATATGCAAATCCTCTGGAACTCAATGGTAGCGGTCCAATTAAATCTGTGCTGATCTCAAAAGGTCGACTTATTGTAGGTCTTGAACCCATTAAACCAGCTGGTTTTAAATTAACAGCTTTATGCTTAAGACAAATGACACATTTCTTTATATATGAAGTAACGTCAGCTCTCATCTTTGGCCAGTAAAACTTTTGCGCCACGCGTTTATACATTTTAAAAATTCCTTGATGACCTGAATGTTTGGAATCATGACATTCCTGTAAGATTTTATCTCTATGTTCCTTTGGCAAGACAATTTTCCAATAGTCAGCATCTTCTGACAACTCAGGTACTTTGCACTTGACATACTTAAAAATACAGTTGTTATTTACTCTCCATTTTGGGTATAACAAAAGATCCTTCAAAATCTTAGTTCTCATTCCAATATACCATTTATCTTTAATATCATTAAATTCAAAGTTCAAAGTGTTAAAAATTAATCTGCATGAGACATTGACTTCTTGAATATCCTCATTCGAGGGTGTTGCATCGACATCTGGAACAGTTCTACTTAGCATATCAGGTACGACATGATCTTTACCTTTTCGATGACGAATTTCAAAGTCGTATTGTTGTAATTTCACTGCCCAACGACAAAGTCTACCATGAGGATTTTTAATTTTGTCCAACCAAATTAGAAAATGGTGATCCGTTTCAACGGTAAATTTAGCTCCTTCCAAATATGGTCGTAACTTTTCTAAAGCCCATAACACTGCGAAAAGTTCTCTCTCTGTAGTTGTCCAATTTTTCTCTTGTTTAGTTAAAGATCTGCTTAAATAACAAATGACACGTTCTTCACCATCAATGGTTTGTGTAAGGACTGCACCCAATCCATAGGCACTAGCATCTGTTTTAACATTAAATGGATGATTAAAGTCTGGAGAATTCAATAACGGTGCTGAAACTAAACATTCTTTAATTTTCCTAAAAGAAGCTTCACACTCTGATGTCCATTTCCAACGTTCTTTCTTTCTTAAAAGTTTGGTTAGTGGAGCTAATACTGATGAAAAATCTGGTATAAAACGGCGATACCATGAGGCGGTTCCCATGAAAGTTCTGATTTCTTTAACATTTTTAGGTGATGGAATATCTAAAATTGCTTTGACTTTCTTCATATTTACACGTAATCCTTTCCTATATCTATGGTATAGCCTAAATAGTCAAGTTCTCTTCTGAAGAATTGGCATTTATCTTTGTTCAAATTAAGACCTGCCGCAATCAAACGGTCTAACACTTTCTCTAATATTTTCATATGTTCGGTATACGACCTAGAAATGATAATAATGTTGTCTAAATACACGAATATGTTTTCTTCAAGGTCAGCTTGTAATACTTTATCAATTAATCGTTGAAAAGTAGCAGGTGCATTGGTCAAACCAAAGCAAAGTCTCTTGAAATGAAAAAGTCCTTTACCAGGGACTGTAAATGCCGTATATACCCGACTTTCTTTCTTTAAAGGAATCTGCCAAAAGGCTGACTTAATATCTAAAGAACTAATATATTTTGCACCTTTAAGTCTGTCTAGAATGGCTGATACGTACGGTATAGGATATGCGTCTTTCTTTGTCACTTTATTCAAATTTCTAAAATCTGTGCAGAACCTTCTAGAGCCATCGCTTTTAGGTACTAAAATGATAGGACTAGACCAAGCACTGTTAGAAGGTTCTACAACGTCCTGATCTAACATAGTCTGAAATTCTTCATTAATTTGTTTCTGTACTATAGGTGATACGGGGTAATATCGTTGTTTTATTGGAGGTAAATCTACTATGATTTCATGCTCTACCATATTGGTACATCCTAATTTATCTCCCATCTTTAAAAACTTCTCCTCAATAAAATTCAGAAATTCCTGTTTTTGTTCTGCCGATAAATCCGACTCTGATTCTAAAAATGTAACGTTCATAATTTCTTCCTTATCTGAGAATTTCCATATGTCTTTTCTTAAATCTGGAACTACTCCCATAGATTCCCAAAAATCAAATCCAAGTATAAGTCCATGTTCAAACTCTGGTAAAATTAAAATTTCTATAAGTTTTATTCGATCCATTAGTCTAACTGGAACGAGAATTGAACCAATGCTCTGAGAAACAGAACCATTTGCAACTGTACATTTAGGTTGATTTTCTGTATTTACAATAATATCAGAATTTTTAATCAAATCCCATCCTTTTCTTCCCAAAATTGTTCTTGTTGCACCGGAATCGAGCAATCCGAGCATTTCTTGGCCTAAAATAGATACTTTCAAGTAAGGTCGTGGATCATTTTCAACATGACTTAAAATGTAATCAATAATAAATTTATTTGACGAAGAGAGATCACTAGTAGTCGAGTTTATTGATAAAAACGAGCCAGCTAACCGACCATTTAGCGACTCGGTGATCCGTTTCCCGCATTATTAACATTGCATCTAGGGCAGGTTGTTGTGGTTTTTCCAGCATAACCGCATCTGTAGCAGTGTTTTCGTTTAGGTCTAGTACATTCTCTAGAAGTGTGTGATGAGCCGTTACAATTCCAACATACTATAGCTGATATATTAGCTCTAGAAGTATCTCTATGTGTTTCTCTATTTCTGTTAGATTCTCTATCTTCATTAGGTTCTCCATTTCTATCGACTCTTCTTTCTGAATTGCTATCAATATCTCTATTGGTGTTTCTATTTCTGTTAAAATTATTATTTCCGAATCATCTTTTTCTTCATTATTGTATCTATTGTCTCTGTCTCTATATCTGTTGTTCTCTATATTCCTATCTTGGTTTCCGTGAACTCGGTTACTGTTGTAATTATCATTACTTCTGCTTCCATTTGAATGTTGATCAAACCTATTTCCTCTATCTCTGTTATCATTACCATGATTTCTATATCTATTTCCATTATCTCTATTCCAGTTTCTCTGATCATCTCTACGTTCAGGGCTTCTAAAATTGTTCCTTTGGTTTGCTCTTGAACAAAAGTAATCTTGACGACTAGTGGATGGTTGTGATTCTACATAGGCCAAATCGGGTTCGACAAATGTTCGCCTTCGCCTAGAAGAAGCCTTAAATCTATCAATTTGGATTTTCTTTTTCCCCAGTTGAATGCAAAGTTTCTTCAATTCCTCCACTGAATCGACTTCAACAAGTCCTAGCTTAAGTTGATAAAAAGGTTGAAGGTTCTTAAGAATTATTTTTGATTTTGTAGCTTCAGGAAGTTTAATTGGTAATCTTCTAGAATAATGCTGCATAGCTGCAAAATAAAGTCCAATGGATTCATTATCTCCTTGCTGTCTGCGTTTCATTTCTTCAAAAACATCTTTCTCATAATCTGGATCTAAAAACTGTTTCTTCAACGCTTCAACCAGTGAATCCCAATCGTGAAATTCAATATCTCTATTAGCACTATACCACTGGTACGCTTCATCATCAAAAAAGTCAATAGCTGAGTTATAAAGTTCTTCTTTCGGCATGTTTCTTGCAATACTCAAAGCCTCAACTTTCTCCAAAAAAAGCAACAATTGATTGTCTATCAGATGGTCCTCTATATTTCAATCTCCAGTCAACGACAGGAACAGGCCTTAATCTTGAAGTATATTCTCTTATAGGCTTTCTTGAACCAGCGTTCTCAACATCTGAATCACTATCGGATGATTCTTTTGAATCTGATTCCTCAGCAACCAACAAGGATGTGTCTAGTGTTGATGACATTTGTTTCTTAATCAATTTAAGTTTATGGGCAAGGGTTTCTTGTAAAACTAGAATTTGGCTTAAAACTTCGCATCGCTTCTTATTAATTGCATCCTTATCATCCTGTCCACTAGGTTTGACTCGTATCTATCCTTTTCATTATATGTTGAATCTTTGTCTCAATCTTCAAATGTTTGCTTGATCCTTTAGGCGTTTTTAATTCATTAATAAGTGTCGTTATCTCTTCGATCTTCTTTCCACCTTCATCCAATTCATCTCCAGCAGCCAATGAGTAGTTTGGATAGGTTAATGATCTTCCACTTCTTTCCAGCTTCAATAATCTTCTAAGAGTATGTCTCATATCCTCAACCTTCCCAACTTCACTTTCAAATCCTCTAAGTTTTAACTCGTACGTTAACTCCTCTTTATTCAAATGATTTGGCCTAATATGATATGAGTCCGACATCTTGATTATTCTAACTTTCACTTTCTCACAAAAAAAACCTCACCAAACCGACCACAAAATAAAGAAATAAATCGAGAAAAACAACTGCGCGCAAAAATGTTGTAAGCTTGGCAAACGATAAAAAAAAATTGGGTTGCAACAACACAAAGGGGGGAATAAAAAATTAAGAACAATTTTCTTTTTAAAGAGTTGGAACAAAGTATAGAATAAAACAAATCAAGTAAAAAAAAATCAAAATGTACAGGCCACCCAAAAAAAAATCAAAAAAATATTTTGCAAAGACCCCAACTCTATTTCCTAAGAGATGACCCCTTAATAAGAATTCCCTTCAATTCCAAACAATCAATTACAGAAATAAAGCAAAAAAAATTTTTGTAGAGACCCAGAACTGCAAATGTTCATTAAATCTTAGTACAAAAAAAATATATCGAAAATGTAACCAGCTATCTCCAAATATGTAAAATTAAATCAAAAACAGATTTAAAAAAAAACTTGAATTTAAATGTTGCCTTTATTGAAGGACCCCGAATAATATTGTGAAAGACCCCCAAGGTGATCAATAAAAAAAAAGACTGATTTAAAAAAAAAATCCCAGCCCTTTGAAAAAAAATCCAAAAAATTTTTCTTTCCTTTTTTGGAAAAGACCCCAAATGAGACCAATTACCAATAGACCAATCAAAAGAAAACTTGAAAAAAAAAGAGAAAAAAAAATTATTTTTTTTCTTTTTTTGGAAAAGACCCTTAAGGTGGTCAATAGAAAAGAAAAAAAAATTGTGTGAAGACGCTAAAAATTTTCCTCTTGGGAAAGACCCCCAATGTGATCAATGAGAAAGGAATAACAAAAGAACTATCTAGCACTTTTGGAAATAGGAATGAAAAAAATAAAACAAAAAATTAAAAAAATCTTTTAAAATAGCTAATGCTTAAAAAAAATAATTTGTGGAAGACCCCCAAGATTCAGGATAGATCCACTCGAATAAATAACTGGACTAAAAAAATCTTTGAATTATGCAAAAAAAATAATTCTGAAAAACCCCAAGGCAGCTCTAGCGCTAAATTAAAAATGAGAAGAAAAAACAAGAAAAGAGAAAAAAAACAAATTTTATGAATTTTCCCGCTTTAAATCTGGAAGTACCCCAAAAGAAATTGTGTGGGAACCCGAAAGAAAATTTCAAAAAAATTTGAATGACCCCCAGCCCTTTTGTTTTAGAAAAAAGGAAGAAAAATTAAAAAAAAATTGTGCACAGACCCACAAACAAAAAAAAATTTGTCCCAAAGAAAGAAAAAAAAATTTGAAAGACCTTTGAAAATCAACGACCTGCTTTCTCAATACAACTTCAGGCGATAAGATATTCGGTTTTTTAAAAACACATGTTTTGCAAAAAAATATAATATTTCTACGCTACTGAATAATTGAAATTGAGCTTTTAGACACCCTGTTGTATATTTGTTTTGTAACTTGGTTGTACCTAATGGAAAAAGTAAAAAAAAACACAAAATTGAAATTTAAAAAAAAAAACAGAAATAAAATTTTAAAAAAAATCACTGACTATTCCTCTTCAGGGCCAAAATGAGATCTACTCAAACTGACACTCAAAAAACATACATGCTAATGAGATCTCCAAGTTTATCGAATGTCCATCTGATAAAAACATACATGCTAATGAGATCTCCAAGTTTATCGAATGTCCATCTGATTTGACACTGAAAACTAAAATAGTATATCTGGTTCGTCCCGCCTTCCTTTTTGTAAATATGTTCTTTTTACTATAATTTACCAAATTGGTTCGAATTAGGCTATTTGGTGATTCACTAGATCATTTTCTATTTTTTGTTTATTTAGTATTAATTAACTAATTAAGTACTTAAAATTACTGGGTTATTTGCATTTGAAACTCCCGCGGTTTTAAAGGCAAATATTACAATTTGCTATAATTAATTTACTTTACATAAAATGCATTTTGAATTACTAAGGTTCCTAGTTCCTTTAATATGGACCTTCGTAATCTCATTCCTTCCTACTTATTCCTTTTCTCCTACGCCTATGGATTAACGACGCCACTGGGCGCCATGTGGGAGAATGAACGCAGCAGCGATACCTGCTGCAGCATCACAGAGAACCGTTTCGCCTTCGAACGATAATACACGCGTGTTAGCGACTCTCCTACCACATGAATGTGGGTGCAAAGAATACGGTTAAACAGCGTGTCCTCCCATGAGTTCCGCTTCCTGTATAAAAATGGTAAGTGAAAATGCATTATTTTTACCTTACATACATTTGTTTATTGCTACACTAACCTAGAAGGTAAACTAGACCATTTCAGAATCCCTTGTACCAGCTTAGCCTATGACCTTATTCCCTTAAAATTACAGTCCACGCCTGACACCGTTAAATTCCAGACAAATCTCCTTTCTGGACCACCAGGGAGCCCCATTTTTGATCCTTAGCGACCCGGATTTCTGGAATCGTTTTTTTGCCTTTTTAGGTTAGTTTTTTTTACTGGTTTCAAATGCAAGAAAAACCCTTGTTTTTCCTAAATGCCTTTTTTACTGGTTTCAAATGCAAGAAAAACCCTTGTTTTTCTTACATGCCTACTTTAGAAAACCCCTAGGTTTCTAAAATACATTTTGCGATTTTTTTTTGTGTAAAAACAAATGCAAGAAAAACCCTTGTTTTTCTTACATGCCTACTTTAGAAAACCCCTAGGTTTCTAAAATACATTTTGCGATTTTTTTTTGTGTGTAAAAACAAATGCAAGAAAAACCCTTGTTTTTCTTACATGCCTACTTTAGAAAACCCCTAGGTTTCTAAAATACATTTTGCGATTTTTTTTGTGTAAAAATTAAATATTTTTAACAATAAATTTAGCCTTTTCATGCGAAAAACCAAACACAGATAAAATCTGTAAACTACTATGCTTTTTTTTGTTTCGAATAAATCAAGTTTTTTCGTTTCTTTTTTGTAAAAAAAAAAACCGTATGGAATTTGGGTGTTTTTTTGTTTGTCACTGGAAATAGTTTAAAATAGTGTCTGCAAAGTGCTATTATTTTAGCCGTTGTGCCTTCACATTTGTGGATTGCTATAATTATATCCAATTTGCTCGAAAAAAATCTCCAAATTGCCATATTCATTTTTGCTTATTGCAAATTGCTATGACTATATCCGATTGCGGATGCTTTACTATATTCGTTTTTGCGTAAAAATTGCTATGAATATATCTATTTCTAATTTACTATTATAATATCTGTCTGCAAATGGCTATGATTGTATCCATTTTTTGCGTGCATAATAAATTTTGAAGGAAATTTAATTCTTAACTTGAGAATTTGTTTTCGTGTAAAGGCAGATAAATAGTTTTACCAAATTAAATGCTTTTGACTTGTAGGTATTTATTTTTAAATTTAATACATAGCAGGTACCTACTTATTTGAATTCGCGAGGCGAAGATAAAAAAACTTATACACAAGTTTTTTTTGTTATCATTAGTTTGCATCGGGTATTTTCTTTACTTTTGTGCGCTTATAGTTTGATTATTGTAATTAAACGTAGGACATTAATATTTATACAGGGTGTCCAAATTTTGATTTTTTTTTCAGTTTACCTAATTTTTGTCAATTATTTTTTGGATTTTTTTTTTTTAAATCATGTCTAGTTCGGATAAAATTTTAAAGGCTAAAGCCTTGCGCTATAGTGCGATTTCACAGCTAAATTTGATCATTGAATCCGCGACCCTCGCAAAAAATGACCCTGCCTATCACAGCGGCTTTAAAGTCAAATTTCGGACATTGTCAAAAATCAAAAAAGATTTTGAAAAGCACCATAATACTTTGTTGACGTTGGTAGCCTCTGATGAGGATCGCTTAGTAGTAGAAAACAAAGTGGCTATGGACTTTTGCAAACGCTGTGACGAGATTTCCACTATATTTTACGAACTTTTCGAACTACCCTTTGAAGATGGAGGGCTTTTGAGCAGTACGATAAATCCCATGGGCAGTCCCTGTGCCTCCACAGACCAGCATGGTTTACTGCCTAGGATAAAAATACCTCTTTTTCAAGGGGAATTTAAGGAGTTTCCAACCTTTTTGCAAGCCTTTAATGCTACCGTGCACAATAATAGGTCGCTGGGAAACTTTGAAAAATTCAATTTGCTTTTTTCTAATTTAAAGGGCCCTGCCCTGGATGTCATTTCTGACATTCCTATCCTTGCTGAAAATTATTTAAATGCCTACCACACCTTGGTGGATAGGTATACAAATAAACGATTACAAGCTTACCTTCACTGGAAGGCAATTGAAGGCTTCTCTCCTCTTACTAAAGAGAATGCTACGAATTTGAGGAATTTGCTTGATTGTTTTTCGAAAAACTTAAGTGCTTTAAAAGTCATGGGTTTTAAAACGGAGTTTTGGGATTATATTATGGCACAAATGCTCTTGGATAGGTTGGACCCAACCACGCGCAAGGCATTTGAGCAAAATTATTGCTCCAATGAGATCCCCTCTTATGATAAAATTCGTGCTTTTGTTTCTAGCCATTGCATTGCGTTGGAACAAATACAACAAACTCAAGATTACTTAAAAAATAAAGATTTGTCAATTTCAAGTCAGAAAAATCAAGCAAAGTTTCAAAATCGATCTGCTTTGTTTGCTAATACTCAGAGAGCCTCCAAAAATGCCTCCCAGTCTCCAAATGGCCAAAGTGGCTTAAATAATACTCCAAACCCTCAAAATTTTTGTTTTCTCTGTAAAAGTGGCGATCATATAATATACAGATGTCCTAATTTTTTGGCGAAAACTCCCCAGCAACGTTTTGAGATTGTTAAACAACATAAAGCGTGTGTCAACTGTTTGGCCTCAAAGCATAATTTACCCCAGCAATGCAAATCAGAAAAAAGATGTTTACATTGTGGCCAATTTCATCACAGTCTCTTACATTTTTTTCCTATTAATTCTACACCTAGTGCTGCGAGTAGCCCCTCTACTTCTGCAGTGCAACCCCCGAGGAGCCCCGTGGCTACCGAATTTAATAGAACCACTAACACCATTGTTACTGGTATGTCTTTAAATGATCGCGAAGTACTTCTCTGTACCGCTTTAATACAAATACAGGATGTTTTTCAAAATTGGCACACAGTGCGCGCCATCTGTGACTCTGGTGCTCAATCTTCATTTATATCTAAGTCATGTGCTGATAGTTTGGGCCTTCCTAAATTTAATATCGCCATGACTCTACAAAGCTTAGATCGAATGACAACTCCGGCAAAATCTGGAATTAATTGCAATATATCCTCTTTGCGTGATAATAATTTTGTTTTTAATTTTGATGCGATAATACTCGATAAAATTTGTAGTGATTTACCTCATTCCTCATTTTCGATTAAAAGTTTTCCTTTTCTCGCCAACTTAGCACTAGCTGACCCAGGCTTTAATAAAAGCGATAAAATTGATTTATTGTTGGGCGGCGATGTGTACCCTTACATTTTGCTAGATGGTCGTTTGTCTACGGGACCCAACAACCCCGTCTGCATTAATACTATTTTTGGTTGGGGAATAATGGGCAATCTTTCACTTTCACCTTCAACTACAAATCAAATTAAAACATTTTTTACTACGTCAATGAACGATTCTTTTGTCAATTTAGATAAAAATCTACAACGATTTTGGCAAATAGATGACATACCTAATGTCAAGGCCATTGACCCCGAAGATGAGTTTTGCGAAAATTATTTTTTGAAAACTACCTCAAAAAATGAGGAGGGGAGATATATTGTATCTTTACCATTTAAAGTTACTGCTCCAGATTTTGGCGACACTCGATCCATTGCCGTACGTCGTTTTTTCTCCCTTGAGAAGAAATTGCTACAAAACCCTGATTTTTATGCTGCCTACAGCTCTGTTTTACAAGATTATTTAGATAATAATCATATGCAACCGGTTTCTGCACCTTTGCCGACCGAAATTTCAAATCATTTTTATATTGCACACCATGCGGTGTTTAAAAAAGATTCTACTAGCACCCCCCTGAGGGTGGTTTTTGATGCGAGCATGCACGCCCCTGGCAAAATCTCGCTCAACAACGCTGTTTATACTGGGCCCCCTTTACAAAGGGACTTACAAAAAATTTTATTACTTTATCGTTTGCATAAATTTTGCTTTTGTTGCGACATCCGTCAAATGTACAGGATGATTTTAGTTGACCCTAGTCAAACTAATTTTCAAAGAATAGTTTGGAGGTTTGATCCTAACCAGCCTATTCAAGACTTCGAAATAAATAGAGTTTTATTCGGGGTCTCTTGTAGCCCCTTTTTGGCTATCAGAACTTTGCTGCAACTTGCTAGAGAGCATGAGGACCTTCCTCTTGCCTCAAAAATCATTGAGGAGGCAGTTTTTGTCGATGATGTGATTTCGGGAAGTGATGACTTTTTTAAGGCCACTGAGATGAAAAATCAATTAATCGAGCTACTTAGCCGAGGTGGATTCGAATTGCGTAAATGGGCGAGCAATTGTCCCGAGTTACTATCCGATCTTCCTGAGTCACACATTTCGATGAAGGCTCTTTCTCTCGATTTAGATGCTGAAAATTCAACTTTGAAAATTCTCGGTTTAAATTGGAACCCTCATACTGATGAATTTTTTTATACTTTCGACTGTTCTCTCCAAACATGCACTAAAAGAACAATTTTAAGTAATTTGGCCCGCATTTACGACCCTCTGTCTTTTTTGGCGCCAATAGTTTTAATTTTAAAATTAATTGTTCAATACTGCTGGGCAGAAGACTTAAACTGGGACGACCCTGTCAGTCCGGAAATTGTTTTTAAATGGGAAAAATTTAAAAATGAATTAAAGTTTTTGCATTCTGTTAAAATTCCTCGTCAAATAATTTTGCCTAATGCTAGTCAAATCCAGCTAGTAGGATTTTGCGATAGTTCAGAACGGGCCTATTGTGCTGTCGCTTATATTCGAATTTTTTATTCTGATGGAAACATTAAAGTTTTTTTTGTTTGTAGTAAATCTAGAGTCGCACCGTTGCGTCGTAAACTAACTTTACCAAGACTAGAGCTTTTAGGAGCTGTTTTGTTGGCTAAATTAATGGATTTTTTACTAGAAACGTTCTCGGAAAAAATTAAATTTGATAAAATTCTTGCTTTTACTGATAGCACAGTGACCTTATCTTGGATTCAGGGATCTCCTCACAAATTTAAAACATTTGTTTCGAATAGAACTGCCTATATACAAGGAAGAATTAGCCCTGAGTTTTGGCATTATGTTCCTACTGAACAAAATCCTGCTGACTGCGGTACTAGGGAAATGTATCCCTCTGATTTACAAAGATTTTATTTTTGGTTAGAAGGGCCTTCTTTTCTAAACCAACCTACAAATACTTGGGATTTTATGACAGTTACTTACGATGGGAATGCAGTTTTGGAAGAACAGCGAAAAAATATTTTTAACGTTTTTACTTGCGAACAAACAGTTGAATATTATGTAAACAACTTGTTTGAAAAATACAGTTCTCTTTTTAAAATTAAGAGAATAGTTGCTTACTTTTTGCGAGGGTTACAAAAGTTTAAAAATCCCTCATACAATTTTGCTACTGATTACCTTACAAATCAGGATTACTACAAAAGCTTACTTTTTATTTCGAAATGCGTACAATCTTTTTCTTTCCAAAAAGAAATTGAATTACTAAAAGATAAGAAACAGCTTCCAAAAGCTTTTCAAAAATTATGTCCATTTTTGCATAATGAAAGCTACGATTTGCTTCGTGTTGGAGGCCGTTTATGCCATTCAAATTTATCATACGATAAAAAATTTCCAATTCTTTTGCCTTCTAGTGCAAAATTCACTGAATTACTGATTTTAGATTTGCATCGCAGCAATCTTCATTGTGGTATACAGACCACAACTTTTTTACTAATGCAAAACTTCTGGGTATTGTCTGCTAAAAAGGTAGTGAGAAAAGTTTTAAGTTCTTGCCATACTTGCTGGAAAACTAAACCTAACTCCCTTCAACCCCCTATGGGTAACCTACCGAAATTTAGAGTTTCCGAAGCAAAGGTGTTCGAAAATGTAGGTATAGATTTTTGTGGTCCGTTCACGATTACTCTTGGTCGGACCAGAGGTGCAAAAACCATGAAAGCATATGTCTGTTTATTTATCTGTTGCGCTGTTAAAGCCGTGCATTTAGAGTTAGTCTCTGATATGACATCAGAAGCCTTTCTGGCTGCTCTGCGCCGCTTCATAGCTAGAAGAGGACTATGCTCAAAGATCTCTTCAGACTGCGGGACCAACTTCGTGGCCTCTGAAAAATACTTGCGACAAATTTTCTCTGATTGCGTGAAGGGGGAAGGTATAGTTTGGTCTTTTAACCCACCTGCTGCTCCCCACATGGGAGGCATTTGGGAATCAAACATTAAATCTTTAAAGACTCATCTTCACAGGGTAGTTGGAAATCAAATACTCACCTATGAGGAATTAAATACGGTTTTAACCCAAGTTGAAGCCATAATGAACTCACGTCCTTTATGTGCCTTAAGCACCGATCCTACTGATCTGGCGGTCTTGACTCCTAATAATTTTTTAAATTTGAGGCCTCCAGGTACAATACCCGACCCAAACTACTGCGATATTGCGTTAAACAGGCTGTCCAGGTGGCAACTGTTGCAAAGAATGCACCGCGATTTTTGGATTCGCTGGCATCGCGAATATTTGCACACTTTGCAACAGCGAGCCAAATGGCACCAACCTCTTGCTTCCATTGATATTGGTACTATGGTACTGATCAAAGATGAAAATTCCACTCCATTGGATTGGCCCCTAGGCCGCATTGAAGACCTTATTAAAGGTTCTGATAATGTTCCACGGGTTGCTATTGTAAAGACTACTAAAGGTACCTACAAACGGCCTTTGGTAAAACTATGCGCCCTGCCTACAAATTAAACTCTCTGAAATGCCCCTGGGCATTCTCAGGGGGGTGGGAAATGGTTCGTCCCGCCTTCCTTTTTGTAAATATGTTCTTTTTACTATAATTTACCAAATTGGTTCGAATTAGGCTATTTGGTGATTCACTAGATCATTTTCTATTTTTTGTTTATTTAGTATTAATTAACTAATTAAGTACTTAAAATTACTGGGTTATTTGCATTTGAAACTCCCGCGGTTTTAAAGGCAAATATTACAATTTGCTATAATTAATTTACTTTACATAAAATGCATTTTGAATTACTAAGGTTCCTAGTTCCTTTAATATGGACCTTCGTAATCTCATTCCTTCCTACTTATTCCTTTTCTCCTACGCCTATGGATTAACGACGCCACTGGGCGCCATGTGGGAGAATGAACGCAGCAGCGATACCTGCTGCAGCATCACAGAGAACCGTTTCGCCTTCGAACGATAATACACGCGTGTTAGCGACTCTCCTACCACATGAATGTGGGTGCAAAGAATACGGTTAAACAGCGTGTCCTCCCATGAGTTCCGCTTCCTGTATAAAAATGGTAAGTGAAAATGCATTATTTTTACCTTACATACATTTGTTTATTGCTACACTAACCTAGAAGGTAAACTAGACCATTTCAGAATCCCTTGTACCAGCTTAGCCTATGACCTTATTCCCTTAAAATTACAGTCCACGCCTGACACCGTTAAATTCCAGACAAATCTCCTTTCTGGACCACCAGGGAGCCCCAATATCTTTCTTCTGTTTTAGATGTCGCAGAACCTCAAAAAACAACAAAAAAATGTAAAAACTTATGCAACTCTTCTTACAAAACACCACTATAACTAACTAACTATATAACCACTCAATTTAAAAAAAAATTGCTGTCTGGCCAAAAGAAATCTTATTTAAAACATGACAGCAACAATGACAACAATATTTTACAGAAATTTACTGAGCCATTTATGTATACTTTTTTGAAAATTTGTACTCTTTTTCTATTTTTTTTTTCTCTAAATAGTTAACACCGAACAAACACACCACAAAAAAAATTCTCTCACCAACCCGCTGAAATGACAAAAAAAAATTTCAAAAATTTTGTAGTTTAAGCAATTTTTCCCAAACTGCCTTAAAAAAACACCAAAAATCTGCAGACTAGTATAAGAATGACAAACACACTAAAATTTACTGTCGCCAATCACTAATTAAAATTTTCTTTTATAAATACATGTGATTTTTTTTTTAAAACACAATCTATTTGCATTTGCCACTAAAAAAAAATTGTTTTATCTGATGCTTAAAAATCAGGATTTCAAAACACAACAAAAAAAAATAAAAAAAAGATTTGTTTAAAGAAAATATTGCAGGGTCAACAGTTAGCTTGTGAATTCCAAGACTGCTTGTGTAAAATCTGCCAAAAATAAGCAAATAAAATTAGAAGAAACTCAAAAAAAATTTTACTTGGTGCGCCACTGAAACCTTTCAAATCTTGGGTAAGGTGGAAAGTCTACACACTAAATGGCACTAATAAAAAAAACAACTTACTATGGATTTTTCCAAAAAGGGAAGCACTAATCTCCTCGGCTAGTGTTTGATATAATTTCACTAAATGACTCTTTCTCTAGGGAGTGGGTGAACCCATTTATTTTTAGAGAATCTTCCTTACCACCAATGAGCGCCAGGTAATTTTCCCCTAGGCTCCCCTCAAAAGTTCACAAAAATTGGAGCTATTTTAAAAATCAATAGTAATTCATTATTCAAAATTAATTTATGGTAATCAAATTAAAACCAAGGTTTGGGGAAAAACAAATCTAAAATATATTGTAAATATAAAAATAGCAAAATGTTACACAAGGAATTATTTTTGACAAATCAACAAGTCAGTCTTTTGTTTTCTAGATTCTAAACTATCAGTTCGGAATATCACAGCTGTATAAATAATATGAATTCTAAAATATTAGACAACCAAAAGTGCACCTTTATTTGTGTACAGTAGTACAACTTAAGTATATAAAAATTATTTACCTTAATTATGTAAAATTTAGTGGCAACAATTAAACCAGAGTAATTATAAAAATATCAAAAATACCTTCACTGAAGATCTCAAACCTGCTAACTCACTCTCCGTACTCAGAGAGGTGTACGTAGAGGGTTGTAGATGTAGCAATGTGGCTATGATTCTGGAATATGTATGGCTTTACAATGCGTCTGGGATTGTGCCAGTATTTGTGGCAACGTCTATCTATGGCAGTATTTTTGGAAACGTCTTTGGCAATGTGTATGACCACGTGTATGGTGACAGGAAGTCCTTAGGGACTCGGCCTAAGACAATCAGAAAAATGTGCCTCAGTTTGATGCCACCAAAATCATCGGAAAATATATAAAAATATGCAGGAAAAATAGGAGATTATAATTATCAGATTTTGACTCACCTAGCGATGGAAAACGGCCGACTGGTTCTCAGGCTTTGAGCGGCGGTTATTTTAAGGTTAGGCGTGGCACACCAAATCCAAAAATACGAAAAAAATCAGGCTATGCCTTTAAATTCAAAACAACAACATCACGTCTAACTTCTTTAAATTGAAGAGCTTATTTAATCCCGAAAACATGATTCGGATTGCCCCGTTTAGGCAAAAATCTTAGCTTTTCAAAATGTGAGATCCGCTTCGCTCAAAAGCCATGGAAGAAAGGACGATTTCCCGCAGAAAAATGGAAAAGATCCACAAACGTCAAGAAATGTCAGAATTGTCAAAAGAAATCGGTAAGCCCGTAAATTGCAGTAAGCCAGTGAAGTAGTTAATCAAGTGATACCCCGACGTTCCAACTATCCTTAAAATTAAATTGTACTTGAAGATTAATTACTAACATTATTTTTACATATGAATAATCACTCCATGTACTTTCCTAAACTTTCAATAAACTAGAATGAAATTATGTTATTTTTGCAGAATATTAATTTTTATGTTACAAATAACAGCTTAACCAAAAGATGGTGCATACAGGTATTAGCTTAGCGGTGAATCGAAAATGCTAAGGCACCCGAACACAACGTTACACATCAGTGCACTGGTTAATATTAATAGAAAACGTCACAACAGAGTTTACTAACCTCACAATTTCGTGCTATGTTTTTAAAATGGAAAAGCAAGCACAAAATGCGAAAACAAAGTTAAAAAGAATATTTAACAACCTGTTGAAATGTCGAGAGACTCTGAGAGTATTCTGGGGACAATTTACAAATGATTAAACAGGTACTGTTAAATTTATTTACAGGTACAACCTCACTTTACCTAACTCAAATTTCATAACTAAAGGCCAATTTATATACAAACACGGTAATATTTTAAGGGGAAAATCTAGATCTAAGATCCAAATTACAGGGTTAATTTAACGAGAAACATCTTTATTAATAAGGTTATTTTAAGCGTGAAAATGGGCAAAATCTGAGACAAAAGAAAAATCCTATTGTTACACCCTGCAAACAAAAACAGACATCGATTTCTGGTAAAAAGCCTTTCCAATGGGACTTTTTTTGAGGATATTCGAGCTAAGTAACAGTTATGTCAAGCTAACCTAATGTCAAAAATTTGACTCAACATTATTAAATTGGAAGGGGGAGATGTAATATCGCTTTCGAAAGGTATTATAATTCTCTATACACATTTAAATAATAAATAATTGACTTGTTTATGTTGACCGCGAAGAAAAATAAACATATCTCCTTAACCCTAAACCGATGGCTAATAATGCAGAGGCCTTAGTGGTATATCTTTGAGCCAAAGTGTTAAGCCTAAATCATTTATTGTTGTAATCTGCAGAGTTTTTCATGTACTGGGTGGAAAAAAAAATATGCCATTTTAGTCAAACTCAGTATGTAGGTACGTGGGCACAATAGATCCATTTGTGGTCGCAGTGCATGGAGGTCCAGTAGGGCCTGCCACCACTTTCGAATCCATACATTAACCCTAAACCGATTTTAAAAATTTTAAATGTGTTTTATAGAAAATCAAAATACCTTTCGAAAGAGGTATTACATGCCCCCCATTTCAATTTAAAAATTTTGATGCTTTGTCAAATTTTTAACATTAGGTTAGTTTGACATAATTGTGTCTTGGCCCAAATCTCCTTAAAAAAGTCTCATGAAAAAGACTTTTTACCAGGAACTAATATATTTTTTTGTTCAAGAGTTATTTAGGCCCGCACTGTATATACTACTGATTTTCTTTTGAAATCAACATTTTACATTATTAAATTCTATATACCTTACCGGGTGTCATCGAAATGGGGCAAAATTTTTTAAGGAAAGATAGTACGGATAAGTACTTTCCGCACTACATTTCCGCACTCTCCAAAAACCTAAGAATCGGTACTTTAATATTTATTTTTTCGGTGTCCTTAACTACCATTTTACATAGTTGTCAAGAACCGGCCATATCAAATCGTTGTCAAGGTTTTAATGCTTTATCTCTATAACAACGATCTGTCAGATATTGCTCAGTCATTAGAGTACGTATACACCAGAATGATCCGCAAACGCGCCGTATGTGCGCCGCTCGCGCGCTGCTCACACTCCGCGCGCAAGCACGGATTCGTCCTGTTTTTGTGTTTTCAAGTTGCGCGCTTCTTGTTTGAAATCATCATACTCATATAAGTAAATAAGGGCACTTTAAAAAATAATTAAGCTGTATTAATGGTTAATGTGTTAGCAAAAATTATAATTTTTTTACTTCAATTTTCTCAAAAACCTTTGTCTAAGCGACTTGCAATATCAATCTTGTGGAACACAATATACGTAGTTTTTGAAAAACGAAACCAAGATGTAAAAAAAGCCTCTCGTAAAGAAATACAGCAGACTCGCGGTAACGTGAACACAAAAAGTTTTAGGCTAGTTCATTCAATCGAAATGTTCACATTACTGAGATTAGAAAAAAAAATCAAAATTTAATATTTTTAAGGCCTCTGTTTATTGAACAAAGGAAAACAACTATACATGTTGATTGTGTTGATACATGATGTTGTGCCTAATGATTTTAATCTTATCGGGCCTTAATTTTTCTCCAACAACTTTTAGAATATTTTTCATTGTTTTTTTGATGGCACGTATGGTAGATTTTGCTATTTGATATTTTTTCGCCAATGCGGTAACACTCATACCATTTTTATGTTCTTCTAAAATTTTGGATTTGTCGTAAAGACTCAAACACATCTTCTTATTTTGAATCATTTTGCAAGACACGCTGCTAGTACTTACACCTCTTAGCTCTTTAAGCAAACTGCAACAAGTGAATGAGGCAAGGCATACATATTACAAGCAAGTTTAGGTGCTCAAAATCAAGTCTTAACAGCTCTATTAGATATTTGTAAATAATTCATATTATCGACAAATGTTATTGTTCACACTAGAGAATCAACATGGAAATATTTTACTGTTCACATTATTGGGTTGTTTATATAAACGCCAGTTCACGTTAGCGCGAGTCTACTGTATTTAGAAGACATCCCCACACCCTTGCAAAAACTACCGCTTCCAATGCAGCAAAAACTTTTTTGATATCACCATTTGATAAGGAGACAAAATCAATGACTACCAGTTTTTTTGTCAAAATTCTGTCTTGACTTGAAAGCCTACAATATTTTCTTTTAATTTTGCACCTATTATTATATACTTTTATATATATACTATATTCTTCTAAAATATGTTGCCCCATTTCCATGGCACCCTGTATATTTGTTTAACATCGTAATGCAAATTATAATTAATTAAATGAATTAACCTTATATCCCAACAAATATCCATATTGTGCCAAATAAAACAACCCACTAAGCACAAAATCGTAAAAAACGTTAAATAAATGTTGAAAAAAAAATGTTTTTTTTTCCAGCACAAATTGGTGTTAAAATTAAGTCAACTTTTGAGATTAAATAAAACATGTTGAAAATCCTAACGAAAATTTCATGCAAAAGCATTACCAAAATATATTTCTTAGTAACGTTAAGAAACCAATATTTAAAAACCATAATTTTATTAACATTTAAAATAATACCATCAATATATGGTTATTTTTATGTTTTTCCTAGATCTCATTTCTAACGCTTAATTTAAGATATATGAAGCTAATCAGTGTTTTGTCTTTTAAACATTAAAGAAATGATACCATAGAGGGCGCTGCCGCATAGTTCCACTACCAGAACGGGCCATCGCCATTTTGAGTTGCATTTCTCTGCGAGTTCATACGAGTCGGTAGCAGATACAATTTGTGCAATTTTGGTTAAAATATTTACCTTTTGTAGTAAAAACATAGCAAATTAAAAGCACAATTATTAATAATGATAGTGAATACATATTTGGATAGGAATATACACCAGTTGTGTGGAAAAGATGGTATAGTTAAAGAATAACAAATATGTATGCAGTGATTTAAATGAAGCATCACAAAATTAGATAAGAAAAGGAAACAAAAGTAAAAAAATTGTTTTGTATGGAATATCGCATACCTACGTTACAGTTAATCAGACAGGGAATGCGACCATTCACCGCGAATGATTAGCCCCCGGACCTTAAGCCGCGTATTCATTTGAGACAGAATTCGCAAGCCTCACAGCGGGACCAAACGAATGCCTCGGCACGAGACCCCATCCGATAAGAGTGCGAATTTCAAACGAGCATTCAGTTGAATATTGTTTGCCTTGTATTCACTTGAGCATTAATGAGAACGAGAGCGAGGCACTTACTACAAAATTATTGTTTACATATAATTTTAAATTTTATTTTTAGAAGCTACGGATCCGAATTTCCTTTACTGAGTGTCGAGTTCACGAAAACCTCAACAGACTGTTGCTGCCCTGCGTTTCCAAAATAGAAAAATTTTATTTACGTTATTTATGTTACCTTATCTTTAGAGATATTTGGAAAAAATATATTTTTTCATTGTTAAAAAAACATTTATTTTTCAATGTTAGAAAAACATTTCTTTTCCACTGTTAAAAATCAATATTTTTTTAACGTTCGAAAAACACTTTAAAAAAACGTTATAATAACATAAGATTATTTTTCTAACGTCAGAAAACGGGTTATTAAGCTTCTTTTTCACTATAAATATGACGTTAAAACTAACATCCAACCTAACGTTATGTTTTTAACGTATACATTACTTTGACGTTATTAAAATGTTTTTGTGTTTAGTGGGAAATCGGTTAGGCTGTTTTTGTATTATGCACGCACGCCCCCCTCCCCCTTAATCTAAAAAGTCTGAGCAAGCCTGGGTTTATCATCAAGGTATTTAAAAAAACAGCCCAAAATAAGGTGGTCCGGATGCCAGGTTAGAGGTTAGATACCTCAAGGTGCCAACCACTGCGTTGCGCCACTAAGTGTGCTTCAATAAGCTTGATTTATAAAAGCCATTTAGGTTCAGTTGGGGCCAAGGTTCGGAGTTCCCGGTTTGAAGTTTAAAATAAAACGATTAAAAGTTTTATTTTGATGGTAAATCGTGTGGTCAAATACAAAGTTTTGCTCCAAGTTTTCAACTGAACCCCAAGTGAACCTTATTTATCTTGAACTTGTAAACTTCTAACCTCAATCTCAATTGCCTTTATAAATCCTGCGTCATTCATGGGGATCCCAAAGTTAAGTATTGCTCGGGGTGCAAATAAAATACTTATTTGATTAAACAACTATATGATCAAAGATTTAATTTGTATATCTATTCATATTTTTCTCTTAGAATATCAATGACTACAAAATTTAAGAAGCAATGCAATCACACCTCGAAACGAATCACATTAAATCAAACGTATTGAGCCATGAATATTTATTGTTTTTTGTTTGTTATTTTTATTTACTTACCTACTTGTTTTACCTTAGATATTCAAAATAAGGATGATGCCATAATTGGTGGTTATTCATATCATGTTCTAATAATGTGTTATATTAAGGAAGGCTACCGAATTCTTTCTAATTAATAAATAGGTATTGTGCTGTTTTTGTCATGTTTTTATGTTGCTGGAAATTAAACTGGAATTCGACATGTGGTCGTAAATTTTGACTACCTCTTATTTGCATATTTAAATATCAACTGACATCATTATTAATATTAAAATGTGCACCTAAATATATTATTTTTTTAATGTCACTTATAACATTTATTTATCCTTCCCTTAGAAGATAACTGAAACCTCCATGGTGTTTGCTGAAACTGAACCGGCGTGCAGCGACGGCGCGGCATGGCAGCGTAAATCGAATTTCTATCCATCATCATAACGGACAAAATACTCTGCCAATATATGGGTACCTAAGCTCACACTAGGTACTATAGATATAGGGTACGCGTGAGCTAAGATAACTAAAAACTGAAATATACCACTTAAGAGTTGGATATTCGCAATATATGCATTAATTGTCGTAAATTTGTCGTGAAAGAAAAAAATTTGTCGCGCCACCCGTTTTCCTGAAAAGGGTATGTAATGCTAAGTTGAGTCTCAACTTAGCACTACCACCCCAGAAAAAGTTAAAATTTTTAAAAACTAATAAATGTATTAATTGTCGTGAATTTGTCGTAAATTTGTCGTGAAAGAAAAAAATTTGTCGCGACACCCGTTTTCCTGAAAACGGTATGTAATGCTAAGTTGAGTCTCAACTTAGCATTACCACCCCATAAAAAATTAAAATTTTTAAAAACTAATCTATGGAATAATTGTCGTAAATTTGTAGTAAATTTGTCGTGAAAGAAAAAAATTTGTCGCGCCTCCCGTTTTCCTGAAAAGGGTATGTAATGCTAAGTTGAGTCTCAACTTAGCGCACAACCACCCCAGAAAAAATTAAAATTTGCAAAAACTAATAAATGCATTAATTGTCGTGAATTTGTCGTAAATTTGTCGTAAAAGAAAAACAATTGTCGCGTCATCCGTTTTCCCGGAAACGGGCAATGAGCAATTTTGAGATTTCTCAGCTAAATCTTAGTGATCTTTAAGCTTTTTCACAATACGAAGATGTAGTATATTTAACCCTGTCGCGCCATTGTAAATTTTTGGTGAAACAATCGTTATATTACGTGCTGTTTTTACTTTTCAATATAATTTCAAGCTTCCAATGAAATGTCAAACTGGTGTACAGAAAATTCTCTTAGGCTTAACATGGGGAAAACTGGCTTACTAACTTTTCGCAAACAAATCAAAACTGATGAATCTTTATATGTTCAGTTCAATGGAAAGTCTATACCAGTTTTAGAATTTACAGATTTCTTAGGAATCACAATAGATTCATGTATCCGTTGGGAACAACAAATAAATAAATTAAAAAACAAACTTAATAGCTCTTGTGCTGTTATAAAACGCCTTAGAGATCTGGTTTCATTTGGCAGTCTTAAAACATACTATTATGCAAGTATACATAGTGTACTGTCATATGGTATTATTTTTTGGGGGTCCTCCTCTTTTGCAGTGGATGTTTTCCGAACGCAAAAAAGAATCATAAGGTGTTTACTAAACCTTAAACCAGGCACTTCATGTGCTTTGCACTTCACCAGACTAAGAATACTGACAGTGCCATCTATATATTTCCTACAACTTGTTATTTTCGTTAAAAAACACAAAGCCCTTTTTCCAACAAATAGTGACAGATACGGCAGTAATATGACTGTTGAAACCAGACCCAGAGCTGAGCTCGCTATTCCTATGCATAGATCAACATTTTTTGAGAAGGGACCATTTTATAAAGCTATAAAAGCCTACAATAGTTTACCAACAGAGATCAAATCAATTGAGAATGAAATAAAATTTAAAAACGCTACAAAAAACTATCTTTACCAAAAATGTTTATATGTATTTATTTAAGTATTTTACTTACTAATTTAAAAATGAAATAACATATTGTTCCAACTATTTTGTACAAATTTTTGACGTTGCTTTGTCAAACATTGTTTTGATTTTGTCGGCAATAAATGTTTTGAGTTTGAGTTTTTTTTTAACCCTTTGTGGTGTTAATATAAATATTCATTGCTCGCTGTTTTCAATGATCAAGCTAACGCCAGGATTTTGCGTTGTTTTAGAATTAACGAAAAAAAGCGAATTTCTCAAGAAATATTATGTTGTCCTTTTAACAATCATAGGCGTTTTGCTACAAAGAACGGATATAAATATGTTTCATACTAACAAAACACCATCTTCTAGTAACACTAGGTACCTAGTAGTTGTATAGCTTTATTTATTTTATTGTAGGCAAAAGTTCTTACCTAACAAAGTCGAGAAGCCCTCCCTACCCCTTGTTACACTTTGCCAAACTTTTAGGAAGCCCTCCAAATCCTGTTACGTAATTAATAGGCGACCCCTAATAAAATAAAGATCAAGCCTAGCATAGGCAATGGTTGGGAAAACACTTTTTGGACACGTGTGTAAACGTGGTATGTCGACTTGGCAACACAGCTCTGGGTGCCTATTCTTGAAGGTTCCTGAAGTGAGCGAAATTTTCACCTTTATCTTTTTCACCGTGAAATAAATCCGCGGGAGTTTTGTGGCGTTTCTAGCCTTAGTCTTGGTTGTCAGTTTTGTTTTGGCAACACAATTAAAAGAGACTTATTGGAAGTGAAATACGGTCTAGCAGTAATATATTCGTTAGGATTTTTCCGGTTCGGTTCAGGAGTGGAAAAACAAACCTCGTCCAGAATTTAGCTGGCCGTACAAGAATAGTAGATTTTAGGAGGTTTCCCTGTTTTCATGGTGTACCTGTCGGAATAATTATTAAATAAAATTTAAAAAGAACGTCTTGTCGGCTTAAAAAACTTTGGTCAAAGATATTATTTTTTCGATGCTTTGGTGCAGGGCTTTCAATGTTGCCAAGTCGACATACCACGTTTACACACGTGTCCGAAAAGTTTTTTCCCAACCATTGCCTATTAATTACGTACCAGGATTTGGAGGGCTTCCTAAAAGTTTGGCAAAGTGGAACAAGGGGTAGGGAGGGCTTCTCGACTTTGTTAGGTAAGAACTTTTGCCTACAATAAAATAAATAAAGCTATACAACTAGTAGGTACCTAGTGTTACTAGAAGATGGTGTTTTGTTAGTATGAAATATATTTATACCCGTTCTTGGTAGCAAAATGCCAATGATTGTTAAAAAGGATAACATAATATTTCTTCTTCTTTTCGTTAATTCTAAAACAACGCAAAATCCTGGACCTCTATAAACTTAGCATTACCACTTAAGAATAGGATATTCGCAATATATGCATTAATTGTCGTGAATTTGTCGTAAATTTGTCGTGAAAGAAAAAAATTTGTCGCGCCACCCGTTTTCCTGAAAAGGGTATGTAATGCTAAGTTGAGTCTCAACTTAGCACTACCGCCCCAGAAAAAATTAACATAATCATATATATATGTCCTTTTCAAGAGACCATCGCAGTCCAAGAACTTTCAAGTAGGGGTCACATTTACTATCTAAAGCCCGAGGTTGTTGGAGAATATCTGATGGAATAGTCGCTAAAAAATCAGCATTATTACTAGACCATTTTCTCAAGAGAAAACCTCCCTCTTGCAATAAACCAATTAGCTCATTTTTAACCTCTATAGCTTCCTGGAGTGAAGGAAAGGGCAACAAGCATCATCTAAATAAATCTTAGACTCGAAAATATTCGCTGCTCTAGGAAATCTCCCCTTTCCTTCTATAGCCAGTTGCAAGAGACACCTTAAAGCCAGAAAAGGAGCTGAGTTAACCCCATAAGTTACAGTTTTAAGCCTATAGTCTTAAACAAGCTCTCTAGGAGAGAATCTCCATAGTATACGTTGATAATCTTGATGGTCTTCATGCACAAGAATTTGCCTATACATCATTTGTATATCAGTGGTAAAAACTACCGGAAATCTTCGAAAACTCAACAATTTACTAGATATTTCATTTTGCAGCTTAGGGACGACTGCCAAGGTATTATTTAATGACTGATTTTGTGGCCGACATGACGCGTCGAAAACAGCCCTAAGTTTAGTTGTAGTACTATTTAAATTCGTCACCCCATGGTGAGGGATATAATAATGGCGCTGCATTATGTCAGAGCAAGGAACAGAGATAGGTTCCATATAGTTAAGATCAAAATATTCTTGCATGAACTTGGAATAGGCCTCAAATAAAGGCGGATCTTTGAGCAAACCTCGCTCTAAGCTATGATATCTCTTTAATGCTATGGAGCGAGAGTCAGAAAAAAAAGGTTCTCCTTTGAGAAAAGGTAGTTTCACAAGAAAACACCCATTTAAAGTGCGGGAATGAGTTTCTCTAAAAAAAAATTCAGCAGGGTCATCTAGCGGTAGCATAGATTTAGGGCGAGGTATCTCCTCAATCTCCTAAAATCGCTGTAAGGTTTTATTCAAATCTGGACTATCCTCGGTAAAAGTTACAAAAGAACTATGTCCTACAGGATTAAGTCTACCCATTACAATCCATCCAAACAAAGTATTAATTGCTATTGGTTCAAATTTCTCACCACAAACCTTTTCCGGCAATAAGATTAGTGAGAAAAGATCCACCCAAATTAAGGCGTCAATGGGCCCAGGAATGTGAAAAGTATCATCAGATAAAGAGAGGTTTTTCAAATAGGACCACCTTTCTTGCGAAAAGGCAGTACTGGGCATAGATTGGCACACTTGAGGGAGTACAATGCTCTCAATAGTAAAAGATAAGTCCTTGTTACGTACGGGACAGACTGTACAGGAAGTTATACCTTTTGAGGTCACAGATATCATATCACTTAGGCCATTAATAGGCACATTTAATTGAGAACGACTTGGAGCCAATTTTTTAAACCATCTCTCAGATAAAAAATTGCCTTGACTAGCACTGTCACATAAGACTCTGAGAGTGTGAAAGTTACCATGAATGTCCATGAAATTAAGTTTTGCGGTTGCCAAAAGCGGATTTGAACCATTACAATCGGTTAAGTTTATTGAGGCAGTAGCACAGAGCGCGGGATTATTTCTCAATTAACTATTTTGAGAATGTAGACCATTATTATTTTGAGCCACAGGGGGCTGCGGTGGCAACAAAGCGGGTTGTTGAGAAGGTGGAGTTTGCGTGGATTCAAAATGTAAAAGACTATGATGGCGGCTGTTTGGATTATTGCAAACAGAGCAAATTTATTAGAATTGCATTTTGATAGTTTATGTGAACTTAAACAATTTACACATAGACGATGGCGCTTGACAAGCAAGTATCGTTCATGAGGAGATTTACTGAGAAAAATAGTACAATTATAGATCGAATGCCTGGATTGACAGGTCCCACAATTTTGTGAGTTACGATTATTAGGATTCGGTGTATTAACATAAAAGTTATTGCAAGCAGGGCCTCGATTATAACTTCCTCTATTATTTAAGCGTAAGCTAGGAGAAGATTTAATCGAAGGCTGAACTGAGCCACCACTTTTTGATTTATCATCTTGGGTACAGATCAAAGTATCTAATACCTTACAAGGATTATTTAAAAATACTTTTAATTGCGTGTAATTGGGCATATCAAATTTGGCATGCTCTATTTCAAACCTCTGTGAGGTATCTGAATCGATTTTTAAAAGTAATAAATTGACAAGCACAAAGTCCCACTCTGCAGTAGGAAAATTCAATAATTTTAAAGCTTCCACGTTCTCGCAGAATCTATCTACTAAATTACGCAAATCGTGGTTCTGAGGGCTTGAAATTTTAGGTTAATTCAATATTTCATGAAAATAAGTTGTGGCCAATAACCTACGATTATCGTACCTCTGCATCAAAGTATCGTACGCAATGAGGAGGAGATCAAAATCCATCAGGGTGCTTTCTGAAGAGGCTTATAAGCCAGAAATAAAGATTATAGAAACTATCGCGAATTTCACACCAGAAAGTATTTCCGATTGGCAGCGAATGAAGATATCCAAAAATAACTGCAAAAAGGCCTATTTTGGTGATTTTTGTATTCCAAAATATATTTTTATCAGTCTCAGAAAAGAATTAAGTTTGAGGTTTGGCATTTCAGAGTATTGAAAAATATAGGTTACGTAATTGTTTGCCAACACGTACTTCTGATATAGCGCTGAAAATTTTTTTTATAGGCCAAAACAAAAAAGTATCCGATAATAGGCACCTTTCCTCTACTGTCTAAATATAATGCAATCTATTTCTTTTACGATCACATAACCGCAATACTAAATGTTCATTTTTAAAGTTTGAAAAGCTTACCTTATACTGTTAATATTAGATCAGGCACTTGAAAATCGTAATATGTTGAAAAAAGTAAAAAACAATTTTGTTTTTATCCACACTAGGCGGCACATATGCCTCAACGCAAGAAAGGTACAAACTCTGCCGATACCTACAAAAACTCAACCCAGCTCCCCTAATATCTAGTATAATGATTGGTACCTGTTGTTTTTGTCAACGGAAGAACCACCAAAAAGCAGATAAATATATTACCAATAAAAACAGTCTTATCACTTGGTACGCTATTTTAGCACTTTATTTTTCGGGTTTTTTTTTATAAGGTTAACAACAAAATTATTATAGTGACTATGCAGCAGGTAATCTTCTAAAAGTCAAGAATCGGTTACTACTTATATCATTATGGACAAACGTGTTTACAATTTATTTTTACATTTTATTTTTAATCCGTCACTTTGCATCCATCCCGGTGATAAAAAGTTACACTTTTATCCCTAAAATGCGAAAAAAAGTGCACTTTATATCGATAACGGGTTTTTAAAGATGTGTGGTTTGCCAAGTTACCACTCAGAAATTTCGTTAAAATCAATGTCTAAATCACCAAATTTTGAGAAAAAAAAATATATACATTTTAAAATTATTTTATTTATAGATAAATACGAATAGATAATCGCTAAAACAAAAATAAAAAGATCGTGTACCTAAATTTGTTAATTATGACACTCGGGTCAAAAACAGTTATTTGACCAAGTGCGCGAGGTGTTAGACGAAAGACGCAAAGTGGAGTTTGGATAACCAAGGATAGCAAAATACTTTTTTTATACAGCCCAATTAACTTGTAAAATAACCTTGCTGTTGACCAGTTTATAATAAACTTTCAGCCCTAGTTTTAAGCCAATCATAAATCATTATTTTGACATCTAACTATAGCAACGAATGTATTTTATCGAATATTGTTAAACGTCCGAGCTGAGGAGCGATCTTTTAAAAAAATTATAGCGAATATTTTTCTCACACCAGGAAGGGGACCTGGGGCCCGAAACCCAAGATTTTTTAGATCAAAAGGTTCGGTTCGGTTAGCATAAAATAGAACATCCTGAGGCCTCGTCCACCCAAATATATTTCTGGGTGTGACACTGTCCTCATTTATGTTAAACTTCCTGTAAGAGGAGTGAATTTTTCGCAAAATTACAGCGGTAATTGCACAGTAGCAAAATTACTGAGATAATTAAGGTCATTATATAACGAACTCTTCGTTATATAGTGACCTTAGAGATAATAAGGCCCTGACTGTGACGTAGCACGGCACCCCGACACAAAATAGGATTCTGAAACGTAGCACCATATAATCTAATCATTGTGTGTGTCATTAACTTAACTTACACATTATTATCCGATTATTTACCTTCTCTTTTTAAACTAATGTATTAGTAAGGGCGCTTAATAATCTTAAACGCAAAAGAGTTTAGTAACTAAACAGTGGTGCACTCGTTTTATTTAATAAGCTCACACATTATCATCCAGCACACAGTGGGCTCGCGGACCTGATTTTTCACCAAAAAGGGTTAAATTAAAAACATACTAAAACTTCTGTACTAAAAACGAGTAGCCTTGAAAAAACAATTAAAAACATACTAAAACTTCTGTACTAAAAACGAGTAGCCTTGAAAAAACTATGATTTGTTTGACGCAACTTTCCGTTATTTTTTAGAAGTGTCATTTTTCCTATCAAAGGAACCCCTTAAAGTACCATATTTGTATGGCGATTTGATCTAGAATTAAAGCCATTTTGCGACAACATTTTATGTTGTATAAAATTTGCATAAAATAAATCTTGTAGAGGGAGGTAAGTAGATTTTATACCTGTACCAGACAATGGTTTTTGCTTGGCATTTCTGAAATTCTATAAAAAAAAAGATTTCTTATAAATGGACAAAAATTTTGCTTTAGTCATCAACCATTTTCTTGAAATCTGTATTTTCTTATTTTCAAATCTGCTGCCACAAGTTGCCCATTTGAAAGATATTATTAATTTACTAAAAAAGGATTTCTTCGAGAAAAACGAGTTTTATATTACTCATATACAACAAAGCATATCAGTCTTAACAAAAGTGCTTACCTATTATTTTTAAAGCACTTTAGGCTATTTTAAACAAATAAAAATAAAATATATATATATTAATAAAAAATACAAATAATGTAAAGAATATTAAAAAAATAAAACAAATTAAAAGGTTCAGTATGATACGTCATTTTAAAGAGAATTTTAAACTAATTTCTAAATAAATTTTAAATCAAATAAAAAGAAGGTCACTCCGTAAAAAATACCAACTGAAAGATCTCAAAAACCAAAAATTACAGATGAAGTTAACTTTGATAGGTGAATTGGTTATAAAAAAAAATAGGTAAGCCTGACTTTTAACAAACTAATATAAAAACGTGAACTCTTTAAAAATATTTATTTTGTTGAACTTAAAAACACATTTTTCTATAAAAATCATTCTTATTTAATTTTGCAGTCGTTAAACTAGCAGGTTCTTATCCGTTACAGGGCTACCTTCGTATTATTTTCTAGTTTTTGATTCAGTCAAAGGATAATACCGTTTAACTCTTTTTAATATTTTTAATTTTTAGTTTGATTTTTAGCATATATTATCATGCAAACTCCTTATCCTTTCCAAATAGGTTCATAAATAGGATAGTATATAGGACAAATATTTTGGGTCCGCCATGCTAGATTTTTTGTTTATATATGACTAAAAAATTATAATAAGCGACGTAAAACACCGTAGAGTTTCAGATCTAATACATATCGGTTCATAAATGTAAAAGTTCTCCATTTCCGATCTGCCATGATATTTTTTTTAGATTTGAGTCAGATATCTTAATTATTGGCTTTATACACCTCAAAGTTCCAATTTTGATAATATATATATATATATATATATATATATATATATATATATATATATATATATATATCGGTTCATATATAGAAAACTCTGATCTTTTGGATCGGCCATGGAATGTTTTTTAAAGTTTGAGTTCATAAATATAATCAGGGACTTTAGACACGTCAAAGTTCCAAATTTGATACCTATTGGTAGATAAGTTTTTTTAAATTTAAGTTAAAAATTCTAAATTCTAAATTTCATATTTATCGGTTCATAATTAGGAAACTTTGCCATTTTGGATCCGCCATTTTGATTGATAATTACTTTTTTCTTATTTCAAAACAAAATATTGTTACAAAACCTATTTCTCTAATTTTGGTCAAAAATTAGGCCAGGGAGCCCATTGTGCAGCGCTATGAGTTGGACAGCAATAAAAAATACTCTGCCAATATATGGGCCCCTAAGCTCACACTAGGTACTATAGTTATAGTGTACGTGTGAGCTAATATAACTAAAAACTGAAATATATTTTATTCAACTCCACACTAAATTACCTTTTGTTTGATACCACACAAGCCATGTTTTGACTTAAACTCAAATTTTTGAAATTCACCCCCACCCTTAAAAAAAACAAAAACTAAAATGTATTTTGTTAAACTCCTGACTTCATTACGTTTCGTTTGATATCACACACGCCATATTTTCACTTAAACTCTAATTTTTTAAATACACCCCCACCCTTTTTTTAAAATAAATTAAAATGTATTTTGTTTAACTCCAGACTCAATTACCTTTCGTTTGATATCACACACGCCATATTTTCACATAAATTCTAATTTTTGAAATCTATCCCCACCCTTTTATTTGGTTTGTGTTCGGTGGATTTTGTTCATTTTTAAATGGGACCATCTCGACCCAAGACCCAGTCTAGGTGCCAAACTTCATTGAAATCGGCCAAGCGGTTTTTGAGTTATGCGCGTTGGTCGTTACAGACAGACATACAGACATACAGACAGACAGACAGACAGACAGACAGACAGACAGACAGACAGACAGACAGACAGACAGACAGACAGACAGACAGACAGACAGACAGACAGACAGACAGACAGACAGACAGACAGACAGACAGACAGACAGACAGACAGACAGACAGACAGACAGACAGACAGACAGACAGACAGACAGACAGACAGACAGACAGACAGACAGACAGACAGACAGACAGACAGACAGACAGACAGACAGACAGACAGACAGACAGACAGACAGACAGACAGACAGACAGACAGACAGACAGACAGACAGACAGACAGACAGACAGACAGACAGACAGACAGACAGACGGCGCAACAAAAAAGTTTCAAAATCATCTGAAACGCAAAGATATATAAAAATTTTTGAAATCGGAGCAACTTTTTTTTTTCGAAAAAATTAGGATCACCATAGCTCACACTACTATAGTATAGTATATGTGTGAGCTAATTAGAAATGCGAGAGTACGTTCCAAAATTATGGCTAATAATGCAGAAGCATTAGTGGTATATCTTTGAGCCAAAGTGTTAAGCCTAAATCGTTTATTGTTGTAATGTGCAGAATAAAAAATATGCCACTTTAGTCAAACATATGGCGAATTATTTTGGGAAAAAAGTGCAGCACTGGTGCGCCACTAGTGCAGTTTTCGTATTCTTTTGAGAAAACTAGTGCAATTTTTTGTATTCTTTTGACCCACTGACAAGCCCAGTGTTGCACTCAGTACACATTTTTTGGCACGGGCTCTCCGAGCTCGTGTTGCACTAGTGCACTTTTGTATTCTTTTGAAACTGCACTGGGGCAATTTTTTGACAGCACCAAAACAGTGTCAGTGGACCACGAGTGGCCCACTAACAGTATGTAGGTACGTGGGCACAATAGATCCTTTTGTGGTCGCAGTGCATGGAGGTCCAGTAGGGCCTGCCACCACTTTCAAATACATACATACATGTTCCAAATTTATAATTTATGTCGGGTTGTGTCGGGGCGCAAAATTAAAACTACGTCACGAGTCAGCGGCTTATTGCACTGCAAGTATAAATATAATGAGTCTGTTCCACCAAACAGTTCGACGGTCATAAAACCGTCCAAAAAATCCCAATGTGCGCGCAATGCAGTACGAGGATTACGAGGACTGTTTTAAAACGGTTTGGGTTAGATGGAACGACCAAATAACTGTCAAGTATAAATACCAATACCAAAAACCGAATGCTGTTCGATTTACTTCAGGCATGTGATCATATGCGAGAGAGTTAAATTCAAAGTAACGTGACTAAAAGAAAGGGTAGGTTTGGCCGTCTCGCGTAATAAATCGAAAGCAACGTATAAATTCGAGAGCACGAAATTAAAGTTGCACACAGAAAGGATTACACAATTACATAGGATTATCATAATATATTTTTAATTGTAGTTCTTTAAAATGCAGATAAAATTATATTAATTTAATTTATATTCACAAACTATAAACCAGTACAGACTGCCTAATAAACTAAATATACCAAAAATTAAAACGAACTTGCATTAGCACATATTTTTGGGTGAAACTTGTGAAAATATATTTATTTTTTCTAATATCACAAGTTTTATGGGAAATTTATATATTTATTTGTATTTTCTAATTTGATTTTTACAAAATATTGAATATTTCCATAATATCAACAACAAAAATATACCTATAAGTACTTAAATGATCTTCGAATTAACGACAGTCGGAGAACTTTGCACTAATTGAATTGAATACAGTTACAGTAATCAAATTAATGATAGTTATCAACACCTCTATCACCTGCTAAACTAGTTTTTCTTTTTCCAAGCAGGCTACCCTATGGTCAGTATAGCTTTTTTCCATGTGGTATACCTACAACATTCCGCAGTCCCCCAGTAATAAAAATTAAGAGGCTCTTGCAAAAAAATCAACAAATGCTGCAGATGTTGCACATTTTTTTTTGGAAATTTAAGAAATATTTGTATATTTACCCGGCATTTTGTCCTGTGTTAAAATTCGTTGTGAAACTCAATTTATTTTGAAAATATTTTTAATTTTTTGTGTTATTAACTGTTTTTTGAATTTTCTCAGACAAATGTAAATTTAATGTAGTTTTATGGTATATTATTATCTCAGGTGATGTAAACGACAAATGTGTGTGTTTTACATACAATTTTTCCGCGCCTTCTAATGCGCCTGTCTGAAATTCTTGTATTTCAGAGAAGTCCGAAAACCAGTTTAGGTTGCTTGATGGAACGGAAAACTGACTGTCCGATAACAGTACAACGTCGACCTGGAACGCAAACAAGATTTTTCGTACCGTTTTATAACCGTCCCAAGCTTTGATGGAACGAAACTTATATGTCAGCTATTTGACAACCATATAAGTTTCTTTTATTATTCGGGAAATATTCTAATAAATTACACCCGTGCATCAAAATAACCAGATAATTTTCATTCAACGTTTTTTTGATAAATTGCAATCGTTTGTTTTCATATTTTACGAAAATACCCTACTTCTGTGGAGTCGGGCTTCCCCTTAACTTAAAAATAAATTTTAAGTATTTCTAAGTTGATTCTGTATGTTTATACAGGGGATCAAAAATTTGGATTTCAGATTTTTTTTTTATCAAAAACACTGATTTTACTATATTTTTTTCATAATTATCTAACTACAATACAAATTTTATTATTTTCTTGATAAGTGATAAAGGTAAATAACTACGGATTTGTAAAAGTATCCAAGTTGTTCTCAGATATAACATATCGTCAACGATCTGACAATACCTGCTAAGTGACAGACATCTGACTTGCACTTGGCAGGTATTGTCAGATCGCCAACGATATATACTTATTTTCTACAATAATTTGATCCTCGGTATATCTTCAATTGCTTTTAATTTTTGTACAGGGTCGCACAAATACAGCAAGTTTTGCATAAAATGCCTATTTCAAACAGGGCATGCGCCAAGAGGCCTTAATATTTTTAAAGAAAATTTCATCAAATAGATGTGCTCAACTTTCTTTATTTCTCACAAAAAGTAGTCTTGACGTTACTTACAACACAGTTAGGCAGGTTTATACCCAGTAAATCAAGAATTTTTTATGTTGGGCCATTTTTAGTAGTCAGTTTAAAGGATACCTGAGTTAGTAAGCAACGGGGCGATTCCACAGAAAGTGGTGCTAAGCGGATATGTTTTAAACATTTTTATAGGTTATCAAAATTAGTCGTAAATTAAAGCCAACACTACTTATCTTATGATTTGAGTAAGGACTTCATATAGTTTTTCTATTTTCCCAAAAAATCCGAAGAAAAAAGTATTAAACTAATTTATATAAAAATATCCATTATTTTAGCTTAAAGATAAACATCTCAAAAAGCTGTTTTTGCTTAAGCTTTTGATATTAAGCAATAAATTAACCATACGTAGTACCATATACAACAAATGTACAAATTTTTATGCCAAAGTTCGCTTGTTTGTACTTGGTTTAGCGTAAAAATACATGGCATGATAAACTGTTGTCACACACGTAACGAAAACAGAAATAAAAATGTTTAACTCGGAAAACAGGCATTAATTAAACGAAATAACACATTTATGAGATACCAGAAACAAAATTTAAAAAAATTGCATGCTATAAGTTTTTTTTATCAACAGAAAAAAATCTGTCACACACGTAACGAATACTTTAACTTTTGCAATAAAATGTAATATTTTCTAAGTAATAATTTTGTTTATTCAGTTTTCGCCTTAAATGTCTATTCTTTGAGTAATTCTAAACAAAATAATTATATTATTCGTTGTGTTCATCTGCGGAATGCTACTAGACCTAATAATGTTATTCCAGTTAGGCTTAAATTGGCCCCTTACTTCTACAAATAACACTGTCGAATTTCAACAAAGTTGTGTAAAATTTACTTAATACATGGTAACATTCTTATGAAAAAATTATATTTACAAAAAGGTTTGACGTATCTTAAAATCTATACATTTTTAGACCTATGTTTATAAGAACGTCTCTTAAAGAGAAAACTTTTTGATATGCTCGGACACAAAAGAAAAGACTAACAATACCATATTTACAAATTGTGAAAGGCTTTCACCAGTCTTCGAGAAGCCGACAAACAGTCAACATCTCCTGAAGATGCCATCCACTCGAGATGGCGAAACGTCGAGAACGAATTTCCAACGACGACGGCCGAACAGCCCGAAAGCACACCCACCAATACCATATTTGTTTTTGTTAATGAGTTGTTTGAGATAATTTTTACAGAAGCTCAAAAGGAAGATGTGATAATTTTTAGTGATGGACCATCTCGGAATTCAAAAATAAATATTTTTCCACAAGTCACGGCAAAGGTGTAGTAGACGGTATAGAAGGACGCGTAGAATCTTTGGCTTGGCAACTATCTCAATCTAAAGATGAAAAATTGGTAGTCTAAAATTTGCTTGACTTTTATAAAGCTGCATCAAGTGTTTAAAATCAACTTCTTTATGAAGACTACAACAGCAGATTACCATTTATAAAACTAAATAAGCCTAACCCAAAAAATTTAGGTAAGAAAGTTATTTGGTCAAGTAATTATGAAATGTTTTAAAAAATATCCTTTTTAGTTGTCTATAGTTGATGTTCTATTTAAGTGGCACCGCGTCATAGCTATGGTAAACCAAATTCTGCGGCAAAATCTAAGTAAAGAAGCCTTAAAAAATTAGTGTTTCACTTTGTACATGCAGTGTGCCGCTCGGGGCTTAATGTTCGAAGGATAAAACACTACGACCTTTTAAAGGAGAGATCAAAGAGGTACTTACCTGATAAATAAAGATCCGAAACATAAAAGAGGATGCAAAATTATATTAAAATGTGCGCAAATATTGATTTAGTTGCAAAGACGGTATTTTGTTTTGTGAAAAGCTCCGTCATAATTGTTTGACATACAGTCAAAATAACAACGAATAGAAAACGTCAAAACCCTGTTAAATCAATAATATGTTCGTAACAACCAGATAATAGTATATATGTTCCTTTCTAATGAAATCGTTTAGAAGAAGACATCAATAAAAAGCAAGTAAAATAGTAAGTTATAGTTATCGTTCTTTTTAAAAATAAAATATTATTAGCTGGTAGTTTTTGTATTTGTTCATTAGTCACACCACGGAACTGTAACATAAACTGGAATGCTAATGACGTGGAAAGAAAATGACCGCTACATGTACTTGACAGTTGGTGGAGGTTAAATGGGTTGGTATTGCCAAAATATCCCCAAATCGGCACCAACCTTTAGAAATTCCCCAAAAGTAAACATGGGACTGTTTAAAAATTATGTAAGAAAGATAGTCAGATTGAGGCGGTAAATCATTCATACAAAAATGTGCCCCTAACTGAATAACAAAATGGCAAACCTGGGAGGTGTTATCGTGTTGGCTGTTTCTTAGCACTTTTGAAGACAACTTTAGTAACTAATATCCACTGTTCATATTTTATCGAATTATATTTTATCGAATATCAAAATCTCGAACTCTTTATAATAAAAATGAAAATTTAAAGTTATTAAAATGTCGAATATCTAAAATATGGAAAATTAAAGTATTTAAAATCAAAATAGCAAAATTACAAAATATTGAAAATCGAAATATTGAAACTACCACAACTACCCAACCAACCTAAATAAATAACATAACCAACCAACCTCACCAGCCAATTTAATCAAATCAACCAAACGAATTTTGAATATATTTAATCAGCTTTTAATTTTGCGATATTTTATTAGATATTTTAGTTTCGAGATTTTGATTATATGAGATTTTTATTATTCAAGATTTTAATTTTCGATAAAATGTATTTTAATATTTTAAATGTTATCCAGTTTTAAGAAATGTGTACACTGAAGAGTATACTGCCGGCCTTAGTAAGACCCACCTATCTACGTTTGCACTTATTTCGAGAAAAGCGAGTTTAAAGTTTAAATGCTTGCTAAGGGTACATAGTAATATATTTTTTTTGTTTTTCAAAATAAAATACTTCCGAACAAAAATTTGGGTATTTTTCTTAAACAACAGATGAAAATAACCTTTTTAAAGCCATTTTCGGTCATAACTCATTTTTGATTTTTTTGCAAATAGGTGGGTCTTACTAAGGACGGCAGTATAAGCCTTAGATTTTTTTACATATTTTCCACATATTTCAGGAAAAAACACAAAAAATAGCTTAACATTCGACATCATGAGGCTTCGCCCCCCCCCCCCCCAAGAGGCCTCGGGCCCCCAAGACATATTCCTGGGTGCGCCACTGTCAAATGATATACTACTTTTTTTTTCCGGAAACTGTGTTACGAATTGGAATAATCTGGTTGCGAAACAGCTATTTGAAGTGGGAAATTAATGGTACAAGAATTTTTTTTACAGATTTTGTTAGTCAGGATGCTCTATATTATTAATCCGAGTGATGTCACTCTGGCACCCTTAAACATTTTTAAAAATCCAAGATAGCGGCCATTTTAAAGTGAAAAAATTAAATAAAAAAATATCTAAATCAAGCATAGATGTGTGTGGCTATAATAGTGCCAGGCACAATTTTGACACCTTCACATTCTAATATCAGCTGTGATCTTTCAAACCGGAATAAATAGTGCCTTCTTTTATTAATTGAAAATAAACGACGAAAGTTTTAAATTCGACTTTGGTATGTCAATTTTGAAGGATCAACTGTCAGTTTTCAATGTGAATGTGTCAAAATAGTGCCTGGCACAATTATAGCCTGGCTGTATTTCAATAATTCTCTATTATTTCAGTCGGCCTTTGGTCCCCAGAATTGAAATTCGACACTATTTTTTCTGGGGGGTACCCCAACGGAGGGAGAATCATTTTATGAAAAAAATCGACCTGTTAACATAGGCAAGCGATACACCGATTCTAGGGTATTTGGGTCCGCTGAATTCAGTTAAAAGGAGTAATTTAAAGAAACAGGTGATAGCCGGGAATTTATGGTATTACGGTAGAACTGTTTATGTGGAGATTTAGCGAACAAACTTTAATTAAGTTATTTTTGATTTTGAAAGCTTTGGGTTATATTTCAAAGCTTACCAGTGACTTCTGGCCATCAGCCACCATTTTGAAATATTCAACATGGCGACCGTGGGCAAAAATTTAGAAAAGGAGCACATGCATATGATACCTTACTTATAGGGTTTATGGGTACGCTGAATTCAAATATTATGTTAAAAAAAGATTCAGGGGTAATCTGGTTAACTGTATAAACAATAAAACTGTTTATATGGAGATTTAACCAACAAACTTTATCAAATATTTTTAGAAAGTTTGACAGCTCTGCTCAACCCTATTATAAAACTAACCAATGACTTTTGGGCATCAGCCATCAGTTTAAAATATTTAAATATTCAAGATGGTGCCGTGAAAAAAATACAAAAGAAAAGCATATGCATGCGACACATCAATTATAGGGTTTTTGGATTCGCTGAATGCAAACCTTTTGTTAAAAGTAGATTTTATATATTCCGGACGAGTGGGGGTATTTTTGGGTTAAACCGTATGCGAAGTCTTAACGAAAATACTTTAATCATGATTTTTCTTACAGATTTTGAGAGCTCTGCTCAACCCCATTGGAAAAGTAGCTACTAACTTTTGGGATTATGGCGACCGTGGGAAAAAATTCAAGAAGAAGCATATGCAGATTACTCCAAAATCTTTTTTTAACAACATATTTGGATTTAGCGAACCCAAAAACTGGCATGTGTATGACCAAAAGTCTTTGGTTAGTTTTATAATACAGTTGAGCAGAGCGGTCAAAATCTGTAAAAAACCTTTGATAAAATTTGCTCGTTGTCTCCATACAAACAGTTTTACTGTTTACCCCATAAATACCCCGCACGCCTTCAGATTACTCCAAAATCTTTTTTTAACATCAAATTTGGATTCAGCGAACCCAAAAACCCTATAACTGATGTATCGCATGTGTATGCTTTCCTTTTGTTTTTTGTTCACGGTCGCCATTTTGAATATTTCAAAATGGTGGCTGATTCACAAAAGTCCTTAGTAAATTTTATAATAGAGTTAAGCAAAGCTGCCAAAATCTGCAAAAAAACTTGATTAAGGTTTGTTAGTTAAGTCTCATAAACATAGACAGTTCTATCCTAATATAATAATCCCCCCCAACCGTTTTAAATTACCCGAAATTTGTTTTAACTGCAGATTTGGATTCAGCGGACCCTCTTCTTTATATTAAACCTGATAACTATCACTATATATGTATATGTATATCCCAGTAGCAGTCCAAGAGTGAAGGCTAGAGGGCCAGGCCCCCCTTTTTCCAAAGAATTTTCCAAGAATTATTCTGGTGTATTACACACCGGAAAAAAATTTGATTTTTTCTAACCACATGTTTTAAACATCTAAACTGCCCTAATTTTTGAAAGTCTGGGACCAGTCCTGTATATCCCCTAATAAAAATCCTGACTTAACTGGAATTGGGAGAGATATTTAATAAAATTTAATTAAAAAAACACAAAACTTGTGTAAACTAATGCCTGATTTACCTTGCAACTTATTACTGATTTACCCAGCAACATAAAGCACAATGGATACATTTGGTGCTTAGTGCATCTTACCATACTAAGCAGGAAGCAAAAAGACAGTCATTATGCAAGAATAAGGTTTGTCCATTGTGCAATATGTTGGGTACAATGATAGCCCTTAATGTACTAAGCACAACAGGGATTCTGCATTAACCCAGCTTCAAAAATAACGCAACTTACCGGTGAAAGGAAAACAACGGCAAATCGATGCGACTGTAAGAAGCAGACCACAACAAAACAGTTAATCATGTATAAAAGGCAATATTTGCTATTTGCTTTGAAAAAAATAACGCACTATTTAACAAATTAAACGAACTCGACCCGGTAGAACTTCGCAAAAATAATCTGGGAATTTTTGTGTTTGTTATCATTTCTGTCAATCTATGTGCGGCAAGTAAAAAACCAAGTGAAAAATTTGACTTATTTACATGCTGATTTTAAACCAATCTCAAAAGTTTAGAACTTGAATTTTCTACATAAAATATCAAATATTACAAAATGTTATACTACATGGCAAACATGAAAGTAATAAATAATATGGAAAACATATAATTTGTGGGTTATACAGGTAATACTTAAAATTTTAAAAAAAGTTAAGTTGATTTGATTGACGTGACTACGTTCTTTTAACATCCAAACTGTCACCTACATCTAGCGGTCATAATTGTAAGATTTTCTGGGGCCAATTAGCATTCCAGTTTATGTTACAGTTCCGTGAGTCACACACGTAACACGTTGTTGTCACACACTTAACTCAATTTTAAGTTTATAAATAAAATAATAAAATGCATAAAGGGGCATTTAAGTATAAATCTTATTGTACAAAATATTACCAAGTATTAATTAAAAAATAAAAGTTGAATTAAGTATTTGGCAGTTCGCAGAAAATTTGTAAAATCACAAAAATACATTATTCTGTAGAGAAATAAATGTCACACACGTAACGAATTTTTATAATGTTATAAGTAAATTAATATTTTTGAATCAGTGATTTTTTTGGCGTTAACGTAAGCAAAACTAACAACTTAGCCCAACAAAATTATATTTAAAAATTACGATGTGTTTTTGTTGGGTTTAAAAGCAACAATTCTAAAAAAAAGAAGTCTGAATGTCACACACGTAACGGTGGAATCACTCTACGGCTATGTACTTATTATATACAGGATGTCCAAAAAATCTGGAATCATTAATTTGTGGACAAAACTGCAAGTTTCGGTTCGGTTTTTAACATAAAAGGCCTATTACAAACAGCGCATATTCGGAAATGCCTAATTTTTTTTTAAATTTTTTATCAGTTAGATGCGCAAAACTTTCTCCGTGTCTCGCATAAAAAATACTTTAGAGACTTTGCTCATAACACAGCCATGCAGATTTTTACCCATACAGAATTTTACCGATTATACTAGAGGCATAGTAGTGCTAAATGACATTAAATCGAAAATGTATCGCGTTTGACCATCTCTAGTAAAATTGACTAAATTAGTCTGGAAAGCCCAGAATTTCAGCAGGGTTTAAAAATTGCTAAAGAAAATCGTTTGTTAAATCATGAATCTAATTTTTATTTGTTTATTTTTGTTCTTTGTGCAAATAAGATCGTTTTTAAAACCTAGGAAATATTAAATTTTAATAAGTTCTTTAACATATTCTCGCAAAAAAACAGCTTATTTTTCCCTGTTTTCTCTTAAAAATAAATAAAATGATTTCAGTGGCTATCTAAAAATTTTCCTAAATATGAGTATAGGCCATAAGTAAAGTAAAGTTAAAATAAAAGAATAGGACAATCGTATTTGCGTGTAACTAAAATAGACATAAATTATTTATTAAACACATAATGGTGTTAAATTATGTTACCCAATACCACTTAAAATCAAAATACTTAAACCTAGGAATTTTTGCTGGCTTCTGAAAATTTTAAGAAAATTATACATTGCCTTCGGCTCGGGAAGACTTTTAAAATATTCGAAAACTCGAAAAATATTTCGGATTTAATTTTACTTTTACAGTGGTATTTCTGGTAAAAATTTAGTAGAAACTTTTGAAGTATTCACGATGCAAAGCGATTGAGTTTTCTGAGAATATTATGCAAGTAGACATAATCCAACTAAGGTTGCCTACAACACAAAATTCTAAAAGTTGCGCGGTCGCCTAGTAAAGATTAAGTTTGTTCGATTATTATCATTATGATACATTTAACTCTCATTTTAACGGTTTAAATATACCTATGTATTTTTAAAATATGTCTCGTTTTTTGTCGGCTTCTTTTTTTAACTTTAATCCCACTTTGACCTAAAATACATCTGGCAACCCTTAATCTAACGTGCAAAGGCAAAAGAAGATACTTTTTATTGAGTTCATTTTTTATGATTTCTTCTTTCTAAAATTTGACAAGCATCTTTCTTTTTTTTTTCAGGATATTAATTAAAATGATAAAAATATACATTTATGCAGAGAAAAAAGAGAACTAACTACATTAAAACCTAGGTAATTTTATGTTCACACTTTTTCACAATCTTTAAAAGCTTGTTCTCAAATTGTTATTTTTTAATTTTCTTAATAGCTCAACTTACTTTTTTATTTGCGGATACCTTGACACAGACGATCGCGCTTGATTTGATTGTCAACTCCGTAATTCGCGCGCGCGTTTGGAAAACTGATTGCCCGCGGTTCGTGGCTTATTGCTTCGCTTTATTGCACGATCTGATATCTTCTTATGCTAAAACAATACATATAACAGCATTTTTCTGGTCCCCACGAGGTTTCCATTTGCACTAGATATACCTAATACCTAATAATTGATTCCTCGCATATAGCTCAGTCATATTAGGAATTCACCTGGAGAAAAATAGGTGCAAGCTGGATTTTTGTATAGTTATTCCTAAGCATCGGGGGCACATCCCCATATATTCTCCGCTAAAATCAAATGTTTTAAAAAATCTTTTATTTTTATTTTTTCAAAAACTAATAACTGGTTCAAAAAAAGTAAAGGGTGAAAAAATACACAAAATCATTCCGTCTATACCACAAATTGGAGGTGGTAGACGCTTTTTACTCATTGGGCGTCGACCGGTGAGATACCACCATGCCAGAAGTGAGTAGCGCTAAGTGGTATCACCACGTTCCGCTACTGCGCTGGCAGTCCGGTTCCAACAATGAGTAACAGATAGCATGATGGCGCCTCCAGGATCAAAATATTCCGGAGGTAAAATACCCGACCACTCGGATCTCCGGGAGTCGGGAGATCCTGGGGGTCCTTCATGCAAAGATATTAAAAGAAGACCAAAAACTCAACTCAGAATTGATTTTAGCAATATAAGAGGATTAAGTACCAACATAAATTCAGTTCACCAACATCTTGAAGAACAAAGACCTGACATCCTTGTTCTCACTGAAACTAAAATCAGTTCTGCAACACCTACTGTGAACTATCTTTATCCCGGCTATGACCTACACCACCGATTTCGACATAATTTTGGGATCTGTGTGTACATTAAAAATGACCTTTCATGTCATCGAGAGGAGAAGCTAGAACCAGCGAACCTTGATATCATATGGCTGAAATTCACCTCAAAGTCATCGACCAAGTTCATTTGCTGCCTCTACCGACCGCCAAGTAACACCGAGTATCAAAACTTTTTTGCGACATTATCCGAAAACTGTGATAGTATACAGTCTAACTATCCACATGCGGAAATTGTTTTTTTAGGCGATTTCAACGTCCACAATATACCCTGGCTAAAACACCACAACAAAACAGATAATGAAGGCAGGGAAGCAGAAGCTTTTGCCATAAGTTGTGGTCTAACGCAGCTTGTCGATGAACCTACCCGTATCTCAGAAAGGGGTGAATTTGCAGCGCTTTTAGACTTGTTCCTAACTACAAATCCTGACTTGTACACAATTCAAGTAGATCCCCCACTTGGTTCATCCGATCATAAACTTATAAGAACAAAATGCGAAATGTTCATACCGCCAAGCCAACAATCACTTCCTCGTAAAATGTGGCACTATAAATCGGCAAAATGGAATGACCTTAAACAGTTTTACCTGGATTTTCCATGGCAAGAGGTTTGCTTTAAAACAGCTGATCCCACTATTTGCTGTAATGAAATAACAAAAGTAATCTTATCTGGAATGGATGCATATATCCCACATACAATAAAACGCAGAGCTAATGCAAAACCTTGGTTCAACAGCCAGTGTCAAACGGCTGTACAGAAAAAACACAGAGCATATAACCTTTGGAAACGACAACAAACCGCTCAAAACCACACAGAATTTATAGAAGCCAGAAATAGTTGCAAAATTACTATTGACGCCGCCAAAGAAACATACAATCAAAGAATAAAAAACAGGTTGCTGAATTGTCCAAGTAGTTCTAGGTCCTTTTGGTCTCTTGCAAAATCCGTTGGATCAAACTTCACCAAGTCATCCATACCACCACTTACAGATAAAAATACTCACTTAGCCACAACATCAGAGGAAAAAGCCAATATGCTGGCTAAAATCTTTTCTTCCAACTCAAACCTAACAGTGCCAAATGGAAAAACTTCACCGTTCATTGAAAGGGTTTCCCACAGTATGCCAGAGGTACCCTTTTGTCACAGAGAAATACGAAAATCCCTTAAAAAGTTGGATACAAACAAAGCAATGGGTCCAGATGGCATTCCCGCGATAGTACTCAAAAATTGTGCTAGCGAACTCACCCCAACTTTCGCAAAATTATTCAATTTATCTTATAGGCAAGGAGTATATCCATCATCATGGAAGTCTGCCGCAGTACAACCCATTCCAAAGAAAGGAAAAAAGACAGATCCGTTAAACTATAGACCAATTGCTCTACTTCCGGTGATATCAAAAGTAATGGAAAGAGTTGTGAACAATCACCTAACCAAGTACTTGGAAAAGTACAAAATTATCAACGACAAGCAATACGGATTTCGAAAATATAGGTCAACTGGCGATTTACTTACATACGTCACTCACTTATGGCAAAAAGCGATTGAGTTGCGAGGTGAAACAAGAACAATTGCCTTAGATATATCTAAAGCATTCGATAAAGTCTGGCATGAAAATCTGCTCAACAAGCTCAAAGCAACGGGATTGTCGCCGAGACTTTGCACTTGGTTTGAAAGTTACCTTAAGGATAGATCCATTTATGTTGCACTGGATGGCCGGAACTCCAACTCTTACCAAATAAATGCTGGTGTGCCACAGGGAGCAATCCTTTCGCCAACACTTTTTCTGATTTACATAAATGACCTCATAGATAAAACAGTAAATCCACTTTATTGCTTTGCAGATGATGGCAATGTAGTCTCCTCAGTCATACCACCCACATGTCTCTCCGCACGTGAATTCCATTACCTTAGACTAACTGAAATATCACAGATAAATAACGACTTGGAGATAATAGAGGACTGGGGCAACAAAAACCTTGTACAGTTCAACGCGCAGAAAACCCAAGCAGCCCTGTTTTCAAAAAAGACCAGCACCGGTGAGCCAAACATCATGCTATCTGGAAGTGCTGTCGCATTGCAGAGCCAGTTGAACATCTTAGGAGTCACTGCAGAGACCAACATGTCTTGGCACAGTCACGTGGCAGATATAGCTAAAAGGGCGTCCCAAAAGCTTGGGGTGCTATTTCGTACAAGACATCTGTATACACCAAGCCAACTGCTGACACTCTACAAAGCCCAGATTCGACCGACTATGGAGTACTGCTCACATATATGGAGTGCGGCACCCAAACATACCTTAATGCTTTTGAACACCGTGCAAAAACGAGCTATCAAGCTGATCAATGACCCCGCACTTACCCGTAGCTTGGATAGTCTCGAACATCGAAGAACTGTGGGCGATCTATCTCTCTTCTACAGGTATTATCACGGAAAATGCTCTGAAGAGTTGGCACGTATGATCCCCCCGGGAGTAGCACCTACTAGGCGAACACGTCAAACAGACGGTAACCATCAATTTATTGTCAAAATAGAGGCACCAAGAACCTCATTATATCAGAATTCATATCTCTGGAGAACAGCATCGCTGTGGAATAAACTCCCTGCGACAGTTTTCCCTGCAGGTTACAACCTGAACCGTTTCAAAACCAACACACACCAACATTTTCGCACACTTGCCGCTCCTCGAGCGTGATAGGGATCTCCTTGCGAGTGCGCATACCCGTAAAAAAAAAAAAAAAAAAAAAAAAACAATCCTACCTAACATTTTAAAATATATAATTAAAAGAAATAATTTTTGTTTATTTCATTTTTTCCCACTCTGTAGGTAACTTGTTTTAAAATGTTAATACTTTATAATATTAAGCTTGATCCCCTGTTGTATAAAACACAGTGGCGTATATAGAAAAAAGTTTCGGAGGGGGCCCGAGACAGTTTTGGGAGGGGCTCGAGATCCCATGATGCCGTATTTTATGTTATTTTATGTTTGTATTCATGAAATGTGTGGAAAATATCTAAAAAAATCTTAGCTTCGGGGGGGGGGGGGGGTGGCCAGGCCCCCCCATATATACGCCACTTCAGTGTTTCGGGGGGGGGGGGGCGAGACAGTTTAGGGGGGGGGGGGGCCAACACAGTTTCGCGGGGGCCGAGACCTCATGAGGCCGTATTTTACACTATTTTATGTTTATATTTATGAGTTATGTGGAAAAAATCTTAAAAAATCTTAGCTTCGGGGGGGGGGGGGGGCCGGGCCCCCTTATATACGCCACTGTATTATATCAAGGGATAAAATGAAACTTTTATCACGATGTTTATAGGCTATTTTTCGCACTCTTTAGTTTATTTTTCAAGTTTTTTTTTCCGATTTTTGGGGTATTTTTAGGTTTGTGGTTTTTTTTGTCCCTTTTTATACTGATTTTTACATTTTATCAAAAGACAAAAAATGCCCAAATACAGTTTGAGTTTTCGTAAGGTTCTGCTTTACTTATAATTATTAATATAAATATCTTAATATTATTGTTCGAAAGCATAAACTTCGAAAATCATTTTTGTCAAACGGAAAATTGTTCGAAAACATTTTCTTTGAACAAAAGATTGTTCAAAAACATTTTCTTCAAAAGGAAAATTGTTCGAAAACGTTTTCTTCAAACAGAAATTTGTTCGAAATTTTCTTCGAACGAAAATTTGTTAAAAAACATTTTCTTTGAACGGATATTTGTTCGAAAATATTTTCTTCAAATGAAAATTTGTTCAAAAACATTTCTCTGAAAACAAATTTTTCGAAAAAAAATTTTTTAGACCTGGCTTGCCAAACTTAACACAACTCATATAGTTCAACTAAGGGGGACTTTTTCTAACAATTTTTGGAAACAAAAACTTCCCTGACTTCTTTCCCGGGATCCTAGAGGGTATGAAACCAAACCGAAGAAACCGAAACCTATTTTCGAAAAATGATTTCCCTAAATTAGCTTTCCGGTCCTCATTTTGGAAGGTTGAAATCAATGTTCCTCTAACCTTTCTCAATTGAGCGCATCAGGGGGTATCTGGACCGGTTCGGATACGTTTGCGATCAATTGACTAAGTTTAGGAAAATACCAATTTCGACCTTCCAAAAGGAGGAAAGTAGATAAATTTTCAGACAGTTTGCGATCTCGGGAAAGAAGTCAAGGATTTTTTCAAAAATTATGTTAGAAAGACCTTGGCCTAAATTGTGTTAGGTTTGGAAATACAGGTCTAGAGCATCTGTTTTCGAAAAGCTTGCTTTCGAAGAAAATGTTTTCTATTCGAAGAAAATGTTACAACTATTCCTTACGAACACATTTCCGTTCGAAAACAAATTTCCGTTCAAAGAAATGGTGTTCGAACAATTTTCCGTTCGAAGAAAATGTTTTCGAACAAAGTTCTGCGACCCGTCGTGTTGCTACCCAAAAAATACCTAGAGATGGTAAATAAAAATTCTTAGACCTTGAGATTTTATTGGATATTGATTTTTTTTTAACTTTTCATTACAGTGTAGCTACTTTCGATCTTTGTTTCGACTTTTGTTTTTCAATCTTTTGTTTTTCGACCTTTTGTATTTTCGATCTTTTGTACTACCGACCTTTTATATTTTCGACCTTTTGTACTACTCGAACTTTTTTATTTTGGTTTTTTGTACTTTCGACATTTTCTTCGCCGCCCGCTTTTTTTTGAACACTAATAAAAATAATAGTAGGTATATTATAAACCTGGGGCCTACAGTCTTTACTTTTAATCCGACGGTGGGAATTTTCATGCTCCATCGGAAGGAGGGCTATAATTTGCTAAGTGACTAAAAGGGACTTTAATGCCAAGGTTTATTTGTATGTACTAAAAATAATAATATTCATAAACTAAATAAATAGGTATTAAACCACTTACCGGGACTGCAGTTTTAGCATATCAACCTCCCGTATATAATAAAACAGTGGGCAGTGATAGTTGTCATGGCATTAAATTAAACAAAAGTCAGTCAGACGCTAACAAATATAAAAAAAAATGTGGAAAAAATAATATTTATTTCATAACAAACTAAATAAGTTTAGTCGAGAAAAAGTTCGAATTACATTTCTCGAAGATGGAACAAACATGGGACCAAAGAATAAAACCTATTCTTACTGTGAGATAGGCATGGAAAAGGCCTCCGAAGAAAGCAGCTTTCAGTACCGAAAATGATGCAATAAACAGAATTTCGAAAATTTCACCGAAAATGTATTCCTGGTTTACATCCTGGAGAAGTCTAGGAAGTTAAATGCTTCGTTTATATGGAAGCAATATTCTATGCCGAATAACAATCGAAACGAACCAAGTCATCAGCAAAGTACAGTCAGCTTACGGTAAGCTGGAAGCAACAAAATAATCGTTATCGTGTATATATCTTGATTCTTTTTTGTTTTTTGTATTATGATAAAATAAAATAATCCAAAAACCTATATTTTGTCATTACGGTTTTAACGAAATTACTTTTAATCACTGGGGACAAGAAATACTACCTTGGTCCATAAAAAAAGGGAATAAACGTACACTTTTATTCCCTAGAGAGCATAAAGAAATTTATTAAATGATACCCCACTAAGCACAAAATCGTAAAAAACGTTAAATAAATGTTGAAAAAAAATGCTTTTTTTCTAACACAATTTTGTGTTAAAATTAAGTCAACTTTCGACATTAAAAAAACATGTAGAAAATCCTAACGAAAATTTCATGTAAAAGCATTACCAAAAATATATTTCTCAATAACGTTAAGAAACCAGCATTAAAAAAACCATAATTTCACTAACATTAAAAATAATACCATCAATATATGGTTATTTTTATAATGTTTTTCCTAGATCTCACTTCTAACGTTGAATTTAAGATATATGAAGCTAATAAATGTATTGTTTTTTAAACATTAAAAAAATATATACTATATGGCAGCGAGTTGATACGAGTCGGTAGCAAAGACGCTTTTTGTAATTTTGGTTAAAATATTTGTATTTTGCAGAAAATTTAAAGCTCAATTATTAATATTGAAAGTGAATACATATTTGGATCGGAATATTACTCCAGTTGTGTGGGAAATATGGTATAGTTAAAGAACAACAAATAAGAAAACAGGTAAGAAAAAGTAAACAAAAGAAAAAAAATGGTTTTGTATGAAATATCGCATACCTATAGGTAATCAGACAGGGAATGCGACATTTCACCGCGGACGATTAGCCGCCGGACCTTAAGCAGCGTATTTATTTGAGGCAGAATTATATAATAATAATAAAAAATCGTCTTTATTGATAAATAAATCTTACATAGGCGAGGTTAAGCAAACTGCTACTTCGCAAGCCTCGCAGAGGGACCAAACGAATGCTTCGTTTGCATTCATGCTAAAGTAAATACGCGCCTTGAAATTGTTTGCCTTGTATTCACTTGAGCATGAATTGTTTGGCCTCGTAGCGAAGCACTTACTACAAAATTATTGTTTACATAGAATTTTAAATTTTATTTTCAGAAGCTACGAGCCGAATTGCCATTACTGCGTGTCACGAAAACCTCAACGGACTGCTGTCCTGCGTTTCCAAAATAGAAGATTTTTATTTACATTATTTATGTTACCTTATCTTTAGGGATATTTGAAAAAAAATCATTTTTCCATTGTTAAAAAAAACATTTATTTTTCAATGTTAGAAAAACATTTCTTTTTCACTGTTAAAAATCAATATTTTTTTAACGTTCGAAAAGCACTTAAAAAAACGTTATAAAAACATAAGATTATTTTTCTAACGTCAGAAAACGGGTTATTAAGCTTTGTTTTTCACTATGAATATGACGTTAGAACTAACATCCAACTTAACGTTATGTTTTTAACTTATACATTATTTTGACGTTATTAAAATGTTTTTGTGTTTAGTGGGACAAAACCCAACATAATAAAGTATTCTATATTTTAGAATATATGTAAAACATGCAAACTATATTTTTGGTTTCTTGCGCTGTGTGGGTCCTAACACGGTCCTAATAAATATTGAAATCATAAAAAACTTAGTTTTTTTAGGTTTGTTTATTTGGACAGTCAAATTTATATACCGAGTGTGACAGCAGCAATTAAGCAGGTGCGAAAAATTATCAGCGGAATTAAGTAGTATAGTATTAAGTGGTTTAAGTTACGTGCTCAGAAGTAACGTGGAAAGTATAAACGGTACACGGAAATAGTAACGTGGAAAGTAAACGGTGCACGGAAATAGTAACGTGGAAAGTAAAGTCGTCGAAAAAGAATTATGGCATCAAGCATAAATACATTGTTTGGAAACATCAAACCATTTGATGGAAACAATTCAAAATCGTCGTACCGGGTTAAGTCACTCATGGAACAGGCAGGGGTATTTGAAGTCCTGACGCAGGACCCACCGGCAACAGAGGCAGAGCTTGCCATTTTTAAAAAGGATGACGCAAATGCTAAAAATGTCATAGTAAGCTACTTAAATGACAACATGTTATACTAAATTCAAAAATTTCCATGTACAAATGACTTATTTAGCTGTCAACTGAAATTTGCCTTGTGACAGTTTGGTAATTTTGTTTTTATCGGATAATCGAATGGCAAAACTGGACACAGGTCCGTAATTAGGTTTATTTATATATATTCTTTGCTTTTGTTAGGACCTCGTTCAATGGCTAGGATTCAAAAAAATCAATAATAATGTCTTTCTCTCTCTCCCTGTGGTTCTTGCTTAAATGGTATTGTTTAACTTAAATATATACACATTTATATATTCAGGGTGGGGACTTTAACTGACACCAATTCACTATAGCTTTAGGATAAAATACTTGTTTATTATTTTAGTAAACAATTAATAAGTTCCTTTGATAGATATATTTTCAATTATGTGTTTCGCGAAAACTAAAATGGAATAAGCATACAAACCTGACTTTTAACAGACTAAAATAAAATTGTGGGGCGCATTTAAAATACTTATTTTGGTTGTTTGAAAATAATTTTTTTAAACTAGGGAAACTCGCGATTTGAACATTTTTCTCATCGCATGGCAATCGTCGTGAATCCTCAGAAAATCACTGGGAAATACCTGAAAATATCTAGGAATCACTAGCAATCTTGGGGAAAATTGGAATGGAAACCAATCGACATTTTTTGGGTTAGCGAGTTTTACCTCGAAGTCTTTTTTGTGTGGGGCGCTACGCTTTTATCTGTTAAAAGTTATGTGTGTGTGCCCTTGTTATGATCTTATGAACCCTAAAAACCTAAAGTAGATAGGGACTACTTTTAAGGAAAATTTCGGTCCAAAAATACGATAGACCGCCATTTTGGATCGTCTTGTCATGTTGATTCTTTTTAGTTTAAGTCAAAAATAAAAATCAGCCACCTGAAAAAATTTTCATACAAAAATCAAGCACTCCAAAGTTCCGGAATTTCATATGATGATTAATCGGTTTATAAATACAAAAAATTGTATTATGTGACCTTTTGCACTGCGAGATTTTCAGTTTGAGATAAATCGGTTTAAAAATAGGAATATCTCCAAGCTTTTTTAAGTGTAAGTTAAACATTATAATCAGTTTTCTTAAACACTTTAAGTTCCGAATTTGGTACGTACAGGGTGGGCCAATTTCGTTGCTTTTTGAGGCTTTTAGATATTTCTAGCCGATAAAGTTAAAAACAATATTCTGGGCTCGATTTTCGATACATTTTCATATATCAAAACCCCTTCTTGATAGACCTCGTAGTTTTCCAGCTACGAGTGGATTTTCCTATAACCTTTTATTTATGAAAATTTCATTTTGGTGTAGAATTATCTTTCATAGTTTTATAGAAAATCAAACTGTCAAACTAAAGTTTATCTGTCATATTCTTTGTATTTTTATATATTTTTTATTTTTATTTTATATTGTAATTTATTGTCTTTATATTTTATTTAAGACACTTCCATTATTTCAAATAAATAAAGACAATGGAAGTCCTAAACTTCCATTATTTAAATAAGACAATGGAAGTCCTAAATTTTGTTTCTACTCAGTCATTGTCTACAGGTTTTAAGCAAATAGGTATAAAATATTTTAAAATTAAAAAATTAAAAAAATAAAATAAAAATATAATAATATAATATTGAGTGTCATTTTAAAGAAAATTTTAGACTTATTTCAAGATTCAAATAAAATGAGGGTCAGTCAAAACCAATTTTTTAACTTTTAATATCTCAAATTTACTTCTACAGATGAATCTTCATTAAAAATTCTATAAATTTTTATAAATAAAAAAGTGGTAAGCGACTTTTATAAATGCAGACTTTAAAAAAAAACCCTCGCAGCTAAAAAACAAGGCCTTTTGTGGTTTGGATATTTGAAGAAGTCTTGAAAATCGAGCCCACGATATGTCTACTCGTTTTGATGTTTCTTGGCTAGAAATATCTAAATAATAATAGTCGAATTTTGCTCACCCTGTACTTTCTATAAGAACGCCAAAAATCCCATTTGATATTTGATTTTTTTTAAGCTTGCCTAAACTATTGTATTGAGTGACCATAAGCACTACGAAGATTTAAATTTCAGCTTAATTGATTTATAAATAAGAGATTGACAATGTTGTTATTTTTTTGTTAATTTTGATTTAAAAATTATAATCAAGGTCCCTAAACACCTCACCCTCCAAGTTCCAAATTTGATACATATTGATTCATAAATTGGAAAATCCTCCATTTTGGATCCGCCATTTAAGCCATGTAAGCACCGCGAAGTTTAATGCAAGTTGGTTTATAAATAAAAATAACCGCCATTTTGATATTTTTGTAATAAAAAACATATTGTAATGTATACTATCACCAGAACGTCATATAAACCTACCAAAATTCTAGTGTCTTGCTCAAAAGGATGTAGTTGAAATAGCTATTCCCAGATAAAAATAAAGGTATAAATAAAACTTCGTTATTGAAAGCCGGCCCTGTTTAATAAACAACAAGCGACACCTCTGTTATACAAAACCAGTCAAATAATTGTCAAACAGTTTTTGACGTTTCTTGATTCGGGGTGAGTTTGAAACCTGTCACATTGGCAAGTGATGATTATTTTGCAGGAGTTTAGTAATGTTTACTTCAAACTGAATTGATCTTTGCAAACTCATTTAAAAATCTTCCGCGTTTGCCTATACTTCAATTTAAATATTTTTCTTTTCAATAATTTGACTCAAAAAGAACAAAAAATGTGTGCAAACTAGAATAACTTTTTATACTACTACTATGTCGGTTTAGAACGTTTTTCTACGTTGTCCGACGCCTATTCTCCACCTCCTTCGATCCTGAAAATCATCCTCTGTCAGATTTTTTTGACTCATTGATCTTTGGATTGACTGTTGCCATTCTAGTTCCTCTTTTTCTGCGCCCTATTGGTTGCCATTCTAGGACCTGCTTTGGTAATCTTTCGTCGTTCATCCGTTGTACATGGTCGTACCATATCAGTTGCCTTCTAGTGATGTCATCCGTTATGCTTCCCTCGATTCCCATTCTTTCTTTTATGATCTCATTTCTTATGTGATCTATTCTAGATATTCTCATTGATCTTCTTATTGCATCCATTTCGACACTTTCCATTTTTGTTTTGTATTTTTCTGTTACGCGACAAGTCTCTATTCCATACAACAGCGTGCTTGTGACCATTGTTTCATATATGTTAAATTTTACATTCTTTTTTATCTCTCTGCTCCATAAAATACTGTTAAGGCATCCAATAACTTTTTTTGCCTTTACTATTCATTTTTTCAATTCTTTACAGTCTGTACCTGTCTTATTAAATGTGACACCCAAGTATACATACTCATTGCATGGAGATATTGTTTGTCCATTTTCTAGTACTAACTCAATGGATTCGTTTCGAATACATAAGTAATGTGTCTTGTCCTCGTTCACTGTTAATCTCCACTTTTGGTATTCTTCTGTTAACTTTTTCATCATATCATTAGTCACAATTACTTGGTCGTCAGCAAACTGTAGTGTGTATATGGTAAATCGGTCGTTAAGTTGTATTCCCATGTCGTGCACTTTACGTTTCCAGTTTTTTAGAGCTACTGCGATATATATTTTAAAAAGAGTTGGAGAGATACAACATCCCTGTCTTAAGCCTTTTGTTACCAGGAATTCTTTTGAAAGTCGATTTCCAATTTTAATTTTAGATTTTGACCCTTTGTATAGTTCTTTTATCGCTTTTATGTACGTATGATTGATATTAGTATGCTCTAACACTGCTCATAATTTTTCTACTGGAACGGTATCATATGCTTTTTGTAGGTCCACAAAGGTAACATGAGTCTCTATATTTCTGGCGCTCCTTTTCTCAATTACCTGTTTAAGACAAAAAACATTATCAGTACAAGATGTGCCTGCGCGAAACCCACTTTGCTCTTCTTCTTCTTGTTCATGAAAATCATTCTCTATTAGATCTCTAAGAATCCTAACGTACAATCTACTTAGAGTACTAGTTACTGAAATTCCTCTGTAATTGTTGCAATCCAGCTTGTTTCCTTTTTTATTTATTGAGGATATGAATGCAATTTTCCAATCATCAGGTAGTGGATGTCCGTTTATGCATTGGTTAATAATATATGTGAGATTTTCGAGTAGTTTCTCTGATCCATATTTGAGCATTTCAGCATATATTCCCCCAGGTCCGCTAGCTTTTCCGGATTTAAGCTTTTTAATATTATTCTTTATCATTTCTTTTTCGATGATTACTTCTTCTCCATGTACTTCTTTGTCTCTTCTCAGAGAGGCTGCCAGATATTCGGGTCTCAAATCATGCAGCAGTCCGTTGTAGTGTTCTGTCCATTGTTCTGGTTTGATTATCTGGATGTTTACTTTTTCTTATGTTGGGTTTTTTACTGTAGAAATGAATTTCCATACTTCAGAACTCTGCCTACCTCCTACGTGTGTATTTATGTCGTGGAACTTGCGCTCGAACATTAAATTTTTTTCTGTGCGTATCAAATTTCTTAGCTGTCTTCTGGTTTTCCTGTAGATTTCTAGGTCTCTTTGCTCCTTAGTACTGAGCCATTTCAAGTATGTACGTTTTTTCTCTTTGACCATTTCCTGTATTTTGTCCGTCCACCACATCTTCCTGTTATTTCTATTATCTTGGTACCCAACAGCTTCGTTGCTTGCTTCCTTTAAGTTTTTTATTATGTTTGTATATATCTCTTCAAATGAGTGATTTGTGTTTATTAATTTTTCATCTAATCGGTTCTGATACAATCTTTGAGTACTTTCGATTTCTAGACTTCTAAAGTTGTATTTTTGATTGTCTTCGATGCTTTCTAGGTTTTCATTTTCTCTAATACTTTCGTCCATATTTGCTTTTCTTAAAGGGAATAATATTTTTGCTTTTACCAGATGGTGCTCAGATCCGCAGGTAACACTATGAAGTGCTCGTACATCATACCACTTTAATTGCGAGTGTTGTCCACCTATAGCGTAATCAATGATAGATTTAAGATTTCTTGTTGGCTGAATCCAGGTATATCGATGAATATCCTTATGTTTAAAAAAATCATTATTTATTTTTAGGTTGTGGGTTTCACACAATTGCATCAGTCTTAAGCCATTATCATTTGTTACTTCCTCTCCAAATGGTCCTATCACTTTGCTCTGGGTTTGCCTACCAGTTCGGCTATTAAAATCGCCAAGCATATTTATTTCTCTGGTATTACCGATTTTTGTGATAGTCTCATCCAGTTGATCAAAGAACATTTGTTTTGTAGCTACTCTTTCGTCATCTGATGGTGCGTAGACTGCTATTATGCTTACATTATGTCCAAGCATCTTCATGTTCACTCGAAGTATGTTTTCACTAATGCAATCGTAGTCTGTAATTTTATTCTTTAGATTTTTCTTTATTAACAAGGATACCCCTCTGGCTGCTCTTCTTTCTTTTGGGACTCCAGTGAATATATGGACAAAATTACCGACACTATTCGTACCTGTTCCTTTCTTTTTCGTCTCAGTGAGTGCAATAATATCGATTTTGCAATTCTGCACTTCGGTTGCAATAATGTCCAAATTTTGATTCAGTCGCTGTACGTTCCATGTAGCTATGTTCATAGTCTTTGTCTTTGCTTTTTTCGTCTTCGAGAGCTTTGTTTAGGCTTTTTGGTAACTGCTTTGTTTTACAAGTATTAGAGAACCAGTCTAATGCCTCAACCCCCTACTTGGAGGGCCAGGATTTTTAATCAAGGTTTTACTCCTCTAGCCTTTGACGAGCCAACGCCATACTGCAAGGCAACAGCTGTAGTCTTTTATACTATCCCTAAAAGAAAGAGTTGCCACCTACGCTATGATCACCGTACCGAGGTCCATTCTCTCCGCCTTTCATATCGATGTGGTCTTCTCCCGTAACCCTGGGAAAGGGACCCTATACAGGTGCTAACTCTCCGGGTCAGAGAGTACCTGGAATCTACGGAGGGCAGGGGTCGATTCATTTCCCCTGACGAGGCCTACCCGTACCCCTTTTTATATCCTTGAATAATACAAATAAATCAGTTAATTTTCTTTATAGTTTATAGAAATTGCTAGGGAAATTTGATTTACCCTAACTGACATCTCCATGTTTTAAAACTAGCCGGCAATCCCGTAAAAAAGTTGCTACTTTTATCTGAATTCAGTATAGAAACAATCAAGTCTAAGGTAACTGCAAAGGAAATAATGCAATCACTTGAATCAACCTAGATTAAGAAGGGCATAAATGTTCAGGTTCAGTTTACTGAGGAAAAACCACTCAATATTTTCTTCACAGAATTTGACCAAACAGATTGCGAGCTCAAAGCAGCAGGAGGAGACATGAAAGAAACTGAGTTGATAGTTCAGTTGCTATCAGCAGTGTCACAACAGTCATTGATTTGTTGTTCAGACAAGATAAAGACAAGATAACCCTAGATTTTGTGAAAAATAAACTTTTAATGGAAGAATCAAGAAAAAACAAAAATGAACAGACAGAAAAAAGGAATGTTGCTTTTTCTGGTTTTAAAAACAAGAACTATCAAAGGAAACGTGGCCAAACCTCCAGCCAAACAATTCAAAATCCGGGAAGCAGTACTGGATACCCAGATAGCAGGGTCACGTTTTTTAAACGTCAAAAACAGGTAATTTTTAATGACCATTGACGTCTCTAATCTGACGTGTAAATGACCTTTAAATGACGTTCAAATGACGTCATTTTTAGACGTTTTAAAGACGTGAGCAATAGGACGTATTTGGGACCAAATCAGAACATTAGACACACACACAGACAAAAACATATTTATGACTTTTTTTTCGTCTGAATATATGAAATATTCCCTGCAGTTGAGAACACTGAAGGACACTTAGACACAGAAGGTGACTCTTCTGTGACTTAGACCTGGAAGTACTGGCACAGGTACAGCGGTGTTCGTCTGTGAGGTACAGATCAAAATAGACCTATACCTAGACTTACACACCACCTTGAAGCGAAAGAAGCCTCGATGTTTGTCTTGATTTAATATTTAATTTATTTTACATATGTACCTCCACATTCCGTATAAATCCGGTCAAGTACTGACTGGGGCACCATCTATGTAAGTATGAGTCTATGTCCCTTGGACAAAGTGTGCATTGTGGGTAGTGACGTTTTTCAGACGTCAAAAACTACACTACGAAAAGACGTCAAGTAACTGAAGCCTTAAAGACAACATTTTTTGGTAGATAACCTGCTGGTCATCCAAATGACCACTTTTCGACGAAAAAAAGACGTCATTTGATGACCCCTTGCTACCTGGGTACTCAAGTGGAAACTCAAATGGAAACTTCTCATACAGATGTCATTCCTGTGGGGAACCTGGTCACTTTAGAAGATATTGTGCCAAAAACAAGAACAAAAGAGGATACTTTAGAGGTGGATATGCAAACCATGGTGGTCGTGCAAATATGACACAATACAATGAACAAAAAGATGATTATTCAGAAAAACAAGGAATACATTTTTTTACTGGAAATCAAGAGGTTCTTGAAAGGTATGAATTAGATGAAACAAAATTTGTAGTAGACTCAGGAGCAACCCACCGTTTGATAAAAGAGCAGTACCAGAAATATTTGATCAACAAGAAAAACTACAATCAGGAAGTTAGTGTTGCAAAGAAAGGGCAAAATCTAAAAGTAACAACTGAAGGAGACATGAACGTTAAGACAGAGACAGGTATACCAGTAAATATTAAAAGCATATGGGTGCGTAAAGAACTGTCACACAACCACCACAAGTAAGTTTTAAAAATAAAGGAGTTATTACTAGAAAAAAAGAAAATTTGGTTTTAAAAGGAAAAAGAATGGGAAATCTGTACTATGTCACTTTTAATATACCGCCACAAGAATCAGTTAACTTGACAACCAAAGAAAATCAGATATTATTGCATAGAAAGATGGGACACTCAAGTACGTACCCTCCACCAGAATTATGTGAGACTTGTTTAGACGGAAAGCAGGCAAGGTTGCCATTTAAACTGCTAGACGAAGACAGAAAAGCTAAGAGAGTGCTAGAAGTGATCTCAACAGATGTTTGTGGACCCATCAACCCTCCAACATATGATGGTAAGAGATACTATGTCAGCTTTATTGATCATTACTCACATTTTTCAATGTGTTATTTAATAGCAAACAATCAGAGGTCTTAGAATACATAAAATATGTAGAAGTAAAATTTGATAGAAAAATAGAGAGAATTCGCTGTGACAACGGACAACGTCGAATACGTATCTCAAGAATTTAAAGATTTTTGTAGAGTTAACGGAATCAGAATGCAATATACTGTACCCAGGAATCCCGAACAGAATGGCATAGCAGAGAGGCTAAATCGTACTCTTCTTGAAAAGGCCAGATGCATTTTGTATGACTCAAAACTTCATAAGGAATTTTGGGGAGATGCACTGAGAGTAGCAGTATATTTGCTAAACAGAACTGAGACTACTACAATACCTGATAGGAAACTACCCGCTGAGATTTGGTATGGACATAAACCAAATTTGGACCAAATTAAGTTGTTTGGTTGTGCCTACATCCTAATACCAAAATAGGACTGACACTCAAAACTAGACAAAAGAAGTAAGAAAATGATAATGATGGTTATGCAAACAACAGGTGCAGACTGTGGGAGCCGACAGAGAGAAAAGTAGTACATGCAAGGAACATAATCTTTAATGAGATGAGATTGTATGAAGGCAGAGAAAATAAAGTGGAAATTGAGGAAAATAGTGACTTAGAAAATGAGGAAGAAAAGAATAGAACACAAAATACACCAAGATAGACACAGGAAATACCTAAAAACAAGGAAAATGTAGAAAATAAAGGTAGAAAAAGTCAAAGAATAGTAAGAAAACCCTTATACTTGCATGACTATGAAACAGAGATAGAAGATGACAAGGTAAATATGATAACAGCTCTGTCAGCTAGAAGTATACCCTCAGAAGTACCACAGTCATACCAGGAAGCTAAAGATGATAAAGGATGGCAAAAAGCAATCTAAGAGGAATTAGACTCGTTGATGGAAAATGGAACATGAAAATTGATTGAAAAACCTGAAAATGTGGAAATGATAGACTCGAAATGAATGTTTAAAGAAAAAGAAGTGAATAGTGAAATTGTGAAAAAGGCAAGGCTTGTTGCACGTGGCTTTCGTCAAACTGTTTTAAGTGAATATGTGTATGCGCCTGTCGCTAGAATGGTAAACATTCGTTTTTTTTGTTATCTTTGTATGTGCAAGATGATTTTCATGTAATGCAGTTAGATGTTAAGTCAGCATTCTTGTATGGAACATTGGATGAACTAGTGAACATGTATCAGCCTGAAGGATTAGAAGGTACCAACCCAAATCTGGTATGTAAATTAATTAAATCCTTGTATGGGCTAAAACAAGCTCCTAAGTGTTGGAACTCTGTTTTTCATGAATCTTTAATTTCACTAGGTTTCCAGCGCTCCATAAAAGATCCATGTTTATATTTTAAAAATGGAACTTATTTGTTAATGTATGTTGACGATGTTATTTTGTTTTCTAAAAGCCTACAGGATCTCGAGTTGATCAAAAAGTCAAAAATTGAAGATTAAAGAATAAACCAACAAAAAGTTGACATTTTTGGGACTCGAAATTGAGAAAAGAAATGACAATAAGCTTTTTATATGTCAAACAAGTTTAATCAAAAAGGTTTTAAGTAAATTTAATATGAATGAATGCAAAGATTCTGACGTACCGCTACAACCTAAAATTCAGGAAATTTTGAATAATGAAAATAAAAACAAAAATGATAATTTTCCTTACAAAGAGCTTATTGGCTGCCGAATGTGTATTATATTAGGAAGTAGACCAGACTTAAGTTTTAGCGTTTCGTTTTTCAGCCAGTTTCAAAATTGCTATAATGAGTCACATTGAATTTACTTGAAAAATGTTTTAAGATATTTAAAACAAACTGAAAATTTTGGAATTAAGTTTACTAAAAATGAAAATTCTTATCAAAATTTAATATCTTTTGTAGATTCTGGTTATGCAAATGACCGAATAGATAGAAAAAGTGTAACAGGGTTTTTGATTAAATTTAACAATAATATTGTTTATTGGAAATCTCAAAAACAAAATAGAGTGAATACATTGCTTTGACAAGTTGTGTTACAGAAAATTTATTTTTGGCACAAATGATTTCAGAAATTCTTAATGTGACTGTTTATCCAATAACAATCTATGAGGATAATCAATCATGCATTAAGATGGCCTCAACTCTAGAAACTAAAAGAACTTAACATATTGACATTACGTATCACTTTGTCAGAAATTGTTTACATGATGGTAAAATTGTTTTGAAACATTGAGTTGTATAACGCCCTGAGAGGGCGTTAGAGATGGAAAGACAAGGCATTTTTTATTGACCCTATCCAATTTGGTTTCTAAGGGCGGGTATTTCTTTTACAATAGAAACAGAGATAGACATTATTGAACATACGAAACGGACAAAGATAGGCTGATTTTGCATGCTAATAATACCCTAGTTAATATATGGGTACTTTTATCTCTTTCATTCTGACGGCATAAGTGTGACAGAAAAGCAGCTGGCTACTTTTAATCCACCTGCCGTATTTTGAGTGATTCAACCTGCTAGTCGGTTTATACAGGGAAAACTGATAGACAATGTTGTCTAAGTACGGAAATGAATTTTTTTGAATTTTGTGCGGGAATATTACAAAAAGAAATCTTAAAAATGTTTAAAAACAAGTTTAGAAGTAACTATTTGAGTTCAAACATGGTCCGAAATTGTTTTTTGTGCCAAAGAAGAAAAAAAATCGATAAAAAACAACATTTCATGGGTAAGTCGTCTTGACGGATAGTTTTTGCTAAAACACGAGAAAGTTCAGTAGCGTCCCGATAGATAGTTTTTTCTGCGACCGTGCGATTTTACCCTCACACATTTTGATTCAGAAAGTGTCACTTCCCCGCACTTATAAGATTATTTTTTAATAATAATTTGTCCTGAAATGTGTTGCAGTTTAGGACAACTGGGCGCCGCCAACTCTGCGCCACCAACTGGGCGGCGGGCCAACTGAGCGGCAGGCCAACTGGGCGCCGGGCCAACTGGGCGCCGGACTAAAATATTTTTTCTTGATAAAATGTGCAGATGAAAAACAAAATAGATATATTATTATTTATGCAAAAACATCATAAAAAATCCTTTACGTAATATTCTTGAAATTTGGTTTTGTTATAGTAAAATCCATTAAGTCGAGTGTTGAAATTTTGGTAGGTCTAGAGTTCTGGTAACCTGATAACATAAAATTTACGTTTTTGATTACAAGAATGGCAACCAAAATGGCGGATTTCTTTATTTTTAAACCGATTTGTCTCAAACTTGAAAGTTTGAAGTGTTTGGGATCACTTAACACAGTTTACCCTCAAACTTAAAATATTAAAATGGCGGATCCAAAATGGCGGACTTTCTTATATATGCATCGATATGTATCGAATATGGAACTTGGCGGTGTTTCAAATCGCTGATTATAATTTTTGACTCAAACTCATAAAAAATTCAAAATGGCGGATCCAAAATGGTGGATTTCTTTATTTTTAAACGGATTTATCTCAAACATGAAAGTTTGCAGTGCTTGAGATCACTTAATACAGTTTTATACTCAAACTTAAAAAAATTAAAAAAGCGGATCGAAAATGGTGGGTTTCTTTATTTTTCAACGGATTTGTCTCAAATGTCTCAAACTTGAAAGTTTGCAGTGTTTAAGGTAACTTAACACAATTTGTGGCTCACACTTACAAATGGCAGACTTTTATAGCTTAATACAAAATATGACTCAAGTTTAAAGAAAGAAATGTAATATTTTAAGCTTAAGACAAATCGGTTAGTAAATAAAAAATTCTGTCATGTTGGATTCGCCATTTTGATTTTTTTATGAGTTTAAGTCAAAAATGATAATCAGCAAAGTTTACGATTTTGGATCCGCCATTTTAAATTATTTATGAGTTTGATATTTGATACATATCGGTGCATAAATAAAAAAGTTCGCCATTTTCCATCAGTCATTTAAAATTAAGTGCTTTCAAGCACTGCAAACTTTCACGTTAGAGACAAATCGGTTTAAAAATTTAGAAATCCGCCATTTTAAGTTTGAGTCAAAAATTATATTCAGCGAGTTAAAACACTGCCAAGTTCTATATTTGGATCCGCCATTTTGGATCCGCCATTTTAATTTTTTTAAGTTTGAGGATTAAACTGTATTAAGTGATCTCAAACACTGCAAACTTTCAAGTTTGACACAAATCGGTTTAAAAATAAAGAAATCCACCATTTTGGATCCGCCATTCTTGAAATAAAAAACGTAAATGGTATTTTTACCAGGTTACCAGAACACTACACCTACCAAATTTCAATACTCGACTTAATAGATGTTGAAATTTTTGTATAAATAACATATTTATTTTGTTTTTTATCTGCACATTTTATCGAAAAAAAAATAGTCCGGCGCTGAGTTGGCCCGGCGCCCATTAGGCCCGGCGTGGCGCGCTGTTGGCGGCGCCGAGTTGGCCCGGCGCCCAGTTGTCCCATTCCGAATTGAAATTTTTAGTTCCGAAATTTCATCTGACTCGAGCATAACTTGTAGTCCACCCAAGAAGAGAAGAGTTGAAGAAGACCCTCCCACATAGCACAAAAATCACATCAAGATTAAATTAACGTGAACAAAAATAACAAAGTTTTTTTTTACTTGAAAACAACCTCATACCATGTAATATTTATTTTATTAAATCTACATTCTCAAAGATAACTTAAAAACAAGGAGAAATCAAGCTATCAAAATCCACTTTTTGCTGAAGTTTCTGGTGCTGTGTATATAACGTGTTTTTTACCCTCGTTATTTTCGTGTATTAAATTCACACTTGAAAAGTCCTTCACAACATGTTCTAAAACGCCACTAGATTAAGACTTCTAAAACCTACTAACTTTCTGCGTCTTTTTTGGTCACGTTTTTTTAATAACATTTTTTTAACATAAAAGAGACGCGAAATGAAGTTATAAAAGTTTACTAGTTTAAGACAACAACACTTCAAGACAATTTTAAAGATGGCGCTCAAGGCAAGACAAAATTTCTATATATCTATCTCTATACAATATGTTTTTTTTTAAAGCTAAACAAGATTTTTTAACAGTAAACACTTTCACAGAGTATTAATGTGTCTTTATCAGGTTAAATGACTGATGCGTCGTGATCGTAAAGGATCAGGGATCAGTTTCTTAACAGGTTTTTGGAGTTTAGAGGGCAAAGCACTGCCTGATAGATTTCGTGAAAGTGAAAAATGCCGACAATAGGTGCTGCTGCTGCTAGTAAAATCTCAAAATTATTCGGTAGAAAAGCCATGCAAGTCGCGTTTTAAAATTCTTGTAGAAAAGCGTGAATCTAATGTGATTTTAACGTTGATAAAAATCACTTGAAACTAGCGTAAAAACAGTGCTGTTTTAATTTGATAATGACGTTATTACAACGCAGTTTTTAGCAACGTTAATTTTTATAACGTTAATGAATGACCTATTAAGCTTGTTTTCATATATGAAATAAACGATTTTTTCTAGCAGCTTTTAAAATTAACGTTTTTTTTCTCGCGCCTTTTTTACGTGTTAAACACGTGATTGTGCTATGTGGGCTTGTTCAAAGAAAGAAAATATTTTACCTGGAAGCTACAACATTTGCAAAGTTCTAAGATGAAAACAATAATTTTAATACATCCACTGCACTTAGCATGCTAACAAATTCTTTTTACTCTTTTTTTAACTGAAGAGAATTTGGTAAACACAGTATACACAAGTAAGGTGTTCATGAATTATTTATTATTCAAACAGAAAATTGTTGATAAAAAAATGCTAGTGGAATTCACAATTTTTATTTTGCGCCGCCACTGCCCTTTTTTATCCAAGACAAGCAAATAGAATATTTTTCCGATGTTGCATGTGTCCGGACTTACCAAACCGAAATTCTATTTACATCCTTGTCTGGCTCATTAAATTCTTACTTGTATTTGGTCAATTGCGATAAAAGCTTGATATAATGGCAATTTAGGCCCATGTCGGGTCTACCCGTAGGGTATAGAAGTCAATGTTTTGAAATATGTTAGTACAATTAATACACAACTCTATAAGAAATGCAGCTTAATTAAGGCCACTTGAGCCCCTAGCATAAAGCAGCGGGTAGATGGATCTGTTGTTACTTCGGCTAGTACGTAGAGCAGCGGGTAGATGGATCTGCTGTTACTTCGGCTAGTACGTAGAGCAGCGGTGATAGGGTGCTATTTTTAAAGATTTTTGGCGGCCTCTCTCTGCGAAATCTGAGAACTAAAATTGGGGGCGGCTGCTCGATCTAGGGTCACTGCATCCTGGAAGCCTGGCGTCTCCATGGGTAGCGACAAGCCCATGTGACCTGCCTCGGAATTTCCATGGGCGACTCGTCAACTTACCTCGGAATAATTAGAGTACCTACTCGCAATTTTTATACAATATTGTAAATTAACCTCGGAATTTTTAGAGTACCTACAATTTTTCTAGAAGTTTGTAATGCGAACTCAAAATTTAGTAAAGTACCTACGTAAAATTTAAAAAAAAATTAAAGACAATACTTATATTTTAAGTTTTTGACCAACTTTTTATTTTTGAAATATAAGTTAATACAAAAAAGACTACGAAACAATTTAATGCATACACTTTTACCATTAGATATAATATTAGTTATAGTACTTACCTACAATGATAAAAAATATCATTTCTGTGGGATTACTCTAAATTTTGCCTTTTTTTGTAATAGTTTCTAAAGTCATTCCTGTGGTTCTGCCGTGCTTCCAGTCAGGTAGACTTTGTGCAAAAACATAATTGTTTGAAAAATATTCCAAAACTTTTACTTTTGTATTTTACATCGATATCAGTAAGTCTTTGTTTTTAAAATAACATAACTTCTTTAGATTTGGGATAATAACATTTAACGGCATTATTAGAGATATATCACTTAAATATTAAATCAAGTAAAACAAACTTCAAACCTATCAAGACTTCGAGCCTCAAGGTAAACCTAGAAGGTCACTCCAAAGTAGGAATGTACAGGAAGCGTGAATAGTTTTTAATGGTACCTAGTCCTAATTCTACACTTTCGTTATTTTATTTTGATGTCCTATGTACGTACCATGTACGTCTCGAGTACGTACATATACATGGTGTACGTTTAATTGGACGTACCATGTAGGTACCTAGTACGAGTTTTACTAAAATTACATCCCTACGACCGACGTATTATATATATGGACGTCCAAAAATGTTCGTTATATGTACGTATAGTACGTCGCAGAGTTGCGTATTATGTACGTACATAGTACGTACTTGTGCTGTCTGGGTAGAGAACCAAACCGAACCAACCGAAACATATTCTCGAAAAATGTGTTATTCCAGCCTTTATCAATTAAGCGTAAACCTGTGATTTGGAGACAGCGTTTTTATGGAAAAAAGTCAGGGAGTGTCTGGACCGGTTAGAATACGTTTGCGATCAATTGAGAATAATGAGAAAAACACCAATTGATCGCAAATCTTTGTTTGAAGAAATTGTTTTGGAAAAAATTTTCGTTCGAAAAAAATGTTGTTTTGGAAAAAATTTCCGTTCGAAAAAAATGATTTCCGAACAAATGTTAATTAGAAATAACTGTTTTCGTTTCGAAAAAATGTTTTCGAACAAATTTCCATTTGAAGAAACTATTTTCGAACAAATTTCCGATCGAAGAAAATATTTTCGAGCAAATCTTTGTTCGAAATAATGGTTTTCGAACAAAATTTCGTTTGAAAAAAATGTTTTCGGACAAATTTTCATTCGAAGAAACTGTTTACGAACCAATTTTCGAACGAAGAAAATGTTTTTGAACAAAATTTTGTTCGAAGAAATGGTTTTCGAACAAATTTTTGGTTGGAAAAAATGTTTTCGAACAAATTTCCATTCAAAGAAACTGTTTTCGAACAAATTTTCGTTCGCAGAAAATATTTTAAAACAAATGTTCGAAAAAAATGTTTTCAAACAAATTTCCGTTCGAAAAAACTGTTTTCAACAAATTTGCGTTCGAGGAAAATGTTTTCGAACAAAGTTCAGCGACCCTTCAAAACACCAAAACAAATACATAGCAACAACAATGGCTAGAGAAGGTATTGCTTTAGAGGAAACAAAAATGTTTTTAAGATGACGCCGACGAGATGAAAATATTTTATTTGGGTGTATTTTGACTTATCTTAGCAATATCGGCGTGACGTCTGTGTGTGTACGTGTATGTGTTTGTGTGTACGTATATGTGTATGTGTTTGTGCGTGCGTTAGGTGTGTGTGTGTATGCCTCTGTGTCTATAATAAAGCCTTTTTTACAATCATTACAGTTTCGATTTTTTGTTTGGACCTTTTGTTTTTCAATCTTTTGTTTTTCGCTCTTTTGTATTTTTGACTTCTTGTACTTTCGATCTTTTGAACTTTCGACCTTTTGTATTTTAGACCTTTTGTACTTTCGCCTTTTGTATTTTTGACCTTTTGAAGTTTTGGCATTAGTTTTTTTACCTTTTGTACATTCGACCTTTTGTATTTTCGACCTTTTGTAGTTTCAACCTTATGTTTTCGACCTTTTGTGTCTTCGACATTTTGTTCTTTCGACGTTTTATTCGCCGCCCGCTTTTGTTTGGACACCGTAATAAAATAATAGTAGGTATATTATAAACCTCGAGACTGCTGTGTTTACTTTTAATCTCGCGACAAGATTTTTAAGCCCGACCGGAAGGACGGCTATAATTTGCTAAGTGATTAAAAGGGACTTTAATGGCAATGTTTATATACTAAAAATAATAATAATCATAAAATAAATAAATATTAAACCACTTACTCCGGTACTCAAGTTTTAGCATGTCAACCCCCGGTACATAATAATACAGTGGGCAGTGATAGTTTTCATTTATTTGGTGAGCTTTGGGCGCGTTGCTATGGTAGACATTAAACAAAAATCAGGCAGACGCTAACAAACAAAGAAAAAATGTGCAAAAAATAATATTTATTTTCATAACAAACTAAATAGTCGAGAAAATGTTTGAATTAAATTAAAGATGGAACAAACGAGGGATCAAAGAATACAGTCTATTTCTACTTTGAGATGGACATTGAAAATGCCGCCAAAGAAAGCCGCTTTCAGAGTACCGAAAATGCAATAAAAAGAATGTCGAAAATTTCATCGAAAAGGTATTCCTGTTTTACATCCTGGAGAAGTCTAGAAAGTTAAATGCTTCGTTTATATAAAGGCTATTATAAGGACACAATAATAATAATCGAAACCAACCAACTCATCAGCAAAGTACAGTAAACTTTCGCCAAGCTGGAAGCAACTAGGAAGCAACAGAATAACCGTATCTTGTATCATGATAGCTTTTTGTATTTTAATAAAATAAAATGATCAAAAAAACCTATATTTTGCCTTTATAGTTTTAAAGAAATTACTTTTGATCACAGATGATAAAAAATACTACCTTAGTCCATAAAAAAAAGGGTACACTTTTATGCCCTAGAGTGCATAAAGAAATTTATTAAATGATACAAAATCCAACAATAGTTTTTTATATTTTATAAAACATGTCAACTAATTATTTTTTGTTTCTTGCGCTGTGTGGGTCCTAATAAATATTTAAATCATAAAAACGGAGTTTTTATATTCGATAATCTGAAAAAGCATTTTTTTAATGGTTTGTTTATTTGTAGAGTCTAAATATATATAAGTGGTGTGATGGACAGTTCTTTACGTAACATTTGTAAACCATTTTATTTTTTTGAACAACAAAAAAGTTACGCTCCTGACAGTGTCAGATTCGTCATATAAAAAAACTGTCGTGTCGCTACCCTAAGAAGACACTACGTCTTCGTGATGCAGTGACCCTAGCTCGATCGGGAAGTAGACGCCATCTCTCTGCGAAAGAACTAACTCGTGCTGTGGCCTGGATGAATAGTGTTTTTTATATAAATGGGGTCTTTTCATAAAAAATATAAATCAAACAAGTTTCATGGCTAATCGGGCAAAAAGGAGTTTTTTGTTTCCCTTATATTTTTCCGTGGGTAGCTTGAAGGCTTAACCTCACGGGGGTCCAAGATCTAATGGACACCTAATAAGTGTTGACAGTTAACCGTTTCGTCCTTATGGGACTCCTCAGAACACTGCTGGTCAAGTGACAAATCTTGCGAAGTTAATCAGACGGTTTTGTCTCTAATTACGTTTAATAATAATCTTGCGAAGTTAATCAGACGGTTTTGTCTCTAATTACGTTTAATTAGAGACAAAACCGTCTGATTAACTTCGCAAGATTTGTCACTTGACCAGCAGTGTTCTGAGGAGTCCCATAAGGACGAAACGGTTAACTGTCAACACTTATTAGGTGTCCATTAGATCTTGGACCCCCGTGAGGTTAAGCTTTCAAGCTACCCACGGAAAAATGTAAGGGAAACAAAAAACTCCTTTTTGCCCGATTAGCCATGAAACTTGTTTGATTTTTAAATTCACGGGTATGAAATTTCACGTTTATAAAAAATATATTTTTATGTCTTTATCTAATCATTTGTAACCCCTAGTAAGCAATAATAATTTGTAATTATATCGTCATTGTTTTCTGTAAAGCTCTTACCTATGTGTTCAAATGAAAATTTTACAGGTAGGAAAATAGGATAAAGTTTTCAAAAGTATTTATTTGCACTAATTAATGTTTAGGTTAATATTATGGTTGTATAATCTCTATATGGATATTCTAAAATATATAAGTTAAAGTTATAGTAGGGGAGGCCGTGAATATTTATTGGAACTTATTTTCTTAGTTGGTGTATCTAAATAGGTATGTCCTGTTAATTATAATAATCAACAATTTTTCATTCTTATGATGATTTTCCGATGGGTTCAAAAGGTCAGTAGTTAGTTCTAAATCTTTTACACTAAGCAGAAGGGATCATGAACATTATAAGAAAAGTACTCTAGCTCATTTCACCGGACTGAAAATTTGCGGGTCCAAAAAGTTGGTTATAATACACACTAGAGTTGGCGGGAGAACAAACAAGCTCCCCTTACGACATCGACAGTGTATTTTCTTTTAAATCTGTGTAGTATAGTCCTTGCCATGGGCAGTTACACTATTGTAACATTTCCAACCTCTTTATTTATCATATGCATACTGACAGCAACAAAAAAAGCTGAAAATGGCATGTCTTTGAGTTGTTTTTGTCCGTGCATTTTTTTTGTCATCTCACAGTCAGCATCTTTTTATCCAGAGACAATGACAGTTTTACCTTTAATTTTATACCAACATGGCATGTTTGCTTTTTAATATATTTCTGGCTAGGAAATATGTTTATTTCATGTCAAAGTTAAAAAAGTATAACTGCGAATGGCAAGGACTATAGACAATGCAATGAAATTTATTCGACTTGACATGACAGAAGGAGCAAGAACTGGGATGGGATAAACAGAAGAATTTGCTTCTATTTGCTTCTCTTTCTGAGCAGGCTTCCACATGGCCTTTTTCCTATGTGGTATATTTTTTTAAACTTGTAATTTAAAGTTCATCACCTTTTGGTGTTGTATAGTCAATGCTTTCGAACCGATGTTTTTTTAACTTTGAACCATTGAACACACAATGACTACATATTATGTATCTGCTACATGCCATTCAGGGCATTCATCTATCTTGTTTAAACTAAGTTTTAAAAAAACTGTGTTTCAAACATTTAAATGTGTGTTTTTCAAAATAAAGTTACGTGAACAAATACGACCTAATTATTATTAGGGAGTTTTTGGGACTTTTAAAATACTATTCTAGTCGATATTATCGTTAATTTTATTAATCTTAAAGATAACATTTGGATAGTTTGTTTAAAAATAAAGATCCTGCCATCTGTCCAGGGTTGGATGGGCTCCAACAAACCGGCCCTGGCAATTTTTTTTTATTCGGCCCTCGCTTTGCCACAAAAATTTTACGGCAAAGAAAACGAAGCCATATTGTGATATTTTTGTTTTTATATTATAGAGGTTTTGTTATTAAACAACATGCTAGTTTTAAAGGATGTAATTTGCATTTTAAGAAAAAAGACATTATATAAACATCTGTATGCAAGTTAGGATAACTTGTGAGATACAAGGTGTTAAAAGAATTTCAGAAAATCTCCTTTTTTATTAATATCTATGATACTGCTCCAGATATTTTTGTAAAGTTTTATATTCTGTATGCCTATATTAAACACTAAGTACCTTTTAACATAATTAATATCTAATTTTTATACAAAATAAAAACTCAAAAAAAAAAAAGAAACGTACAAAATTTCAACATACAACAGCACTGCCCCCGTTAGTTAAAAGGCTGCAAGTAATTTTTTTTCGAATTTAAGTTTTTGGTCTCGACGGATTTTCCATCATGTCCTATGTAATAAAATTAAAAAAAAATCTTTAAAAAGGCAAACAGTAACTGTAGTACTGCCTTATAAACAATTAAAACTTTGAAGTCGTTTTTTTCCGAACCACACTTTCGTCACTTGCGCCATTTTAACTACCGGGGGCAGAGCAGGTATGCTAATTTTCCATATGGTAACGACTTTTTTATTAATGAACTTGATGCTGCAATTTTGTCTATGATCTCCTTAATTTGAATTGAATCCAATACCGATTTTTCAATCGGTTAATCGATTTCTTAGATTTTTTATGTATTTTAGCATCAAAAATGACCTTTCGCAACTAAGATATGAGATATTGGCAAGGCCATACCAAAGGGGAAGATCAGGGGGATCAATCCCCACCAAAATAGTCAACAAAGTGTGCTAAAAGAGATTGAACAACAACAACACAAATAAAAAAATTGGACAATATTTTTATTTAATTTATTTAATCTCCCGATTTTTTCTTCTGGATATTGGTATTGTAAAAAGATATTAATAAAAGTAACTGTAACAATTAAACAAGTAACGCAGGCCTGGACTATAAGGAGGGAAACAAATGTAAAAAAAATTAAAAAATCTGTTTTTGATTATATTAAAAACATAGAGCCATATTATCTAGAAGAATATCTGGCTTTCTCTCCTGGCTCAGCAGTATAGTGTTTTCATTTCTTTTTTTTTAATTATTTTTTATCAGTTTTTTATCCTGTTTTGTTTAAAATTAAATGTTTTTTAAAATAATTCTAGTACATATCTATCTAATAATTGACAAGTGATATAATGTACTTTTTATTCGTTATTATATTTTATTGATTAATATTTTTTTCTTACATTTTAATTGATATTAAGTAGGTCAAATTTTGCTTGTAATAGGTATTGTTTTTTTTTAAGACATTTTTGTTTATTAGGCGTTAGGATCATTATGCTGTTTTTGCATATTTTTGTTGACGCTGTTTGCTCAAAATTTTATGCAAATAAAGAAATACTCTACTCTACTCTACTGGAGTTACTACATACAGATTTTTTAAATTTAAATGCTTAATGTTTTAATTAGTTCGTTTGTCAAATATACAAAAACAAATATTAATAATTTGGAATAGGTACATCGGACCTGCGGACCAACCGACCCTAAATTAGACCCGCCCACCGGGTATTTACCTGGTTGCCTGCCTGTCCCATCCAACCTTGCATCTGTCACTTCAATGTGATTCAAAATTAACAAAATATTTTTATTTACTTACTTTTTGCAACGTAAAGTTATAAAATACCCGCAAAAACACGGCCAACATATAAACAAATAGCCAGACTTTCTAATCTATCAATTTTAAGTTTAAGGTAAAGCACAGATTATGAACAGATGGCAAAATGGACGCCGCGCAAACAAACCATTTTTGTGAACTCTGATAATGATTTTAAAAAAAAACTAACTAAATAGCACTGGACCTTTTTTTTGCCAATTCCGGATTTTATACCAATATTTTTCAAATTGTTTTTAAAACTGATTTAAATTAAAAAAAAATTGTAACGCATTTTAAAGAAAAAAAATCAAAAGCATTGAGAACAAGAGTGTAACGCAAGGCTACACCCCTTGAGGGTTACGTAATTTAAGAATAGTGCCTTAAAACTATATACCTTTTTAACGAATTATTTTGCAAACTAGGGCGGTATCTATTATCTCTAGATAAACATTGCTTGATATTTATCGCAAAAAGCAATAATATTTTGTAGTAATTTTTATTTGTTCAGACTGACTAACAAGCTTTTTGGTTTATAAGAACACCTGTAATTTATCACGATGATAAATAGCATGATTATTTTTAACTATTAAGTAAGAACAATTAATATATTAATTAAAGGTAAATAAATATATTGTTTTAAGTAAAACGATTTTATTAAAAAAGTGCCCTAAAAATAAAACATAATTTAACAGGTTTCTTTTTACTACAGTTTAGTTTTAACAATCGCGATACCGCGATTATTAAAGAAGCCCATCAAATCTAGATGTATACTCGCAACCATTTTATATCGACCTTAAAAATATGTATTTAAAAAAGTGTTTTTATATTTTTTACGTTTTAGTCTTAATCAAAAAGAAACAAAATGCAGGATGTTTCATTATTATGTATTTATAATAAATCATAAATGTAAAACCCGCATGTTCGATTTCAAAGTTCAAAATTATACCCTATAGACTCTTTACCAATTTCTTACTTCCGATTTTTTTCCTAAAATTGATTTGTTACCAGATTAAAGATTTGATTCAAAAGTTTTCTTTTAATTAAAAAGTTTGTTGTTTTAAACAAAAACCCTATTGAATAATAACTCATTTAAAAGGTTCATTAAAAATCAAACAATTTGGCGTAACTGCCCCTTGCCTGTGTGAAACGTGTGTCGACTATCAAACTTATTCTTTTACCATTTTTGACAAATTTCACAAGTTTTGTGTAACCATAGCATTCTCGAAAGGTCTTCCAAACACTAACATGTTGACGTAGCTGTCACTTATTTACGTCAAACATATTTTCTAAACTTTTTGACAAATTTGTATTTTAAGATGCCACGAAATGAAAATAAAGTTGAAATTATTTTTTTCTAAGACATAGGTCTATCTTTACATGTATTGTTGAAAAGGCGTTTAGTTTTCTTATATCATGTTCGCCCATAAAAAAATAATTTCAATTTTATCTTTATTTGATCGTGGCATTTTAAACACTTCAAATTGAATTGAATTGAAGTGAAAAAAATTTAGAAAAAATGTTTGACGTAAGCAAGTGACAGCTACGTCAACTTGTCAGTTTTTGAAATATCTTTCGAAGCTATAGTTAGACCAAGCTTGTGAAATTTGTCAAAAATAGTAAAACAATAAGTTTGACATAGATTTTGACATGTGTCATATAGACAAGGAGCAGTTACGCCAAAATATTGGCTATTCAAAGACCTTTCTAACAAGATATCACACAATAGGATTTTTGTTTAAAGCAAGAAGCTTGAGAATTTTAACAAAGACTGAAAAAATTATGGTTGACAGGCTATAGCGTTTGACAGATTTGACGTAGATAATTGACAATTATGTCAAAATGTTAGTTTTTCAAAGACCTTTATAACGAGGTATCACTCGATAGGAGTTTCAATTTGAAAATGCCGGCCCCTAATGTAGGGGCGCCACATCTGCCCTTTCAAAAATAGATATCTTAATGTTATTGATCACTGCCAAATATGGTTTAGTTTTCTTCAATAGTTCAGAAGATATTTGGGTGGACTCGAAATTTTGGGACACCCTGTATATATATATATATATATATATATATATATATATATATATATATACTCGACCGTTGTATCTTGTGACATCCAGCAAAAAGTCGGTTTTTGTGACATCCACTTTAAAACCTGGTGTTATCCAAAAATAAAAAATATGAAATGTAATAAAAAATATTTTATTTTTAATTCCATAAAAATATTTGTATAAACTCACAAATTTAGAAATAAAATTTTTCATATCTTTGTGGCGTCCATTGTATATACAAAAAATTTTGACGTTGTAACATCCCTAAATATTTGTGTTAACTTGTGACATCCAGCAATGTTGCCAACGTTTCATAAAAATAACGGATGTAACAAGTACCTCCATAAAAATAAGAAATATACACTGGATGTCACGAGGAAACAAATAACAAATAAAATGTACAAAGACGTTAGGGATGTCACAAATGTGTGCAAATATGTTACAGGTATATGTATGCAAATAAGAAAAATATACACTGGATGTCACGGGGAAGAAAATAACAAATAAAATATACAAGCACGTTATTGATGTCATAATAGGCTTACAAGATGAATATACGGCAAGGACTAAAAAAAATACCCTGCTAATATATGGGCACCTACGCTCACACTAGATACTTTAATTATAGTGCACGTGTAAGCTAATATTGTCACGACTATATTTGTGACAAGTGGTATCTCTACCATATATGTCACAAGGTTTGTTATTTAGTGCCCTTGTGACTGCGGGATTTAGGGGAATATGAAAATTAAGTATCCACAATCCACATTTATACATGTATTTTATATAAGAAAACAGATTAACAGGAATAGAGGTTATTGCTATAAATAATTAAATAATGTAAAAAGAGGGATGCTGGCTGGAGAGAGTTGACCTAGGGGCCATAAGAAATAGACCTTATAGGCCGTAGAGAGTTGGCCTTATGGGCCATAAAGCGTAACCACCATAGTGAGGTTTTACTTAGGTATGTTAAGTAGGGACCACATTATTTCAGTGGTGTACTGAGTTCGTAGGAACCACGTATTTCAGTGGTGTACTGGGTGTGTTTAGTAGGGACCACGTATTTCAGTAGTATACTGGGTTGATCACTTGCTAGAGTGATAGACTATATTAGTGCAAGCGCAGCAATATTGGTTATTGCTATAGTAAAATGATCCGAATTTAAACTTATTTATGACAGTATAACTAAAAACTGTAATATATTTTATTCAACTCCAGACTCAAATACCTTTCGTTTGATACCACACAAGCCATGTTTTGACCTAAACTCTAATTTTTTAAATTTACCCCCACCTTTTTTTTTAACTAAAATGTATTTTGTTTAACTCCAGACTCAATTACCTTTCGTTTAATACCACACAAGCCATATTTTCATTTATACTCTAATTTTTGACATTTACCCCCACCTTTTTTTTAAATAAACTAAAATGTATTTTGTTTAACTGCAGACTCAATTACCTTTCGTTCGATATCACACACGCCATATTTTCACATAAACTCCAATTTTTAAAATCTACCCCCACCCTTTTATTTGGCTTGCGTTAGGTGGATTTTGTTCATTTTTAAATAGGACTATCTCGACCCAAGACCCAGCCTAGGTACCAAATTTTATTCAAATCGGGCAATTTGACGTTAAAAAAACTGTCAGATTAAATTTTATCTGACTAGATTTAAAAATTCCTTATCTATTCAACTTAACTTTAGTTAAATTTAGTTGAAAAATATTGAGCCTATTATTAATTATTGTACCCTATATTCACAGTTTGTAGGTCAAATTAGATAAAAGTTGTCCGTTTTTGCATGTAACTCCCATTATCTTTTTGGACTCAGACTTCAGTTTTTATCAGTCCCAATTTTTACTTTCCTAGTTCGTGCAGCAAAAGCTAGGAAAGGTATTATGTTCGACGGATTTTTTTTAAAGATAACTTAGAAATATTTTGTGACATTTGTTTGTTTGTATGTATGTTTATCCGGTTCGGTTCGGTTCTTCGGACTTTTTAAAAACCTGTAGCTGCACATTAAAATCGGCTTACTATATCGAAATGGCTTTTCTGCCTTTTACCTTGAAATTTTTTAACTTACGTACAGCCATCTGAAAAACGCAGTAGTTCTGGGTGTTTAGGTCCCTTAATTTTTTTTTTCAAATCAGATTTTTAATCAATTTCTGAAAACTCTGTTACCAGAATAAAAATTGTGGGGAAATAACAAGTTTTAAATAAAAGTTTTCGTATTTTGTAATTTCTTATTTTTGACACGCTTTTATTAGCTTCACCTGTATGTTTGTAGGTAGGTATGTATGTTTGTAACTGACTCCTTTGGACTAGATTTTGACCTACTTTAAACGAACAGGTTTAATTTAAACTTTGTGCACTTATCAAGAACCGGTGACAATACAATAATTTTCCAGGCGTACCCTTGGGGGTACTTCGGGGATCCGCCCCCCCCCCCAAGCCTAAGAATTTTGCAAAAACGAACAAATTTAATTTAGACTTAGTATACACTTATCAAGAACCGGTGACAACGCCAAGATTAATAATTTCGCAGACATTTTTCATATATTTCAAGAATAAAACAATAAAATAGGTTAAACTACGGCTTAATGAGGTCTCGCTCCCCTTTTTTTTTCTCATTGTCCTGATCAGGATAATTTATTTTTATTATTACTAGTATTATTGCGAAAATAAATCATCGATATACTGGCAACATACACTAAGTCAAAAATTTAGTTTTGAGAAAATCGCATTTTAAGAAGTTTTGAAATTAGGAACAACATTTGAGACACTTGATTTCATTGAGAAACTCCTGAATTTTACATTATTTATGCATTGAATATTGGAGAATGTATGTAAGTACCTATGTAAAAAAAGTAATTTTTTGAAATTTTAGTAATATTTTATAGATTTTGTGAAGTCTGTGATTTAATGTTTTTTTTTAAAATTTGGTTGTAACGGCCAGGTTTCACCATGGCTCAAAAACTAAAAAAAATGACTTTGAGTGTATTTTGCCAGTATACCGACGTAATATAGTTAATTAAAAAACACGATTTCACAGCACATTAAACTAAAAAGTAAAAAATAAATATAGTTAAAAAAACTAAAAAACACGCTTTAAACTAAACAGTTAAAAATAATTCTTAATATTAGTTGAAAACAATAATGAACGAAAAATACTAGTATTATTGTGAAAAAACGTCGGGCTCTCGATATATAAAGAAAATATGGCACAAAGCGCCCCACGATTTTAGCTCACACGACTACTATACTATACTAGTGTGAGCTTATATATCTTTGCGTTTCAGATGATTTTGAAACTTTTTTGTTGCGCCGTCTGTCTGTCTGAACCTTTCATTTTGAAATTTGTATTGGAGAACTTGGCTTTACATTTATCTCAATTCTTTTTACGGAATGCCATTTTCGCGTACTTGGCTTTTTTTTACATGAAATGTTTTTGTTATGATTTCACTTCTTTTTTAAAGGAATTGAATAATACTAAATTTTTAAAGTAGTAAAATATGCGGAATATTGCTCAAAATTTTTGCAATGCCTCACTTAAATTTTTGAGGATTTTTAATTTTTTTCCCTGGTTTTATCGTAGTTCCCATCAGCCTTCCAAAGCTCACTAGCGTTTCTGAAAGTGCACAATGTTACTTTTACATGTATAGGGGAGGGAAATAAATTAAAATTGTCGTGTTTTTAAATTTTGTCCTATAGTTTTATCATAGTTCCTATCAGTCTTCTAATGCTCAGCTCTCTAGCGTTTCTGGAAGTGGGTAATCTTACTTTTACATAATTTTACATTTATAGGGGAGGAGAGTAAATGAAAATATTGGACTTTTTAAATTTTTTTCCATGGTTTTATCATAATTTCTATCAGCATTTCAATGCTCAGCTCTCTAGCGTTTCTGGAAGTGGGCAATGTTAGCAATGTAGCAAATTAAAATGTTGGAGTTTTTAAATTTTTTCATATAGTTTTATCATATTGTCTTTCAGTCTTAAAAAGTTTAGCTCTCTAGCGTTTCTGGAAGTGGGCAGTGTTACTTTTACATAATTTTACATTTATAGGGGAAGGAAGTAAATTAGAATTTTGGTGTGTTTTAATTTTTTCCTATAACTTTATCATAGTTACTATCGGTCTTCCAAAGCTCAGCTCTCTAGCATGTCTGGAATAGGGGAGGGAAGTAAATTAGAATTATGGGGTGTTTTAATTTTTTCCTATAGTTTTATCATAGTTCCTATCAGTCTGCCAAAGCTCAACTCTCTAGCATTTCTGGAAGTGCGCAATGCTACTTTTACATAACTTTAAATGTATAGGGGAGGGGAGTAAATTAAAATTTTGAGGTTTTTTGATTTTCTCCTATAGTTTTATAATATGTCCTAGCAGTCTGCCAAAGCTCAACTCTCTAGCATTTCTGGAAGTGGGCGATGCTACTTTTACATAACTTTAAATGTATAGGGGAGAGGAGTGAATTAAAATTTTGGGGTTTTATGATTTTTTCCAGGGGTTTGGCATAGTTTCTATCAGTCTGCCAAATTTCAGCTTTGTAGCATGTCTCGAACTACAGTAGAATATTGATGATCTATACATGAGTGAGTGAGTGAGTGAGTGAGTGAGTGAGTCAGTGAGTGGCAATTTCGACGTTTTTTGAAATTTCGTAACTACTTTACTACTTTATGGAATTCCATGAAACTTGGAGGGGTTGTTAACTCCATGGAGATCTACGACTGTGCTTAGTTTGAGATTCGTAGCTCATTTCGAAGTAGAGTTTTAGGTAGGTCAAATATCGGCTGAAATGTTTTAAGAAAAGATGGTTACAGCGCGCGAACTTGGCGCGGCACTGCCGTGCCCTTAGATCTACTTACCTTTAAATTCAATAAACTTTGATTAAAAACAAAAAAACACTTTTCCGGAACAGCTTTTGCTCGATTTCTACGCGGGGTCACAAATAAAACGAAAACATAATTATGTAAGTGTGGATGTCACAGAGAGACGAATTTAAATCGAAGTATACATACTCAACTCAGCCCAGGGCTGGCCGATTGCGGACCGGCCGTTTGCAAAAATAGAAAATCTACAGGGGCGCCCACTACGGGGGTAGTAAGGGGCTAGGGCTAAGGTCAGTCATCGTCAAGCAAGCTTTACAGGTAGCGAAGCCTAACTCTGATTTTATATTTTTTGGTTATAATTTTTGACATGTTTTCCTCGGTTTCGCATGGGCGGCTCGTTGTTATTTTAAAAATGTGGTTTTAACACAGTCTAAAGATCTATTTAATAATGATACAGTTTCAAGATAATTTGAAGCATAATTTTTTAATTACATAAATATATATAGTTTAGGTACCTTCATACTGTGTAAAACAACATCTTCAAAATAAAACAGAAGCGCCAATGCGAAACCGAGAAAAACATGTCAAAAATAATAACCAAAAATTAGAAAGCTTGACGTTAGCTTCGCTTCCTATAAAGCTTGCCTTTACGATGAGTGTTAGCTAGGGCACCTCCAAGACGTAAACAGCGAGGTGCGAAGCACCCCCAAGCATAGTCACATAGAAACTGATTACTAATCGGCTTTGCTCGGTACACAAAAAATGGCCGATATTCCAGTAAAATCTATGACTACAGTACCTAGATTTTTTTAAAAAATCTAGATAGTTTGGACTAGGTACTTACCTATGTTCAGCGAATTTTTGATAAATTATGTAGCTCTATACCTTGCTGGATATGTTTTATTTACTGACGCTGGCGCCACTTTGGCAGAATTAAGACCCTTAATTATTATGCAAATAATATAAAATAAAAATATAAGATTTTCATTATTCAGTCTAGCAATTTATTCCCATTTTCTTTTCTTTTATATCTATATTTTTTTCCAAGTCGGCTAACCCATATGTTACTTTTTTTTAGATACCTAAATTATTCTTCTGACTTTTTCTTTTATGTGCTACTCCTTGGAAATAAAGAAATAAATATATTAGAGGCGCAATTAGGGGGGGGGGGGGTTCTATAAAATCGGTTAAGCAGTTTCTGAACTCGTTTCCTTTACAGGGTGGGCCAAAAAAACCTGGACATTTTTTTTGTTATAACTTTTGAACTATACAATCGATATTAATGGGACAAACTGCACTTGCCAAAGAATTAATCAGAGTTTTGACTAATTTATCATTTTTTCTCTGCCATCTCAAAATCCAAGATGGCGGACGAAATTAAAATGTACCTTTCAAAGATGCTCGTTTATTCTTGTGTTGCGAATATGTTCTAATTATTTTTTTAAATTAGTAAGAAAGCTGCGTTCTTGCCAGGCACGACAAGGTACGATTCAGCAAAATTGGTTCAGTGGTTCTATAAAAAAAATATTTTTGTTCAACCATTGTTTTGCATATTATACGATTGCTTGCCAATCATGTCTGCATTTATTTACTTATAAATTCATTACTACTGAACCGATGTTAGTGCTGAGAATTGATTGCTTTTTTAAGATCATGATGATCAAGATCTTAAATTTTAAGATGGCGGATAGAATTATTCTTAATTCTTTAAAATGGCGTGTTTATTCTTATTTTCCGAAAATGTTTTAGATTTTTTTTAATCTATGAAAAAGCACTACTTTTTCCCGACACAACGAGGTAAAAACAATTAAAATCAGTGTGGTGGCTCTCAAAATATCTATTTTTGTTTCAACCATTGTTTTAGAGATTATACGATTGTATTGTCAATCCTGTCTGCATTAATTTTCTTATAAATTCTACCAATTTTAGTGAAACACAAAAAACCGTGGTAAGAATTGATTGCTCTTTAAAGATTATAATCGAAATTTGCCGCCATCTTAGAATTTAAGATGTCGGACAGAAATTGCCAATGCAATCGCATAACGTAAAACAATTGTACAAAATCAGATTTTGTGAGAACCACTTCGCCGATTTTATTAAATGTATATTGTATAAGCGGGAGAAAAGTAATACTTTCCAATAAATTAATAAAAAAAACTAAAACATTTTCGAAAAATAAGAATTAAAGTGCCTCTTTGAAGGATCAAGTATGGTTCTGTCCAACTTCTTAACTTTTAGGATGGCGGCAAATTTCGATTATAACCTTGAAAGAACAATCAATTCTCACCATCATTTTTCTTATTTCACTAAAATCGGTTTGGTAATAATGATTTATAAGGAAATGAATGCAGACAGGGTTGGCAATGCAATCGTATAATCTGTAACACAATGACGAAAACAGAAATAGGTTTTTTGAGAACCAATACACCGATTTTGCTAATTTGTACCTTGTTGTGGGCGGGAAAAGTAGTGCTTTTCTATAAATTAAAAAAAAATCTAAAATATTTCCAGAAAATAAGAATAAACCCACCTGAACAAGTTTCCCAACTTGTTTTTATTTTTGTAAATAATTATATTCTCTAATTTTCACTTAAAATTAGAGAAGCTATCTCTCTTAGTTTTTAAATATTTTTGGATTACATTTTCTACGCTTACAAGCGTTTGTAGAATATTATTTTGATTTACTTTACGCTATATCTTTCCATATTTTAAATTTAAACTTCGCGCGCTTCTTCCAGCAATGAAGGATTTGAGATAAGCGGCTAAATTCGGCCTAGCAGACGCAAACGCCGATTGTCTGAGCGAACAACTCAACCACGCGCCACGTGCAACTAAAGTCACCGCACCGCTATTATTTTATATTAAAATTGTGGAAACTATTAATTTTACGCTTTAGTTTATTAGATATTAGTGTTTGGAACATTTTGAACTATAGAACAATGGAAAGTCTGGTACTTCGCGTATAATCGGGCTGGCCAGCCAAGTAGCTACGAAAGACATCTAATGGTAAGTCGTTTCTTGATAATTTTTCATTGCTACGTTTTTTTTAGTTATTTAAGTTTTTAGGCTCTTTTTTCCCTGTTGGAGCCCTGTGGAAAGATACAGTCCCTCTTAACTCCCCCACGTTTTTCTCGAGCTATCTCGAGTGGTCCTTCGGTATATTTTATTTTCTACAGAAGGCATAACCTCACCATTTGGTCCAGGTTCGAGCCTGATAACAGGACCCCGGGAAAAATTAAAGTCTAAATCGCATTTTGTTAAAAATAAAATTTTTAATAAATACGCATGACCTTGATCTGTTTGCTGTGCTAGCAGTAAAAATAACAAGTAAAAAAGTACCGAACGCGCATTGTTTTCGCGCATTTCCTACCTCTTTTTGGCTTGGCGCCTGCACGTAGGAAAAGTTTCCAACACACGATCTTAGAGAGGTAAATGAGACTTGTTTACATTGTTTATCGCCTATTTTCTTTTCTTTTTAAACGCTTTTAATTTTTAAATATTAAACATTTCGGAAACTAATCGTTCACCTGTTTTAACGGAGTTTTTTAAAAACATTACAATGAGTACGCAACTTAAGAAGTTAGAAGCACTCCGTAATGTGCAACAAAATCGCATTAATACTCTTCATAACTTAGCTAATGCATGCCTAACGGATGATACAAAAAAACCGTGTTTACAGGTTCGACTTATCGACCTTGATGAAATGAAAGCAACATTTTTTATTTATCAAAATCAAATAATAGAGGCTTATTCGGCAAGTCCGGAGAGACTGGAAGAAGAAAATGAACGCCTTACTGAGTTTGACGACAGCTTCTATGATATTAAAAGAATTCAAAAACAACTATTTGAGGTGAAAATTGAAGCTCCTCAACCTCAAAACTTAACGCAAATTTCAAATTCTTCTGATCCAGACCGCTTTATGGCGTCTTTAATGCCAAGACTGCGCATTGTCGAATTTCATGGCGACATCACTAAGTTTCCAACCTTTCTAGATATGTACAATAGTTCTGTACACAATAATCCTAGTATTCCTACAAACGCTAAATTTAATTTGTTACTGTCCTACCTAAAAGGACCGCCTTTAAACGTAGTTAAACATTTACAAATAACCGACGCTAATTATATAATCGCTTACAATACGCTTCTAAAACGCTATCATAACCCCCGCTTATCGGCTCAAACTTATTGGCGCTCCGTGTATAATTTTCCCGCTCTCAAAGACGACAATCCAGAAACGCTGCGCACGCTGCTTGATGTTTTTTCAGAAAACATTGAGGCTTTAAAAACTCTAAATTACGACACTGATCAATGGTGTTTTCCGCTCGCCAACATTTTACTAGATAAATTGCCTGAGGTACTACTTTCGCGCTTTGAACTAGCTAATTCTAGGTCTAATGAAATGCCCAAATATCAAGAAATTTATAATTTCCTTGAAAGTCAATGTAATTCGCTTTATTCGCTACACTCTAAAAATAGATTTAAAAATAATAAACAGTTTTATAAAAATAACGCCTCGCCTTATTATACAAAAACGCTACTTGGTACGGAAAATACTCATTCTAAAGATAGATGCGCTTTTTGTGATTCTAACACACATTCAATATATTTATGTAACGCATTTAAAGGTAAATCTCCCTACGAACGCTATTCTTACGCTAAAAATAAAAAACTATGTTTAAATTGTTTAAGCTCAATACATTTAACAAATTCTTGTCAAAGTCTACGCTCATGTCGCTATTGCCCTGGTAATCAAAGACACCACTCATTAATTCATTTTGAGCGAAATTATAATTACGCTAATTCTCAAAATCAAAATAGATCACATTTTGATGCTAACGTGAATTTCTCACAAAATCCCTCTAATATTTCTCCCAACGCATCTCCAAGTATTGCACCACGTGGTTACTTGGCCAGTCAGCAAAGTTTTAGATCCCCGGCTACTGGGTGTCCGCTTCAAAATTACTCTACTCAAAATAATAACAATTTTACTTCGACGTCTTCTAATTCACAAGTACCAATCGCAACTCCTTCGGGTTCTAACCCCACGCATTGTGGTTTTATTTCTGCGCAATCGCAAGTTTTATTGTCAACTATCCTCGTAAAAATTCAAGATGTCCGCGGTAACTTTCAAACAGTTAGAGCCGTTTTAGACAGCGGTTCGCAAAACAGTTTTTGTTCTCAAAAATTAGCGCAACAATTGGGCCTTCCCAGACAACCCTTATGTTCAAATATACAGGGGGTTGGAGGCAACTCTCTTACTTCTGATCTAGGATCGATTTTTATTAAAATTTGTAATTTTCAAAAACCAGATATTTTTGTGTCTACGCAAGCGATTATTTTGCAAAAGGTTTGTACTGATTTACCGTCAGTAAAAATAAATACAGAAAATTGGCATTTTATAAAAAATTTACCCTTAGCAGATCCCACTTTTTACAACCCTTCGCCTGTAAATTTACTAATTGGTATGGATCTCTTTCCACTAATTATACAGGGTGAAAAAATCGCTAGCGATGATCCTAATCATCCCTTTGCTATGGGAACTATTTTCGGCTATATTTTGATGGGACAAATAAATCAACCCTTAATTTCTACCCCGCCAATTAATGCTCTTTTTTGTCAAAATGAAAATGACTCGCTTTCGCAATTAATTTCAAAATTTTGGGAAACCGACTGCGTCCCCCAAAAAACTCATTTGAAACCAGAGGATGAAATTTGTGAAAATTATTTTAAACAGAGCGTGTCGCGTAATCAAGACGGCCGGTATACTGTCTCCCTTCCCTTTCGCACATTTGACAATCCACCGCAGTTTCCTGGAATAAAACAAGTCGCGCTAAATCGTTTCTTATCTTTAGAAAAAAAACTGCTTCGCGATAAAAACTTGTATTGTGAATATTCTAAATTTATGAATGAATATTTGGAGTTGGGTCATATGGACTATGACTCAGAAAAAGAAGACGATTCAGACAGCTATTTCATTCCACATTTCGCTGTTGTTAAAAATGAAGCTATCACTACTAAGACAAGGGTAGTTTTTAATGCGAGTATTACTGACCCCTTTACGCATATTTCGCTTAATCAAGTATTATTATCGGGTCCAAAACTACAAAAAGATATTATTCAAATATTATTACATTTTCGCCTTAACCCTGTGACGCTCACCTGCGATATTCAAAAAATGTATCGGGGTATAAATATCAACCCTGATCATCAAAAATACCAAAAAATATTTTGGCGGTTTAACCCTAATGAAAAAGTTTCCGTTTTTAAACTACGAACTGTCACTTACGGAGTGAACTGTTCACCATATCTCGCTTTACGCACCCTTCAGCACTTAGCTGAGTCCGAATATGATAACTACCCTCACGCTGCTCAAGTTATACTTAACGATACCTATATTGATGACGTCACTACTTCATGTAAAACGGTTCAAGAGGCGTTAAATTTGCAGCATGAGCTTACGGAGTTATTAGGAAACGCTGGCTTGAAATTACACAAATGGTCTAGCAATCGCTCAGAAGTGATCTCTCATTTAGATCCCTCCTTAGTCAACCCCGCAGTTTTATCTCTCGATTCGGATGACGTCACTAAGGTCTTGGGCCTGTGCTGGCATCCTTCCTATGACGAGTTTCGATTTAACATATTACCTAATCAGCAAAGCTGTACTAAAAGGACGCTTCTCTCTTTTTTAGCACGCTGCTATGACCCCCATGGGTATCTTACCCCAGTAACATTCACTTTAAAATATTTGATTCAACAAATTTGGTTACTTGGTATTTCCTGGGACGCCACGCCTACTTTAGAAATAGTTCGTCAGTGGACACTCTATCAATCTGAATTTCAAGTTTTAGAAAAATTTAGTTTACCCCGTCACATTGACATCACCAACGCCGAATCCATCGATCTCTGTGGGTTTTGTGATGCGAGTGAACGAGGGTACGCATGCGTAATATACTTACGTGTCTTACGAAACGCTAAATATCACATATATTTTGTTCTTGCGAAAAGTCGCATCGCTCCACTTAAAAAATTTGTTAGTATTCCGAGAATAGAACTTCTAGCCGCTACTCTTTTATCTGAGGTCTTAAAATACACATATGATATATTCATAAAAAGGTTCACAATAAATAATATTTACGCTTTTTCGGACGCAATGGTTGTTTTACACTGGATAAAATCCCATCCAAGTAAATGGAAAACTTTTGTCGCAAATCGTGTTAGTCTTATCCAAGATAATATTAATCCAGAATGTTGGTTATATACCCCCACCTTTCTCAATAGTGCCGATGTAGCCAGCCGCGGCTGCTCGCCGAGTGAGCTTTTAAATCATCCCCTATGGTGGGCCGCCCCTAGTTTTTTACAAGAATCTTTCGATAAATGGCCAACAAAAACCCCACAAGTCAAAATAAATGACAGGTTAGAGACTGAGGAACGAAAAAATGTTGCTCTGATTTCTTGTGACCGAATAACGGAAAACTTTTTAGATTCGCTTTTAAATAATAAATCCGATTTTTACGCTATTCAACTACTTTTAGCCCGCAGTTTACGATTCATAAATAATTGTAGACTATCCGCAGACGTCAGAAAAAAGACAAATATAGATTATATCGATCTCTTTAACGCTTTAAAATGTTTGGCTAAGCACGAACAACAAAAATACTTTTCTGAAGTAATTCTTAACCTTCAAAACCAGAAAAAATGCATAAAACCCATACAAAAATTGAATCCCTTTTTAGACCAGGATGGTCTTATAAGAGTTGGAGGACGCATTCAACAAGCCATGACTATTTCTTACGGACAAAAACATCCTCTTCTTTTACCCAAGGAAAGTAGACTTTCTTATATTTTTATTGAATATATGCACAAAAAATATTTGCATGTCGGAGTGCAAACAGTCCAATATCTCATTAGTCAAATTTTTTGGATTTTATCTGCCAAACGCTTAATTAAAACGGTTTTATCCAAATGTGTTCGTTGCTTTCGCGTCAAACCGCATTCTTATGAGCAAATCATGGGACAAATTCCGTCCTACCGCTTGATTCCACAAAAGCCTTTTACTTTTAGTGGAGTAGATTTTAGTGGTGCTATACCTATCACTCTCAGTAAACACAGAGGTGTAAAAACACAAAAAGCATATATCTGCCTTTTTATTTGTCTAAATACTAAAGCTTTACATCTCGAGTTAGTGTCAGACCTAACTTCGGACGCTTTTTTAGCTGCGCTACGTCGCTTTGTTGCCCGAAGAGGTTACATAAAAACTCTTTTTTCAGACAATGGCACAAATTTCGTTAAATCAAGCAAAGAATTGCTTGATCTTGCAAGAAATGCTTGCACGCAACAAGCTATCGCCTGGAATTTTATCCCTCCATCAGCTCCCCACTTCGGCGGTCTTTGGGAGTCAGGGATAAAATCAGTAAAAACTCACTTAATTCGTACCATTGGCTCGCAAATTCTAAGTTATGAGGAGTTGTACACGGTTCTTTGTCAAATTGAGGCGATTTTAAATTCTCGCCCCTTGACCCCGCAATCTACCGACTGTAACGATCTACAGGTTTTAACACCGGGACATTTTTTGACACATGGACCTTTAGTTTCTGTTCCTGATGAAGATTTTTCAAGTAAACCTGAGAATCGGTTATCGCGATGGAACTTGGTCCAACGAATACAAGCCGATTTTTGGCGTCGTTGGAGCCAAGAATTTTTACATACCCTTCAAGTACGAAATAAATGGTTGGAACCATGCGCAGAGCCAAAAATAGGTACCCTCGTTCTTATCAAAGACGAGTTATCACCGCCCCTTCAATGGCGGGTAGGTCGCATTTTTGAAATTTTTAAAGGGCCTGATGGGCACGCTAGGGTGGCAAATGTTCGTACCGCGTCCGGTATCTTTAAACGACCTTTAGTCAAGCTTTGCCCCCTTCCAATTGATTCAGATTCACCTACCGAAAAATGATGCTCATTTTGGTGGGCCGAATGAACAAGTTTCCCAACTTGTTTTTATTTTTGTAAATAATTATATTCTCTAATTTTCACTTAAAATTAGAGAAGCTATCTCTCTTAGTTTTTAAATATTTTTGGATTACATTTTCTACGCTTACAAGCGTTTGTAGAATATTATTTTGATTTACTTTACGCTATATCTTTCCATATTTTAAATTTAAACTTCGCGCGCTTCTTCCAGCAATGAAGGATTTGAGATAAGCGGCTAAATTCGGCCTAGCAGACGCAAACGCCGATTGTCTGAGCGAACAACTCAACCACGCGCCACGTGCAACTAAAGTCACCGCACCGCTATTATTTTATATTAAAATTGTGGAAACTATTAATTTTACGCTTTAGTTTATTAGATATTAGTGTTTGGAACATTTTGAACTATAGAACAATGGAAAGTCTGGTACTTCGCGTATAATCGGGCTGGCCAGCCAAGTAGCTACGAAAGACATCTAATGGTAAGTCGTTTCTTGATAATTTTTCATTGCTACGTTTTTTTTAGTTATTTAAGTTTTTAGGCTCTTTTTTCCCTGTTGGAGCCCTGTGGAAAGATACAGTCCCTCTTAACTCCCCCACGTTTTGCTCGAGCTATCTCGAGTGGTCCTTCGGTATATTTTATTTTCTACAGAAGGCATAACCTCACCACCACCATTTTTAAGAATCAAGTATGATTCTGTCCGCCATCTTAAATTTTAAGATGGCGATAAATTTTGATCATGATCTTTAAATAACAATCAATTCTCACCAGGATGTTTTTTATTTCATCAAAGTCAAAGGTTCAGTAGTAATAAATTTGTAAGGAAATAAATGCAGACATGATTGGCAAGGCAATCGTATAATTTTTAAAACAATGGTTGAAACAAAAATATTTTTTTTAGAACCATCAAACCGATTTTGCTGATTCATACCTTGTGCGTGGCAAGAACGCAGCTTTTCTACTAATTGAAAAAAATAATTCAAACGTGTTTGCAACATAAGAATAAACCAGCATCTTTAAAGGGTACATTTTAATATTGTCCGCCATCTTGGATTTTGAGATCGCTAACAAATAATTATAATTAGTCAAAACTGATTAATTCTCTGCCAAGCGCAGTTTGTCCCATTAAAATCGATGGTATAGTTCAAAAGTTATAATGAAAAAAAATTGTGCGGTTTTTTTGGCCCACCCGGTATATATGTATTGATTGATTTATAAGAATTCTAATTTAATTCAGCAGATTTGTTTTTGTAAAAAAATCACTGAATAGAGTTAAAAATATACTATTATAAATCAGTACGTTTTGACGTAGCTAGATTAAAATTTAGCGCTCTTTTTACTCATCTGACTTTAACTACGTGGTAAAAAGGAGGACGGACTTTAACTACGTGGTAAAAAGGACGGACATAGCAATTCACAAATAGTATCAAGTTCCTATCCAAGTCTGTTAGTTAATTCACTTTTGCTCTGAGGTACATGAAGAAATATTTATTTATATTTTATATTTATGTTCCCAATAAGCCAGCTAACATTATTTATTATGCTAACATTTTTAAATATTTTTACAAAGATGCAAGTCAAGTGAATCGCTAGACCACATAGCAACAGCCGCCCCAAATTAAAAAATAAACCAAATTTAATTAATAAAATAGGCATAATGCAAGGTTGTCGCTTTGACGGATGTTACAAGTGCGTGCAATTAGGATAAAAATATACATTGGATGTCACATGAATATCAATTGGATCGATTCTTGAATATACTCGCGCCAATATACACGGAAATTTTGGCGTCAAAATTTTTAAAAAATTTTGCTGTATTCTTCATCAGACTCATGGTATGCTATGACATCCATTTAATTTAGGTACACCCGGGCCCTCCCCATCAGGACTGTACCAAAAACATGGAAAAACGTTGTGACATCCGAATTTGGATGTCACGGCGTCGAAGGATGTCACAAGATATCTAAAATTTTTACGCCTGGATGTCACAACCATCAGCGGATATCTATATATATACAGTGTCGTATATATGGCGGGCCCGGACCCCCCCGAAGCTAAGACTTTTTTAGATATTTTCCACATATTTCATGAATACAAACATAAAATAGCATAAAATACGGCCTCATGAGGTCTTGGGCCCCCCCCGAAACTGTCTAAACTGTCTCGGGCCCCCCCCCCCCGAAACTTTTTTAATAATAATTTTATATATATTATTATTTATTATTCATAATAATAAAATCCGTTCACAGGAAGTCAAAAATGAATCGCAATATTTGATAGACAGTCAGACATGCTTTGTGAAGTTAAATAAACTCGTTTAATAAAAACAAACTAAGATATCCGTATCATTATTACCACGCCCCCAAATTTGTTTTTTGTTTGTTTTAGACTTGTTTGAAAAAAATTGGAATTGTTTTTTGACAATATTTAACAAAATAAGTCAATTACTTTGCACTTGCAAATTGTGCAAAAACCCTTCGAAATAGGAAACGGCATAACGTTCAATGAAGCATTTGCAGAACAGGTTTTTGTGAGGGTATATATTATCGTCTGTCTTATAGGACTACTTTTAATTCTTAATGACCGAGGCAGATCAATACCGATTTATATGTGAGGAACAAAGAGAAACAGTGCCAGAGGCGCAGAGGGTGACTTTTCAACCTTCAAATGGCCCTACTTGAAACCACCTGAAACTAGTTTATACTAGTTTCGGAGCTGATTGATTGATTTGATTTTTAAATGGAATAAAATAAGCAGGTTTCCTTCTTTTAGATATTTTACTGACTGGCCCGGGTAGGGCACATCGAATAGTAGGTCAGCTAAAAAGTGGTATTAAATATTGTAATATCTTAAATATATTTTATGAATGAGTACTGGATTTAGTTTCTGCAATAATAGTTGTACCGAAAGCCCTACTTATCTTTATCTTTATAAATTATACTTATGAGTGTAGGGTCAATTCGACGTAGCTAATTCGCCTCGGACCTATTCGCCAAGGGTCGACTCGTTGTGGGTACAATTTGCCGCGGTCCGAGATACCGCGGTCCGAGATGCCGCGGTCGATTCGCCGCGATTAGATTTGCCACGGTCGATTCGCCTAAAGAATTTTTATTTAATTTTTATTTTAATCTAACTTAACTTATTTTTTCTTAAATCATAGCTCCCTGCCATCTTGTTTGGAGATCAAAATCTGTGTTAAACCTAACCATGGTCAATTGGTCGCAAACATCCTAGCCGGTGTCTGGACCACCAAAATTTTGCAAAAAAATGTCCCCTAAAAAAATGGTTTTTCGAAAAAACAACGGTTTCTCAATCAGTAGTTTTTTCAAAAACTAACAAAAATATACAAAAAATTAATTTTGTTAAAATACTACTTAAAATAATACTTTTTCAAAAAGCAGTTTTTCAAAAAATCAGTTTATAAAGAAACAAAAATACAATTTTTTAGAAAAAATTTATGTTTGCGGCTAGTCGGACTATGTCGAATTATCCCATCCACTACAAGTAACTGAATGACATGCATTTTCTTATAATCACCATCAGTCGTAAGTAAAATATTTTGAGCTTACATCATATGTAAAATAGATATGTGTCAAATTTGGAATTTTGGAATAAAATGATTTTTTACAAAAAAATGGCTCATAAAGAGCATCACCATTTTTGGCTCAGCCAAACTAGATAACGCCATAAGTGCCTGATAAATATTTGTCGCGACACACCAGATTCGGCACTAAGGGTGCCGCATGCATATTTGTAAACGACGTCCATGATTGCGATTCTGTTGTGGCCCGAACGCTGCCGTAACCATGTCAATGAAGCCCTATTTCACATTGACACGGTTGGGTTACGTTGGCGATCGATTGACAACGGTTAGGTTTCACATTCTCTAGGATCCCGGGAAAGAGGTCAGGAGAGTATGTTTTAAAAAAATATATGTATGTTAGAAATTTACGAATTCTGTCTTAAGAAAGATTGTGGTTCTGAAATCCAGACTGATTTTTAACGAACATTTTGGCGATCACGGGTGTTAGTTACCCAAGCGATTTACCATATCGTCTGCTATTTACCAGAGATGTTCGGGCGAAAGCCGACTGGCGATCCTGGGTGTTGTATACAAATATGCAACAACAACAACAACCTTGCGAGAGAGCGCCCACGGATAAGGATCCCCTTCCAAAAGATTGGATGAAAATCCCCATCCGCTTGCCAACCTCACCCCCACTCGCTATCACTTCGAGTGGTCCTCTCTCCAACTTATCCTACTGCCGAGTAGCCAAAGTTGTATCTGAATTTTGAAAAAAGAGCTGCCTTAAAGGCTTAAGACATCTGTCTTCCCCAAAAAAGGGACGGTGTTGTTGTTGGGGGAGTCAAAAGGGGAAGGAAAAAGGTTATGGGGCTAGGAAGGATTGGCATAGAGGTGAAGGAAAAGACCTACACAAGTAGCTGTAGGCGTGGTCGTTTATGTCTGTGTCTGATCCGAGGATCGTAGTCAGAAGCTTGTCGTATCAGTGGGTTTGTATGATTGTCAACTTTATGATATGTCGAATGAGCATGCTCGTTAATGTATGTCGAAAGTGCGGTGAGATTATTGTCATGCATGACCCTATTGTATGAAAACCACCAGGGTGCGTTGATGGCGTGTCGTCTGTAGCGATTTTCCAAGTTTTGAAGCTTGCTGATGCGTGATCGAGCGCTATATCCCCATGCTGTGCATGCATAAGTAAGTTGCGGGCGAATGATCTGATTTATGAGAAGCAATTTGTTGCGGTTACTAAGTCTACTATTTCTGCCAAGCAATGGATATAATGTTTTGTATGATACAACGGCCAAATTATACACACGATCCGTGTGCCTCTTCCATGTCAAGCGAGAGTCAAGGATAACTCCAAGGTATTTCACGAAGTCCACCCAAGGCACGACATCACCATCTATCGACACGTCTCCTTGCGGGTCTCTACGAGGCCCGAAGCGCCGTGTAAATAGAATGGCTTTTGACTTGTCAGGATTTATCTTTATTTTCCATGTGTTGCAATATAAAGAAAACCCATCCGCTGCAGATTGCAACATCTGCCGAACCAAGACTGGGCTCCAAGAAACACACTTAAAGATAGTATCGTCCGCAAAACGAAACAATTCGGTATGGCGATTTGGTGATGTGAGATCGTGAGTGAAAATGTTAAAAAGATGAGGAGAAAGAACAGCGCCCTGAGGGACGCCGGCTTCCAATGTTCTTTCACTAGAAAGAGAAGTGCCTACTCGGCATGAAATGATGCGATTATGAAGGTAGGAATGAGTAAGACGGGTGATATTGGAAGGGTACCCTGCTTGATGCATTTTGTAAATGAGACCATTTTGATAAACTTTGTCGAAGCATTTTTCAACATCGAATAACAAAATTTCAGTGACTTGTTTCTGGCAAAAGGCTTTGGTTATACCCTCTGTCAGACGCAAGACTTGGAGTTCGGTACTATGATTGCTTCGGAAGCCGAATTGATCATCAGGAATGATGTTCAATTGATCTGACATATGCTTAACACGGTCTAGAATTACGACTTCCGCGACCTTTGAGATGCTACTGAGTAATGAAATTGGTCTATAGTTTTGTGGAAAAGTATGGTCTTTACCAGGTTTGGGAATCATTACGATTGTAGCCTTCTTCCATCGAGATGGAAAAATCCCCAATCGCAATATGGCATTTACAATGTTTGCAATTGTCGCAATTCCCTTACGAGGTAAATGTTTCAAATGTCTGTTAGTAATGTTGTCAGGTCCTGGGGCTTTTTTCGATTTTTGCGCTCTAACAATCCTTCTGATTTCGGCAGGATTTGTTGGTCGAAGCGGGTCCTCGTTTTCTACTGGGTTTCTCACCAGCCGACGGACAGTCCGATCAACCAACAATTCATGCTCTTCGTCCATATCGTCATGTTCGTAAAGTGTGGAGTTGGTCTCATATGTATCGGCAAAGGCTTCCGCCTTGTCAATATCGTCAAGACCAACCCTCGCGTCGAGTGTATTGGCGGGATATAGGGCTTTTTATTTTTAAGAGCTTTAGTCATTTTCCAGATAATTTGATCCTTCGGATCGAGTGCAGCGATTTTTGTGCCCCATCTTTCATTATGAAACTCCCTTAGAGCCCGCCTTGCGTCATTGTTAAGTTGGTTGTAAACGTTTCTGTGATGTAGTGTTCTGTATCTAGCAAAATTGCGCCGTGCGCGATGTTTAGCGATCAGAAGGTTTTTGATATTTACTGGCAATGTATAATGTCTTTGTCGGTCAATATTAACAATTTCCGTGCAGGCCTGAATGGCAGCAGTCAGATCGTTTTCCAATCTTAGGACCGCTGAATTCAAGTCTGCGCGATTGTTAATAAAAGTGATGGGTGATAAATGAGTATGAAATTCATGACCCAACCTCTCCCAATGGAAAATTTTTCGAGTATGAGGATGATTATTATGATCCGGGTCCCCAATGATAAAGAGAACCGGATTATGATCGGATGAACCTTCCTGAATCGTTCTAGCATAGATTGTAGCCCATAAGTTGAGGCAGAAGGGACTGTATTGGGAGAGGGTGTAAAGGGTAGGTAGAGTGTAGAGAGAGAGAGAGAGGATAAAGTGTAATAAAAAACTATGTCGCTCACCGATATTTGCAGAGTAGTCGCTTACAGGGCCCTGTTCTCCAGTTCCATGATTCACAGCTACACAGCTTCCACAGATGATAACGCACAGCTTTAATTTTAAAGGGTTTTTAAGGGTGCCAAAGGGCAAAGAGAATTTAAGGGTAAATTCACACGAGGGACCGCGTGATTGAGTTCGTTTCTTATACGACACTGCGCACTGTCCACTTTTTAGGTTATAGGAAAGAAGGGAAAAATATATTTATGGACCGCGTAGCGGCACCCGCGTTTTTTGTATGAAAGCATGATAAAAATATATCAATAAAAGGCGATAAAAAGAAAAAACTTCCTGCTATATTAACAGAATCAATACAAAAAAAGGAGAATTTGTTTTATTTATTTTAATCCTTTAGAATTGTGAATGTCCCAAAAGAGGGCAGTGCAAGTAAAAAAGTAATATTTTCTAATTACTAAAAATTAATGAATTAATTAAAATAGAGAATTTAGCGGGAGCTAAACATACCTGGCGCCAAAAAGGCACTTATTCTTGCCTTTTTCCATAAAAAAAAAGAACAAAAATAATAATAAAAAATAAAATAAAACAAAATAATTCTATTACCAAAAGTAATGACTAATCTTAATACTAAAAAAAAAGAAAGGGGGTTTATTCAACCGGCAAAGGACACAGCTTGACTACTGGCCTTTGCATAACACCTTGTGCAGTTTTTAAGGTTACAGCCCTAACTACTCCATCTGGACCCGGGTGGCACTTCATGACCCTACCTAAACGCCATTTTAGAGGAGGAGCGAGTTCATTTTTGATAAGCACGAGAGTGCCTAATTCAATGGTTTTACAAGATTTGTTCCATTTTTGACGCTGTTGTAGAGTTTGTAAATATTCGTTGTGCCATCGCCGCCAAATATATTGGTGTATACGCTGCACAAGTTGCCATCTAGATAACCTAGAAACATTAAGCTCAGTCAGATCTTCATCAGGAGCGGACGAGAGTGGTTCCATGGTCAAAAAATGACCAGGGGTCAGAGCAGACAAATCAGAGGCATCTGAGCTAAGGGGTAAAATAGGGCGAGAGTTAAGCATAGCTTCTACCTGCACTAGCACAGTGTAAAGCTCCTCATAGGTGAGTACCTGAAGGCCTATGACCTTTTGCAAATGAGTTTTGACTGATTTAACCCCAGCCTCCCAAAGTCCTCCAAAGTGAGGGCTCGAAGGCGGGTTAAATGACCACTCAATATTTTGAGCTTCTGAGGCATTTTTCATGTAACCATTTAGCTCCTTTTGAGCTCTCACGAAATTTGAACCACAATCGCTGAAAAGCCTAGAAATTAGACCTCTTCTGCCGACAAATCGTCGAAGGCAAGCTATAAAGCAGTCTGAGGTTAAGTCAGACGCAAGCTCAAGATGTAAAGCTTTGGTCGTAAAACAAATAAAGAGGCAAATATATGCCTTTTGAGATTTTATGCCACGTGCTTTGCTAAGCGTAATATTAAAGGGACCTGCATAGTCCACGCCAGCATATTTAAATGCTTTAACTTGGTTTATGCGACTAGCAGGGAGCGTACCCATAAGGGGTGTTTGAGAGGTTGAGGTTGGTTTGACTTTAAAACAAGTCATGCATTTTGCTAGCACACCCGCGATGGCTCGTTTAGGGGAAAGAATCCAGAACTGTTGTGTAATTAAAAATTGAAGAGTTTGCAGTCCTGGATGAAGAAAAATATGATGAAATTCTTCAATAATGAGCTGCGTTAAGCGATGTTTAGTGGGTAAAAGCACAGGATGCTTTCGATCATAAGAGAGACCTGATAGCAGGAGGCGACCGCCTACCCTGAGCAATCCATTCTTGTCCAAGAAAGGGTGTAGCTTTCGAAACAGTTTAGGTAAAAGTTGACCTTTTTTGAGCTTTTCGATTTCTTCGGAAAACTCAACATACTGTACATGCTTGACAAGGAGTAACAAAGCTTTGTAAAGCTCTAAGTTGGTCAAGTGACCTTGAATGCGTGCTTCAGGAGTGTGCTGCTTAATATTGTGTATAAATCGAGATAAATAGGCAACAATGCGTTTTATGGGTCCTAGAGAGGAATAGTTGTCTAGCCAACTATCGAAGGGGTGAGTTGGGGTAAAAACTCCGAGGAGAGCTAATCTGCGTTCTTCCTCAGAAACTTCTGGGGTAAGTTTTATAGTGGATTGTGGCCACTCTTCAGGGGGTAATTTTAGGAAACTTGGCCCAGTCCACCATAAGTCATGGTGAATCAGATCATCAGGGAGTAAACCGCGTGAAGCGCAATCGCTAGGATTTTCTTTAGAAGGAACATGACGCCATAAATCGGGTGCTATTTTTTCTTGAATATGGCTGACCCTGTTCGCAACAAACGTTTTAAATCTGTGCGGAGAGGATTTTATCCAGTTTAGGGTCACCATGGAGTCAGACCAAGCAAATATTCGAGATATTTGAAGAGAGCTAGAGATTAAGTTGACAACGTGTCGTAATAAATTCGACAAGAGCACGGCGCCACATAGCTCCAACCGAGCTAAAGATATGCGTTTTAACGAGGCAACTTTGGATTTTCCGCATAATAGATTAACATTAATTGAGTCATTAGAAATGCATCTTAAATAGACACAACAAGCGTATCCTTTTTCGCTACTATCACAGAATCCATGTAGCTCAAGAGAAGTGGCGTCCGAATTCACAAAGCGTGAAATCGAGATCTCGGATATTTTAGGGAGTTGAATTTTATACTGAAACCAAAGTTTTTGAATATCTTCTGGGACTGGGTCGTCCCAGCCGACTCCTAAGGCCCAAAAATGTTGTATTAAGTGTTTTGCCAAAAAAGAGAGAGGAGTTAAAAAACCTAAAGGGTCATAGATTTTTGATATTTCTGACAAAACGGATCTTTTTGTACAGGGTCTATCAAGAGGGGAAACCTTATAAGAAAATGCATCTGTAGAGGGGTGCCATTTTAACCCTAATATTTTTAGAGTATTGTCTTGGTCATCAAAGGAGAGATAGCTTGTTTCGCATTTTTCAGGGGAAATAGTCTTTAAAAACTCAGAGCTATTGCTAGACCACTTTCTGAGCTGAAAGCCTCCGTGACCTAGAACTGCGACTAATTGAGCTTTTGCTTCGAGAGCTTTTTCGAGTGACTCACAGGAAAAACAACAGTCATCTACATACACGTAGCTCCTTAAAATGTGAGCTGCTAAGGGATATTCAGTCTCATAAATGTTAGCTAGTTCAATGACAGACCTTATAGCTAAGTATGGGGCGGCTTTAACGCCAAATGTGACAGTTTTTAAGAAATAATCATTGACAGGTTGGTCAGGAGAAAACCTCCAAAGTATTCTTTGATAGTTTTGATGGGCGGGATTTATTAAGACTTGCCTAAACATTTGTTTTAAATCACTAGTAAAGCAGTACTTATGCAGGCGAAAAGACATCAAAATATCAAATTTTTCTTGTTGTAATTTGGGACCTGTCAACATAGATTCATTTAGAGAGCTGGGACAGCTCTCGGGACAGCTACATGACGCGTCAAAAACGACGCGGAGCTTTGTTGTGCTACTCTCTGATTTTATAACACAGTGGTGGGGTATGTAATAAATTTTATTCGAAGGGGGGATATTTTTTGAAACTAACTCCATATGATTAGAGTCAAGGTAATCTTGTAAACAATCAGAGTATTCTTTGTGAAGAGAGGGGTTTTTCAATAAACGATTTTCTAAGCTATAAAATCGTTTTAGAGCAATAGAGCGAGAGTTAGAGAAAGAGGGCTCTGGTCCTTTAAAGGGGAGAGAGACGACAAATCGACCAGTTTCTGTTCTCTGGAGAGTATCTTTGTAAATTTTTTCACAAAGCTCATCTTCCGGGTCTATATGAGTTTTTTGAGGGACTTCCTCAATTTGCCAAAAGGCTTTAAGAGTAGAGTCGAGACACTCATTATTTGAAATAAAATATGAGCTAATAGAGGGGGTAGAGGGGCGAATTTTTCCGCCCATGATGAGCCAACCAAAAATGGAGTTTAGAGCTGCGGCCTTGTCGACACCACATGAAATTTTACCTTCTGTCAAAATAAAAGGAAAAAGTTGAACTCCAATTAAAATATCTACTGGTTTGCATTGATTAAAAGAGGGGTCTGCGAGCTTTAAATTTGAGATATCGGGGTAGTCACCCTGCGAGAGAGGGGTGAGGGGTTGCTCATTGCAAACTTTTGACAATATTAATAAATCAATGTCAAAAGAAGGAGAGAGTTGGCCTACCGGTCTTATGGAGCAACTAATGCCACCAGAGGGGGTGCAGCCAGTGTGACCTAAGCCATTTAGGGTTAAATGAGTTTTGTAGCGAGAGAGACCAATTTTATTTGCAAACTTTTCAAAAATTAAATGCACCTGGCTCCCAGTGTCAATTAGAACCCGCGCTTTATCATAATGTCCTCTACAGTTTAAAACTTCGACTTGGGCCGTTGCGAGTAAAGAAGATGTCACTGAAATGTTGCTTGTTAAACTGCAAGCGTGAGTTGAGGGGCTACTTGGTAAATTATTATTTTCTTGTGAGTTAGAGAGAGTAGGTACTGCCAAAACTTGCGTAGAATGAGTCGGAAGAGGAGCGCTCTGATTCTGATTTTCCAGTGGCGGAGAGCCACTAGGAGGGGATCGAGGAATATGGAGTAAATAGTGGTGCATGGAATGGCAAATTCTACACGAATAAGTAGAGTTGCAGGCTTTTAGTGAGTGCCTTGTACCGAGGCAATTGGAACACCAATGATTTTTTCTGACTAAATTTAGTCTTTCTTGAGGGGTTTTACTTTCAAAAACGGGGCATTTATATATACTATGTCCTGAAATCTTACAGACGGGACAAGCGTTCTGATATGGAGCGACGCCAGCTGCAAGAGTAGAAAAATTATTACCTCTATATTGAGGTTTTGAGGGAGGTTTAGCAGTGGCGTAACCAGAAGTTTTAGTTTTATTTAAAATGTTGGCCGATTCTAACGCAAAACATTGCTTAGAAACAAAATCTTTGAGGTCCTCAAAAGAGGGTTCATAGCGCGTGACCGTCTCAGAGTCTAATTTTCGAATAAGAATTCGAAAGAGTGGGAAATCCCAGTGCTCAGTTGGGTAATTTAAATTGGTAAGAGCGTAAACATTATCAGTAAATGTATCTATTAAATTGCGTAAAAGAGCGGGGTTGTTTGTATTTAGTTTGGGCAAATCGGTAATTTTGTCCCAATAATGAGTCGCAAGGAGGCGGTTATTTTGGTATCTATTATAAAGCGCATTATAAGCTATAATGTAGTTTGCATCAGTAATTGGCAAGTTTTTTACCAATGTTAGGGGTTCCTTTTCTAGATACGTTAAAAGTAGCTGAAACTTTCTACTATTAGAGAACATAGTATTATTATGAATGACAGAGTCATATAAGCTAATAAAAGTTTGCCAAGAAAACAAATCGCCGGTGAACTTCGGAATATCCACCTTTGGAATGTTGAAGCTCATGTCATTATGACCGGAGCTAGAGTTTGAGTGAGAGGAGTTGAAGTCATCTTTAGGAGGAAATAACCTTTTATAAGTTGCTTTTATGCTAAAATATTGGTAATCAGTGCCTTGACGAATGACATTCTCCTCAGTAAAATCGGGTTGCTCTTTATCAGCTAAATACGCGATTACAGCGTCGTGAAATTTATTAAATTCCTCATAAAAAATGTCCAAGTGATCATACCGCATCTCAAAATCAACTTTTTTTAAGGTATCAGACATAGCTTGAGTGGAAATACTAAATATTTCTTTAATGCGATCTATTGCTATGCCCCTAAAGGCGCGACACTGTTTTTCACTACTCGTCATTTTAAATACCTAATATTTAAAAATAACTACGAGAAAAAAAAATTATATGTATTTAATTTTACTATGCGCGCTAAATTCGAATAAAAAGGAAAAAAAACTTTTATTCGCGAAGACCGAGAATGCAATAAAAAACCTGAAATTTATTTCTTATTGACCGAGTTCAAAATACCTACTGTACCTACTAGGTAAATTAAAGTGTAATATGAAAAGCGCCAAATCTAAGTATGCAATGCATAATACTTTCAAACAATTATATATCCCTTTAAACTGCACAAGATGTTTATTAGCCCTAAAAAAATAAAAATTTTAATTTTTAAATCGATTTATATAAAAAAAATCGTTTAGGAAACTGAGTTTTAATTTATTAGAAAAAGGCAAAAAATCAGATACCTACAACGGTTTACCGGTATTTTTAACACCATGAAAACAGATCATCTGCTTTAATAAAAATCTAAATCGCCTTTTCTAAAGAGAAAATTTAATTTTTTAATTTTGAAATATATATAAATATATATATATTTTTTTTTTTTTAAACAAAAGAAGGCTTAAAACAACAAGTGCCAACGTAAGGGTAGGGGGTGGTTATAGGGGTAGTTCAGTATTTGGATTGAAGGACCAAACTTATGTAGCCCATAAGTTGAGGCAGAAGGGACTGTATTGGGAGAGGGTGTAAAGGGTAGGTAGAGTGTAGAGAGAGAGAGAGAGGATAAAGTGTAATAAAAAACTATGTCGCTCACCGATATTTGCAGAGTAGTCGCTTACAGGGCCCTGTTCTCCAGTTCCATGATTCACAGCTACACAGCTTCCACAGATGATAACGCACAGCTTTAATTTTAAAGGGTTTTTAAGGGTGCCAAAGGGCAAAGAGAATTTAAGGGTAAATTCACACGAGGGACCGCGTGATTGAGTTCGTTTCTTATACGACACTGCGCACTGTCCACTTTTTAGGTTATAGGAAAGAAGGGAAAAATATATTTATGGACCGCGTAGCGGCACCCGCGTTTTTTGTATGAAAGCATGATAAAAATATATCAATAAAAGGCGATAAAAAGAAAAAACTTCCTGCTATATTAACAGAATCAATACAAAAAAAGGAGAATTTGTTTTATTTATTTTAATCCTTTAGAATTGTGAATGTCCCAAAAGAGGGCAGTGCAAGTAAAAAAGTAATATTTTCTAATTACTAAAAATTAATGAATTAATTAAAATAGAGAATTTAGCGGGAGCTAAACATAGATATTTAACCTAGTGTCTCTCGCTATGGCAAAGTCAAGAATATCCGGCCGCTGATTGTGATAGGGTGCAATGTAAGTGGGCGTGTTCGGAGAGCATGCAACGGCATTGTGATTTGTGAGCGTGTTTAAGAGACGTCTGCCTACAGCATTCGTTATTCTACTGTTCCATGCACGATGTTTTGCGTTAAAGTCACCAAGCATGATTGATTTGTGTTTGTATGTAAGCAACTGAATGAATGATGGTTCATGATAAGCTGCATTCGGTGATCTTTATTCAGAATGAAATGTGATTTGTCCGTCTGTCGTCGTATGAATTGTGACTGAAGTCGCTTGTAGATCTTGTAAGTTGTGTGTAATATCAGTCGAATTAATGATGGATGATTTAATGAGGATGGCTGTCCCTGTATGTCTGTCAGTGTCCGTGCGATACATTATGTATCCGGGAAATGAAATGCGGTGGATTGGGAGTAGGTGAGTTTCTTGAAGAGCAAGAACATCAATGTCGTGGTCCACGATGAACTCTTTTACTTCGTACTTTCGTTCCCGCAGCCCACGTACATTCCATGTCGCTGCCCGTAAGAAGGATGGTGCATGTTTATTTGCATGCATTGGTGAATTGTGCGGTTATAGCTTGTGAAATGAGATTCAGAATTTCTTTGGCGATGATTGCCATGATTGATGAGATGATTGATGATTCGTCAGTCAGTTTTGTTTGTGGTGTTTTTTGTTTTGTCGCTTGTGCGTATGAGGTTGTCGGTCGTGCTTGTGGTGATGTGTTTTGTCTTGTCTGGGTTTTAGGGAGTTTAGGGAACGAAGGACACCCCCTGTAACTGGCCGGGTGTGGCCCGCTACAGTTGGCGCATTTAGGAGGTTGGGCTGCTGTTTTTGGACATTCAGCTGTTTTGTGGTCGGCGCCACACTTGACGCATTTAAATTGGGCTGTACATAGGGACTGTCCATGATAGAACTTTTGACACCGGTGGCATTGGCTCACCTGTGCCTTCGGTTTTAGGTCTTCATCTCAAATCTAACTTTCAGACACATTACCGAAGGCAAGGCAAATAATGCGTCCCGGTGTTCGGGATTTAGGGTAATAAGGACAAGCGGGATTGGTTGTTTTTTGTTTTCGCCTTTTTGACTGCGCATCCTAGAGACCTCCTTTATATCGATGCCCTGCTCTTTAATATCATTTAAGATATCTGTGCAGGTCATGTCTATAGGGAGTCCTCGAATGACACAGCGTAAAAGTTTGTCCTGTGGCAGTGGGTTGGTGAATCGTGTTAGTCCGTGATTGTCAATGATTTTAATGATTTTTTTGTAGTCGTCAGATGATGATGGGGTGATGGCTATTCCCTGATCTACAAGTCTGGCTTTTATGTAGTTAATTTTGCATGCTGTAAGTTGTCCCGACACCATGGTCCATTTGTCTTTTTGAGGTAGTATGATGGATGGAATTTTTTTCGTTGCTGTACGTCGGCGTAAGTTTCGTTTGTGTGTCTGTTTGTTTGTTAGTGTCTGTCTTTTGTTTTTTGTCTGTGATGTTGTTTTGTGTTTTTGTCTGTTCAGTTTGTTTGCTTGTCTGTGCTGTCTGTGTGTTTGTCTGTATGGTCTGTGTGTTTGTCTGTATGGTTTGTGTGTTTGTCTGTATAGTTTGTGCTGATTGCTTACTTGTCTGTGCCGTCTGTTCGTTTGTATGTTCGTCATCAGAAGAAAATTTCGACTCAGTTCGTCTTAGTTTTTTGTTACGTTTGCGTTTTCGTCTTTGTTGTGTTTGTGAGTCGTCTTCGTCAACTTCCATGTCGGCATCAACCTCTCTGTCCTCCTCATCCACCCCCAGCACTGAAAACCTGTTCTCTGAGAGCACTGATGACTGCTCAGATCCCGAGAATTCACTGCAAGAGAGAGACGGAGATGCCAGGCGAGGTGTCCTTATGGTTTTAACAACCAAGGGTGTCGATGGAGTTCTAGAAAGTAATTCGTTTGTCTGTTCGTGAGTTGTTTGTTGGTTTGTAGCTGAGTCGGCTTGTCTCTTGTTGTCAAGTAAGGTGTTCAGTAAGTGGGTTTGTTTTGTAATTTGTAGCGTCATGTTTGCTATGTCTCGTCTAAGTTTGTTATTGCTGTTTTGTAATTTTGTAAAGTCATTTAGTAATTTGTTGTATTTTTGTCTAAGGTCTGGTGGTCTTGTAGGAGAACGGAATTTTCCCATGGTAGGGACAAGGTAGAAAAAAGTTTAAAGAATGATACAACATGATGATGGCTACTCACCTGCAGCAGGACACTACACACACTAACTAAAACCCCCGTTTTCGAAAGTAAAAAGCGCGCTCAGTCGATTACAACACCAAGCTAAGAGACCTCTTAGTTTGGCTGCTGCTTAATGTTGATACAAATATGCGTGCCGCATCTATCACTTATACCCTGTTTCCACCAATGCATGCCCACCCCGATTCAAAAAACGCATCACGTGATGGCTCATGGATTTGCACCGGTTTTAAATGCAGCGTCACCTGATGCATTTTTTGAATCGGGGTGGGCATGCATTGGTGAAAACAGGGTATTAGAAACAAAAATTGGCTTAAAAAGTACAAAATGAGCACATGTTTCGTATACCCCAAGGCCTGGGAATTTATTTGTTGTTTAAGATATGGTTCGGAACCATTAACGGCTTATCCTTAAATTACGTAACGCTTAAGGGGGGGGGGGGGGGGGTTTGGCTTTGCATTACGACTTTTATTTATAATTATTACAACTAATAATAGCATCAGTGGCGTATATAGAAAAAAGTTTCGGGGTAGGCCCGAGACTGATTGGGGCGGGGGGGGGGTAGCAGACCCCATGAGGCCGTATTTTATGCTATTTTATGTTTGTTTTCATGAAATATGGGGAAAACCCAAAAACCAACCGCGGAAAATGCAGTGTTTTAATTGTATGTGATATGTGTAGAATAAAAAAATTGTGTGTGCTTAAGACCACACGGCAGAAATGTAAACTTCAACAAGGCGAAATTAATAATACTGGCCCATAACATATTCTGCAAAGCGGACCGAACCGAACTCTTCTGTGTACTGGCCTTCATCTGCATCATTCATCATATCGCTCGCTAAATGTTTGTTACAGTTAGTCGACTCGAGCCGATTTCACCCGAATGAGCGTTACATAGCCGAGCCTGACGGCTCAGTTGAATTCACTACCCACAAAAACTGCTAAACGCGCCTAAAGAAGTTTACACTTCAAAAACGTCATGTGTTTTTGGATATTTTATCATTTTTACCTTCCTAGCCCGCGCAGCAATGTCTTGAAAAGGTATTGTTATTGAGGATTTTTTTTTTTTGAGATAACGCCGAGAATGTGTTCTTTGGGTGTATTTTGACCTATCCTAGCAATATCGTCATGATGTCTGTGTGTGTGTGTGTATTTGTGTGTGTATTTTTTTTCTGTCCGTAACACGATAGCTCCTAAACCGCTAAACCGATTTTTATAAAATTTTCAAATAAAATAGTATTTGACATTCTAACAAGCTGATTAGATTTTGCCAAAAATCCAATAATGCTAATGACAATTAAATAATTTAAAAAATAGTAGGAGCTTTAGTTTTCGAGATATTTTCAAAAAACTGTTTTTAAGGATCATTATGATAGCTTCAATTGAAGTGTGCTAATAGGCTAGCTAGGAAGGTATCAGATCCGTCATGGATCCATTTATTTATAATATCCATCTTAATAAACGAATTAGAATACCTTTTTTATTTTGACAAGATTTAGTGGTAAAAAAAATTATTCTTCTTTCACATACCCGGTTGGCCAATTTTGAACGGGCATTGCGGGGCATTTTCGACAAGTATCGCGATTTTTTTTGCGAGGAATGCCAAAGTTGTTAATTGGCGGGGCCGTCATTGTTCGCATCATGCAGCAGTAATCGACTTTCTGGCTGACGTCAAAGCGGATCACCGAATTCTGTTGAACTCCGCGGGACCTGAATGTTCGAAAAGCAAGAGGCAAAATAGTTTCCATGCATGAGCATGAATAAATGGACAATGTGTCCCATTTTCAATAAGAGTAAATGCGAAACATACTTATAAAGATAACGATCTGTGGATTTCCCTTACTCTGTTCTTTTTTGAGCTCTTTTTTAAGAGTCTACTAGATTTTTGCCATTTTTGTAAATATCTCCGAAACGAAAGCTCCTACGAACTTTTTAGTGGGAACACATTTTTTTTGAAAATAGGCGCGCTACTATATTCTGAAAACCGCATATTAATGCGACGCTCCGTTAAAACGTTAGCATTTTTTAAACTTTTTGACTGTCAAAAAACTGTCATTAGTATTAATGAATTTTGACTAAAATCTAATCAGCTCGTTGCAGTATCGAGTACTATTTTACTTGAAAATTTTATGCAAAGGAGCTATCGCGACCCAAACATGTTCATATTGGAACTGTTTAAATCATGTGGTTAAAAACAGAGAACTTTCGTTTTTTAAATTCCCTATAAAAAACAAAAGTAGGTGTGATCAGTCGAAGCAAAACTGTGGAAATTCAGGCATTGTAATTAAAGAAAATGATGAATTAAAACAATTAGTGATTTGCGGAGAACATTTTTCATAAAAAGTTATTTTAGTGAGTGAACGACGAAAGCAGATAAGTCAGCCAGCAATACCGCTTTGTTGGAATGGTAAGATAATGCAAAATTATTTTGTTTTATTTCTTTTAAAGAATAATATCAGTATTCAATTTTTAAAAGTATATGGCATCAGTCTTAAATAACTTAACGCTAAAGAAGGGGTTTGCCTACCGTTCTACGAGGGAAATAGGGTTCACCTATTTTTCCATTCTTTTTGATTTACCTTGTATCTTGTAGACAGTTTGTTCTACTTTGTGTCAGGCAAGCCACGCTGAGGATGGAAATGCCTTTTTCCGAAACACCGGTGTTCGTGGTTGATTATACCCCCATGAAGTTGCCTTTTATACTTGCTTAACTCATTGTTTTCGGTTCCGGAACCGATACCGTGGAGACGGTGATAGCATGGTCTGGTTGAACTGTGACGATAAGTCTTTCTACCTTTTAGACCGGTGGATGTTTTCGTCCCGCCATGGACTTAGTTTCATTGGTTCGCTGTCGTTCAGTCGTGGAATAAAAAAATTGGGTTCACCTAGTTTTCCATTCTTTTTGATTTACCTTGTATCTTGTAGACAGTTTGTTCTACTTTGTGTCAGGCAAGCCACCCTGAGGATGGAAATGCCTTTTTCCGAAACACCGGTGTCCGTGGTTCGGTTCGGTTCGCTCTACTCCTAAGTTGCCTTTTATACTTGCTTAACTATTGAGAATTGATTGCTTTTTAAAGATCATGATCAAAGTTTATCGCCATCTTAAAATTTAAGATGGTGGACAGATTCATACTTGATTTTTCAAAATGGCGTGTTTATTCTTAGTTTCCGAAAATGCTTTTTTTTTAATTTATAGAAAAGCGCTACTTTTCCTCCACACAACGAGGTACAAATTAGCCAAATCAGTGTGGCGGTTCTCAAAAAATCAATTTTTTTCCAACCATTGTTTTACAGATTAAACGTTGCATTGCCAACCCTGTGCATTAATTTCCTTATAAATTCATTATTACTAAACCGATTTTAGTGAAATAAAAAAAATCAAGGTGAGAATTGATTGTTCTTTAACGATAACCTATTAAAATCGGATCAGTAATAATGAATTTAAAAAGAAATAATTGCAGACAGGATTAACAATCGTTAAAACAAAATTAGATTTTGGGAGAACCATTACACCGATTTTATTAATTTGTACCTCGTTATGCGGGAGAAAAGTAGTGCTTTTCTATAAACTTAAAGAAAACTAAACCATTTTCGGAAAATATTAATAAACTTGTCTCGTTGAAGGATCAGGTATGATTCTGTCCGATATCTTACCTTTTAAGATGACTGCAAATTTCGATTATAATATTTAAAGAACAATCAATTCTCAGCATGATTTTTTTATTTCACTAACATCGGTTCAGTAATAATGAGTTTATAAGGAAATGAATGCAGGCAGGATTACCAATGCAATCGTATAATCTGTTAACAAAATAGATTTTTCGAGAACAATCATACCGATTTTACCAGTTTGTTTTACTTTGTGCGGGCCAGAAGTTGTGCTTTTCCATAAATTAAAAAAAAACTAAAACATTGTCAGAAAACAAGAATAAACACGCCATCTTAAAGAATCAAGTATGATTCTGTCCGCCATCTTAAATTTTAGGATAGCTGTAAATTTTGATCATAGTCTTTAAAAGGCAATCAATTCTGATCAGGATGTTATTTATTTTATCAAAATCGGTTCAGTATTAATGAATTTATAAGGAAATATATGCAGACATGATTGGCAATTGTATAATATTTAAAACAATGGTTGAAACAAAAAGATATTTTTTTAGAACCATCAAACCGATTTTTTTAATTCGTACCTTGTTGTGCGTGGCAGGAACGCAGTTTTTTTATAAATTTAAAAAAATACTTAAAACGTGTTTGCAACACAAGAATAAACGAGCATATTTGAAGGGTAAATTTAATTTCATCCGCCATCTTGCATTTTGAGATGGCGGACAAAAAAATTTATTTATTTAAATCTCTGATTAATTATCTGGCAAGTGCAGTTTGTCCCATTAAAATCGATGGTATAATTCAAATGTTATAATAAAAAAAATACTGTCCGGTTTTTTTTGGCCCACCCAGTGGTTTAAAAAAACAAGAATGTTTGTTGCAAATATCGCTCCTATCGTCTGTTTCATAAGGGCGTAAAACGTTTTTAGCTCCTTTAAAATTTAGGAAATAGCATTAACCATCGAAGAAATATGTTATTTATTCCATGCCTTAACGCCTTTCTGTCATAATTTTTTTTAGTAAATTTAGTAAATTTTTGTCTCCCAGCAAATATTAACATAACCATGTGAAATATCCGACATTTCTCAAATTTTCATAAAAATCCAAAAAATTGTTATTAAACTATGACCTTATAAAAATGTTAATTTTTCAGTTGTTTTTCTGTTAATTTGCAACTGCCTCCGCTCTGGGTTTATATCACAGATCACCCAAATATATTCTAAAACAGAAAATTAAATCGGCCTGGGTAGGTATTTATTAACCAGTCTACCTACTTTAAATTACGCGTTCGCTTGACCTTCGACCGAGAGATTTCGAGTTGACGACAGCCTATGTTAAGACCCGATGATATCCGATTCAATTTCTGATTTGGACGCGCGCCTATGGTCCTTTGTGGAAGACTCAAGCAACGCGGCGTACCTATTTCTTAGTAAATTAAATTCGAATAAGATATGTACACGATATTCACTTTATAACAGGGCTCGCGCCGGTGAAATGAATTCCCAACAACTCAAGTTACGCCCGGCGGCTAAATCTAAAGCACCTTCGCCAAACGATGCCACTAGTTCTGTACCCGCAGTAGTCTAGTAGTAGATTTCTTCTGTTATGGTCGATTTAATCAACCCAAAATTAAAATTATTTCGTTTCGTAATTTGAGCGACATCTGTGGAGACCGCTATAACTAAAATAATCTTATAGAGTCGTGTATTCTTTGGTTAGTACAAATCAAGGCCAACATAAAAATAGAGGCCACGACCCTGAAAAAATCAGCTGTTCTCCCGGGGCTGAATTTTACATTGGGTCTTATGGGAGGTCAGACTTTTTTTATGATATTTTCAAAATGGCACTACAGATTTCCGCAAAATTTCAGTCAAATATTCTCAGACACCATCTCGATATTCCACCAAAGGTTTGTAAGGAAGCAACATGATTAAAAGGTTAAAATCTTCAAGATTTAGCATTCCTTATTTTGAATTCAAATTACCCGCCATGTACCACATGCCAACTGTTATATTTGACATGTATTTGACTTTGTCATATGTGATTGTCACATTCGCTTCTGCTTTAAACTTAAGTTTTGTGCGAGCTTATGAAGCGGCTATGAAAAATTAGGGCTTACTATACATTAAAAAAAAATTGTTCTGCCAGAATAAAGTAAAAACAATCTCAAAAACGGCTTTATTTAAAAAAAATCAAATATCCATGATCCGTCATTCCAACTTCAATATTTTAAAGACAATCAGCTGTGTCGTAACGTGACCATCAAAAAAAAATCAGCCCCGGATGTGACGTCAACAAAGTGGAGGATCGTGGCCCGTCCATTTTGGTAGCCCTGTACAAATCAACAACAGGCAGATATTTTTACAAAGTCATTAGCAAGCACAAAATTTAAATATTTTAGAGAATTACTGAATGTTGTTAATGTGTCACATTAGTTCTTTTAATTTAAGAAACTAGGATTTAGTTTTTAAGAAGCGCAGGAATAGTACTTAAACGCAGTAACACAGAATTGCAGGGGGGTGTTAAAGATAATGACACTTCTGTGTTTATCATGACTAGGTAATACTTATATGAGTAGAAATAGGCATTAGTGTTTAACTCATATGTATATGGTTTTGTTTAGCTTAGGATATTGCCACTAGAGGCAGCAGTCGTTTTCGAACAGCTCTTCTGACAGACCGCGTAAAAGTCGTATTGTTTTGTAACGCTATTTTACATTAATAAAACTGTTATTAATTACTCACGACCTGCTTAGTTATTAGAGACTTATTGGAAGGTCCAGAATAAGGTTAGCATTAATACGGCAACGACTTTATTTCAATAGTGCTTGACTTTAAAAGCGGTCGGAAAAAAGAGTTATTGGAACGCGCTTTTAATACGGTCGTGCCCATCCGGAGTGCGTTCATGATTCGGGTTAAAATGATCAGGCACACCTATGGGATTTCTGTAATCCGTCTGACTTCACGAAATTTTGACATGTTGTAGACTGAACCTTTATAATCAAAAGTTCTTATGGGCCCAACTCAAATTAATGACGAGTTTTTGAAATACAGGGTGTTGAAAGTGATAATGTCCAAGAAGCATAATAGCTCTTTAGACGGGTTTTCCAAATATAAACGCAATGTTACTATAACATACAGGGTGTTTAAGTAAATATTATTCGAATGTTTTAATTAGAAACAAGCTATAGTATGCTGTAGATCAAACCTTGCTCATCAGAAGTTCTCATGGGCCAAACTTAAATTAATTTCCAGTTTTTGAAATACAGAGTAGTGAAAGTGATAATGTTTAAGAAGCATAATAGCTGTTTAGACGGGTTTTCCAAACATAAACGAAATGTTACTATTACATATAGATTATTTATTAGTTTTTTAGTGATTCTTGACTTAGTAAGTATTAAATTTATTACAGAGTGTTTCGGCTAATATTATTTTTGAAATACTTTAAAAAAATATTTAAGCATTTTGTGCATCTGTGCCGTGCTCTGTAAAAAAACTTTTGACTAATATTTGTTCAAACACCCTATACATGGGCGCACCCAGGGGGTTTTACATATTTTCTACATATTTAATGATCAAACACAAAAAAAAGCTTAAAATTTGACATCATTAGGCTTCGGGACCCCCCTAAGAGGCCTCGCCCCCCCCCCCCCCAAGACACATTCCTGGGTGTGCCACTGCTATAGATAATGTTTTAAAGGTACAGATTGAAAATAATAAATGAATCGTAAACAATTGTAATAGTAACATTGCCTAACTGTTTGGAAAACCCGTCTAAAGTGCTATACGATACGAAAAGATTTAATCTAAAACACTAACGCTTGTTTCTTATTAACACTTTCGACTAATATTTACTTAAACACTCTGTAGATAATGTTTTAAAAGTACTGATTGAAAATAATAAATAAATTTTATAGCCATTATGCTTCTTGGACATTATCACTTCAACACCCTGATTTCAAAAACTGGTCGTTAATTTGAGTTGAGCCCATGAAAACTTTTGATAAGAAAGATTCAGGCTACAACATACCAAAATTCCATAAAGTGTGCTTGATCCTTTACCTTGTGAATTTTAACCAGACGCGCCCGGCGTTCACCGGACGTCTTCTGTCTGTCATTTGTCATTTTTGTATTTTTTTATTGGCGGATTTAAATCGAAAAGAGTTTCCCGCTAATAACACAGATTTAAAAAATGAACCCAATTTATGTTATTCATTGAAGGGACCAAGAAATGTAATAGAATCACATAGAATTTTGTAACAATAAAGAGGTTCCTTTTGTATTTGTTTGGACATAATATGGACATATAATATTGATAACTATTATTAATCAATTTAAAGTTTAGTGAAAAACTTGGCTTCTAATAATGGGGTTCCGTCCAAATTATATATTCTCCTTGCCATACGCAGTTATACTTTTGTGACTTTGAGATGATATAAACATATTTCCTAACCAGGAATATTTCAAAAATTAAATAGATATGTCATGTTGGTATAAAGTTAAAGGTAAAACTGTCATTGTCTTAAATAAAAAGATGCTGACTGTATTTTGACAAAAAAAAAATCGCACAGATAAAACAGCTCAAACACATGCCGTTTTTTAGAATTTGTCTTGTTGCTGTCATTATGCACATGATAAACAAATAGGTTGAAAATGTCACAAAAGTGTAACTGCCTATGGCAAGGGATATACCACATTATGTAAGTGGGTTGAAATAAGGTCACTATATCACGAAGTTCCTTTCGTGATGTAGTGACCTTAGGTTGAAAAGGGTATATTTATAGCCGGTTTCCACTTGGTTTCCACCTATGCGTGCCCACCTTGATTCAAAAAACGCATCAGGTGACGCTGCATTTAAAACCGACGAAAATCCTTGTAGGTGAAAACTAGGCTTTAAGTGCCCAAACACTTTGAGGGAAAAAAATAAAAAAATAATATTGACAAAAAAATGGAGTAAAGTTGGGTTAGAGTTTCCTCTCATATGTTTCATTTTCGCTATGCGCATGCACGACAAGTTAAATTTTACCCAACTAATCGAGGTAGATAAATGGTTGTTCGCCGTGTGTTAATCGTGAACGTCATATCGCGTTCCGGTGTGCGCACCAAAGCCAGCAACCGAATCATGAACAGAAAATTCATCCAAGCAGACGCGCGCGGCGGCGAACGTGAACGGGCAAAAAGCATATACGTTATATTCCAATACTCCCTGTTACACATTTACTCATTGGTTGGTATTTGATGCAAACATTCAGAAATAAAGATACGAAAAATGCACAGATACGAAACTTACATGGATAGAGTTTTTGTCAATTGTACGCCGATGATTTGACGTAACGAATACAAAAATAAAATAATATGCATGCGTAAAAGTATAACCAATCAGGATATTTTATCTTAAGGACCGCAAAAAGGATAGACTTATACCCATTGATATTGCTATTTCAAATATGTTTGCATTCTGCATCGTAAGGTACTGTAGGTATTGCAATAATACGTATGTCTTTGAAAGCAACCAGTCATGTCTTTTTTGCTTAAGGACCGCAAGGACTCATGTTTACATTATTAATTGGCAGTTACCGTGGGTATTGGAATATTATGTATATGGCAAGAAGTAACGCCGGGCACGTCCGGTGTGCACACGGCGTTAACCATGAACGCACCCTCAAAGAAAACAAACACAGAACACCAAAAACATGGAATGATAAATGGTTAGTTGAAAAAAGTTACAGCTCAGCTGACATACTTCAAGAAACCGTCATAAGAAACGAGAGGAGCGTCTCTGGACACGGCACCGCGACGTGGCCAATTTTTTTTTGGAATTTATTGAATAAAATAAAATTAAAGCTCTCCTATCCTCAATTTGATTTGGGACGGCCAAATTGGTGTTGACATAACCTTGGTCATTTGATCGAAACCGTGTCCTAACCTGGACGTGCCTGAACAGGTTAAAATACGTTTTCGATTAATTGGCCAAGGTTAGGTTTACACCAATTTCGATCTTCCAAAAGGAGGACAGTGAAGGTAATTTAAAAAAAAAATTGTTTTAATAGTTTCATAGATAAGTCACATAAGATTACTAGGTATGTACCCGTACCGCACATTCGGCTACACATTTTGCTAACTTTTTGCAACTAGTATATAAATTTAATTTACGCTGAAAGCTAGAGGCAAAATGTTTACGGCTTGACTATTAGCGCCATCTATTAAAACCCTTTGCGATCCGTAAATTACAAAGTAGAAACGAGGAGGTCTAGCAAGAATTTCTCTGTACAAATCGCAACAGTGCGTGGGGCGGTATAACGGGTTGCATAATCCATTTTAATCTCCAGGTTTCGGCGCAAAATTACTATACAGGGTGTCCTATAACTTAGGGGCCATATGCCAACAGGTGATAGAGGAGGTCATGTCTGATAAAAAAGTTCATATAATGCATGGGTCAGAACTCTTTCTTTGTTGAGATACAGAGCATCAAAGTTGCACATTTTTTGCGTTATTTGGTAATAACTTTAAAAAAAAACGCAGGAAAAATTTGAAATTAGGTAAAGTCGTGTAGTAGAACAAAAGCAATAATTTCAAATAAAAATAATTTAAAAAAAATTATGTCCATTTTTTTTTTAAACATTTTTTTGGCATAAACTTTTCTAAATTCCATATTAAACGCAATGCTTTTTTTGATATTTTTTATTCATAAAATGGCGTCTCTAGGGAGACATAATAATAAAATATAATTGATATTTTTTAAAAGAATCAGTAAGCAAAAATTTTTTAAAAAAATTATTATTTTTTATAAATTTTTCGAGGTTATTTTGACAGCCTGTATCTCCCCAACTTGTAATTTTATCCAAAAAAAGAGTACCACATTTTTGAATCACAATTAGCTGGGCATTTAGTTGGCTGGGACAGATTTTCTTTTTTTGCAAAACCCTTCTTCCCCCGCTCTTCTAACTTTAAAAATCGTATATCTTAAAAACAGATATGTGTTGACCCCATGTTATATAATCTTTTTTTATCGAAAATAATCTCGTCTATTACCTGCTGCACTCATATACGTGATATTCCAATACACCCGGTTAGCTATTTACTCTATAAGTGGTTTTTGAGTATCACATTAAAGGATAACAATACGAAAATTGCAAAGTGTGTCCTTTACACGTACACGAAAACGGCCAGCCCATCGAAACGCCTAATGAATCAGCGCCGTCACTAGGCTATGGCTATTCCCTTGAAGAATAGTTTTTTAATTATGTTTTAAAAATTCCATAAAAAATATAAAAAAGTTTATAGAAATAAATTTGTTGTAATTATTAGATTCAATATTTATATATATATATAATATATATATATATATATATATATATATATATATATATATATATATATATATATATATATATATATATATATTACGCTACAGATACACTATTGTCTTTAAAATGGTGCTGTGTTAGTTTGCAATAGAAGTGCTAAAACTCAAACAATTAATTTTACGATTTTCTAATCTAATAACAGTGTAAAAAATTCTACCTTTCGCACCAAACTTATCTTAAAACAGTTCCCAAAGTAGGTATTTTTTGCATGGGCGCACCCAGGGGGGGGACCCGGGGCCCGGGCTCCCCCCAAGCCTTTGATTTTTTTACATATTTTCTACATATTCGATGATAAAACACAAAAAATAGCTTAAAATTTGACATTATGAGGCTTCGGGCGCCCCCCAAGCAGCGGCGTAGTTTGTCGCGTCCCCGCTAAAGACATGATGACCTTTTTTTTTTGGTCGCAGATTTTTGAAGGGCGCCCTTTTTAACTGTCGGCCCCGCCCCACACATGATGACCTTTTTTTTTTTTGAGGCGCCTTGTTAGCTGTCGGCTCCCCAGAGGCTCGGGCCCCCCCAAGACACGTTCCTGGGTGCGCCACTGTTTTTTGCATGCGAGCAGAAAATAATAAAATACGTAGGCATTTGTAAATGGCCGAACAACGCGTTAGTGATTAGTGGTTTAACCAGCAATCAAGTGCAGAAATGTTACTTTACGCACGTTTTAGGTAGATAGGTATATTATTTTTCAACAGGCGGGAAAAATAAACTACTCTCTCTGAAAAATTAATAAATAATATTGTTCTGTATCATCATGCATTTTGCGTGCGGAAAATTGCACTTTTCCGAAAACGTTATAAAGAATTGTTCTACAATCGAATGTAAGTAAACTTATGCAATAAACTATTATTGCGGTGCACAATAATTTATGAGATCAACTTGTTTTGACATTACGGTACATAAAATAATTTACCTACTCGCGTGCGGTAAAGTAATTACTTTACCGCACGCCGTTCGGTAATAGTTATTTACCTAACAAGTGCGGAAAGTGATACTTTTCCGCACGCGACGGAAGTTGCACGAACGACGCGGAGCGGAGTTCGGGCATCCGTCAAGGGCGGAAAAGACATTTTCCGCAAGTGTTAGGTACAACATTTTTCCTATGAACGTGGAAATCGTCAGTTTTTTAGAAAAAAAATAGTTTTTATCGGACAATTTTTTGGTCTTTTAGGTTAGAACACGCCAAGCACAAAGAATAAGGAATGAAATTGATGCATTCTTCTTTAATAACTTAAAAATAAAGTTATAAAAAATGAGTGCGGAAAAGTTACTTTTGCGCACTAGTGCGGCAAAGTTACTTTTCCGCACTCAAAACTATTTTATGTAATTTTGCATAAAATTAAATAAGAAACTAAAGATTTGTTAATATTTTCTTTATTTTTTAAAATAATAACAGAAAAATCGGAAAACTTAAACTAATTTTACTATTTACTATAAAAATTAAAATTGAAGCTACAATTTGTAGCGCATTGCAGGTTCACTGCTGAGTCAGCTCCTTTTAAATGTGCTTTCATTTCACTGGCGTTTATAATTTGGCCCGTTTTTGAAGTAAAAATATGAGATTCCTGGATTTCCATGGATTTTACGACACTTTCAATGTGATCTAGCTGCAGATTCTGATACATGTTGTTTAATGGTTTTTTTGATAAAATGTTTTCCGCAATTTTTTTCTTATTTTGTAGGGAATCCTCTATATAGGATTCCGCCACAGAAGTGGACTTCCAGCCCCCATGCCTTTTAATATTTGTGATATTGCTTCCTGCGTCAGCTAGCATTGTGGCCGATGATCGTCTAAAGCAATGGCCGGTGTACATTTCAGGATTTTTGAGGCCCAGATATCCTGCAATGTTACTTGGCATTTTTCCAAACGTATTAATGCCGACGCATTGATTACCGCACTTTCCAGCTTTGTAGTTTAGGAAAAAACGATTTGTGGTGCAGTTTAAAGGACGTAACGACTTGTATTTTTTATATAAAGCGATGTAGCTGTCTTCGCAAACCACAAATTTTCTACATACCTTTGTTTTAGTATCTGATATGGTAATCAAGAGAATGTCGTCTTTTACTTCAATGTTGTCGATGGTTAGTTTCGTTAGTTCTTCCCTGCGACACGCCCCAGCTACGCCGAAGATGGTGGCAACTTTCATCATGAGATAAACCGAGTCTGGCGCTTGGGTCAAAAATTTTTCCGTGTCCTCCTTTTCAAATATTCTGGATTTTTTTGGTTTAAAGCTTTCATTTTTGCGTTTTAGAAAGGCTGTCAATTTACAAAAATTTTTAAGATCGATGTTATGTTTGACTTTAAGGACCATTTTAACCATGGAATACTTGGACCATAAAGTAGAAGGAGAGAGTTTCTACGATAAATAATAAAAATAGGCCAATATTACCTCCTCTTTTGAAGCAGCCACTGCTAAGGTCATACTCTTGCTTTTACACCATGATTCTAAAGCTTCGTATTCTTTGTTGTATCTTGGCGAAGATTTCTCGGGTATCAACGATAGTGTGGCCGCATTTGCTGCCTCCAAAATCTCCTGGGGCGTTTCCTGTTCGGAATCTGAGTCCATTGGGTCAAAAATAGTGGATAATATTATACTATAACGACGCTGCAGCTCAAAAAGCTATCAAACCGTTTGTTTGTATTTTAATTTGTTGCTATGGTATCTAAACAGTGATGCTATACTTACTCATAGCCACCTTAAAAATAATGACATCTACATGTTGGGTGTCAGTTCTGTTATTCTGTTAATAGAGTGCTTGACAAAGTAAAAAACTGTCATTAATAAAGGCAGCTTCTAAAAAACTTTGCTTATTAATAGAGTACCTATGAGAAACAATAGTAATACTCACATAATAAATATTGCAAAAAACTGTTTACTGTTATTGCAGTTCCATATTTTCATTAAAACTCATGTAAAAACAAAATTCAAGGGGCAGTGCGGAAAAGTAACTTTTCCGCACTAGTGCGGCAAAGTAACTTTTCCGCACTAGTGTGGAAAAGTGCTACTTCCCGCACGCAAAAGAGTGCGGAAAAGTACACTTTTCCGCACGCGAGTAGGAAAAGGTACTTACCGAACCCGCACCATTTGGAGAGCTTAGCAACGCGTTAATAAGGCAACTTCAATATTTGCTTACATTTCAATTTCGTCTAATTTGACATGTTTATTTATAAATTACATTAAATTTTTTGAAAAAAAAAGGTACTCATAGGTAAAATATTGTACCTAACACAGGCGGAAAGTGTCTTTACAACCCTTGACGGCTTGACCGTCCAACTGCCGTCACGTGCGGTAAAGTATCACCTTTCACACTTATTAGGTAAAATTTTTACACTGTACAGGGTGTCTCATTATATTTTTCTCCACCATTAATAATTGATTAAGGAATATAAAAGAAATTGTGTTTGAATTCGCGAAATTTTTACTTTTAAATTGCAGCTTAACTTTATTGCTGATGCTAACTGTATTTGACAGGCGCTCAAATTTATAGTTTTTGTTAATTGGATGCTCCTTATGTTATTTAGTTAATAGATTAGGCTTGGAATATGCCTTCCGAAAATACCCTATATGTCGCAGTTTTAATAAATAGTTTCCGAAATATTAGCGATAATTTTTTAAATGATAAAAAATAACATTACCACTTTTGTGTTAATTTCAGTGTCCTTATTTCGAACTATGTTAGTCCCCATGTATAAACAGTGAAAATGACAAATATATATTTTTTTTAATGACGCTCAGAATGACAACCAGTAAGGACAACAAAGTTTATATGTCGTGTCACATCATGTCATTCTCACTGTTGATACATGGGGACTAACGTAATTTGGAATAAGGATACTAAAATTAACACAAGAACGGAACTGTTACCTTTTTATCAGTTTAAAATTGCTAATATCTCAGAAACTATGGCTATAAACTACGGCATATCGTGTATTTTTGGAAACTATTGGAATATAGTCTCTTAAATATATAGCCTAATCTATTAATTAAATAATATAAGGAGCATCCAATTTACAAAAACTATAAATTTGAGCGCCTGTCAAATATGGTAAGCATCAGGACTAAAGTCAAGATGCAATTCAAAAGTAAAAATTTCGCGAATTCTAACACAATTTCTTTTATATTCCTTAATCAATTCTGAATGGTCTAAAAGGGTGGGAAAAAATATAATGAGACACCCTGTACAGTGCAAAAATTTTACCTAACAAGTGTGGAAGGTGATAATTTACCGTACGTGACGGCAGTTGGACGAACGACGCAAAGTGGAGTTCGGTCAAGCCGTCAAGGGTTGTAAAGACACTTTCCGCCTGTGTTAGGTACAATATTTTACCTATGAGTACCTTTTTTTTTAAAATTTAATGTAATTTATAAATAAACATGTCAAATTCGACGAAATTGAAATGTAAACAAATATTGAAGTTGTCTTATTACCGCGTTGCTAAGGTTTCCAAGTGGTGCGGGTCCGGTACACCCAATATGCAAAATCATCTTTTCGCAATAGTTATTTAAACAACAAGGTTTTAAAACGACTCTTTGCACACGATCGAGACAGTTTAGTAGACCGAGCTGAAGGCGAGGTCTACAAGTCGAGGGAGTGTGCAAAGAGGTTTTCAAACGAGTTTTTTACAATATTTTTTATACGACTGCTAATAAAGAAAGAAAAATCAAATTTTAATTTAACTTGTTTTTATTTCCGACATTTTTACAACAAAACTTTAAAAATTCAACAATTTTTTCACGTATCTAATCAACAAAACATACGAGCAGTGACGGTTGCTACGGAACTAAGCCAACTTATATTGATGGGTGACAGCAACAAAAATCACAATGACGGGAGACCCGTATGCAGAAATGACATAGGCGTGCGCAAAAATGACATAAGCGTGTGCAAAACGTTTTGCACACAGCGTGCGCAAAATGCCAATTTCAGATCGTGTTCTCCGTGCGCAAAACCCCCTTTTACAAGACAGTCGTATAAAAAATGATTTAAGCACATATTATATAGTTTCTCTTTATTTTATTAAAAATCTTTTGCGCGCAGAAAAGTGGAGTTTTCCAAATCCTAGTAGAAAATAGTCAATTTAACAAGTGCCAAAATATTACTTTGCCGCATGTAATTGCAGATGGTCGAACAACGCGCTTAGATGGCCGGGCCAGCAATTAAGTCAAACAAAATTTTAAAAGTATTTATTTATATTAAATTTTGACAACGTATATCGTTTTGTCTGACACGTTTGTTTTTAATTTTTTGTCATGGTGTTTTTTTTTCGCACTAGTGCGGAATAGGTTTCTTTCATTCAAAAAACTATTTTTATAGTTTTCCTCGGGCGTGACGAGAGCTAAAGCAGCTCTGGAGGCGAAGTGAAAGCGCACAGTGGTCTATGCCAGAAATGCATTACCTACTATTAATATTTTAAATCACAGAAAATTCAAGTTTTAAAAGGTAAAGTGCTATTGTGAGATATCAATATGGTAAAGCGGTATTTTATTTGTTTATCCAAAAAGGGCCTGGAAATTCACTTTCACATGTAAGTATTGATAGTTTAGTTAGTTACACCATTGTTTCAGTGTAAAGAGTTGTTAAAAGCAAAGGATAAAAATATAATTAAACCATTGGTGCACCTAGAAAGGTGGCTCGGGGTCCAGCCACCAAGCCTATGGATTCTTAGATATTTTCCACATATTTCATAAATAGAAAAATAAAATAGCATAAAATACAGTATCATGGGCTCTCGCTCTACACCTCAAGACATATTCATGGTAACGACACCAATTAAAGCAAACTAAAAAATCAAAATGGTTTTCAAGAGCTCCTGTTATTCGAACAGCTTGGACACGTTTTTGTGGTTTAAATGAAACGGTTGACGTAGTAACGCGAGCTAACAGTTTAAATTGATATAAAAATCAAGACATGCAATGTGTCAAGCAAAATTCTATTGTTGATATATTTGACGTTTAGAAAAAGCTACGAAGGTCGCTCAATTATTTTAAAAAATGCAATTTTTTTAATAATTACTAAAACGTCATAAAATATTTAAAAAAAATACATTAAATAACATAAAAAAACCTTATATTTAAACATTTAAAAATTGCGATTTATAAAGACAATACCACGAATAAAAATTTTTGCGGGAATTCGAATTCTCGCAGCAAATGAGGGCAAGATGTACGTAATTCTCGCACGAAAGTAGAAAAAACTTCTAGAAGTCGAATAAGGCATTAACATTTTTAAAAATCATTTTTTTCCAACCCTTTCTTTTTTAAAATTTTTATGTTAAGCAACTATTTTCTTTTAATGGAATACACGTGTAATAAATAAACTAGCTTATTCTTAAACCATTCAAATAAGAAAGCCAAAATTATATTTATTAGTATGATATAAGAAGTGAAACCAAAATAGGTTTGGGACAGTCACGTGATATGTGTTTATTTTTTTAATATAATTTTTTTGTGACACGTTTATTTATTGCTCTGTCTTTGTCATTTTTTTCTTCGACTTGTATATCTCAGAAATCTCACCTCGGCTTTCGCAGGCTGAAATAAGCTTTCAATGCCAAGCAAGAAGCACAAACAAACCACGACTCTGCCATAATCTGCCACAAACCTACATTGCTTTCACTTTTTCCAATCACCTCGTTTTTAACTTAAGGCCTGCGCAAACACATTATTTGTCCCGATAAGCCTAGGCAGTCCATGTGAAAGATAGATTTGTGCACACTCGATATTTCTCTTCTATATAAACTTTGCATCACACATTAAAAGTTATCGTTACTTGTTTAGAAACTTTAAAAAATAGTTGTGGTATACCATGTATCCCAGATAAAAGTTATTACACGGTTTCTTATGAGAATTTTGAAAACAGTAATACACACAAATTTGGATTATTGGGTAAACATTGGCGCTATTCCGAGCCCAGTCTATTTCAAAAATGAAAATATCTATAAAGACTTAAAATATCAAGCATGAAACACTAGTACTTTCAACCATGTGAGGAAGTACTAAGTATTTATAAAACAACAATCTCACTGCCCCTCAAAACAGGATCAGTGGATGTTCGGGTTCAATTCTCTTACGAGACTGCCTTTATGACTTGGTTTTCTATGTGGGGATGCGTAGTGAAACACCAACATTAGAGTACAAAAAGTTTAATTAATCATGTTCTTGGCTAAATTTACATCCGTTGGATCTTATGGATCTTAACCTAATTTTACTTAGTTAGTTAAGGGTTAGTTACTTATGACCTAAGTTAAGTTAAGTTTTTTATGTTGTTACATACGAGGTAGGTATTTAAAATAGAATCAGAATTGTCCCAAGTTTTCCTTTAAAATACTGATATCCGAATTATTAGCTTGTCTAACGAACTGTCACGATCAGCTGTTTTTCGATCCAAGATGGTCGCCATAGGACAAACAAAGCGTTTTCCCATAAGCCGCAATGTTAACAGAAACGTAATTTAAAAAAAAGTGAAACGATTTAATTTACAACAAAGATGCTGTTTTAAGTATTGAACCTTTGTACACATGGGAAAAATGCGTTTTTCTTAAAAAAAATCAATTGAAGCCAGTAAATCTCAAATAAAAGGGACCATGTTTTGTTCAAAAGTCAGGTTATGTTTTTATTTACTTTTGTTTTTTTTTACTTTTGGTGAGGTCAGGCCTTCTGTAGAAAATAAAATATACCGAAGGACCACTCGAGATAGCTCGAGAAAAACGTGGGGGAGTTAAGAGGGACTGTATCTTTCCACAGGGCTCCAACAGGGAAAAAAGAGCCTAAAAACTTAAATACTAAAAAATAGCGTAGCAATGAAAAATTATCAAGAAACGACTTACCCTTAGATGTCTTTTGTAGCTACTTGGCTGGCCAGCCCGATTATACGCGAAGTACCAGACTCTCCATTGTTCTATAGTTCAAAATGTTCCAAACACTAATATCTAATAAACTAAAGCGTAAAATTAATAGTTTCCACAATTTTAATATAAAATAATAGCGGTGCGGTGACTTTAGTTGCACGTGGCGCGTGGTTGAGTTGTTCTCGCAGACTATCGGCGTTTTCGTCTGCCAGGCCGAATTTAGCCGCTTATCTCAAATCCTTCATTGCGGGAAGAAGCGCGCGAAGTTTACATTTAAAATATGGAAAGATATAGCGTAAAGTAAATCAAAATAATATTCTAAAAACGCTTGTAAGCGTAGAAAATGTAACCCAAAAATATTTAAAAACTAGCTTCTTTAATTTTAAGTGAAAATTAAAGAATATAATTATTTACAAAAATAAAAACAAGTTGGGAAACTTGTTCATTCGGCCCACCAAAATGAGCATCATTTTTCGGTAGGTGAATCTGAATCAATTGGAAGGGGGCAAAGCTTGACTAAAGGTCGTTTAAAGATACCGGACGCGGTACGAACATTTGCCACCCTAGCGTGCCCATCAGGCCCTTTAAAAATTTCAATAATGCGACCTACCCGCCATTGAAGGGGCGGTGATAACTCGTCTTTGATAAGAACGAGGGTACCTATTTTTGGCTCTGCGCATGGTTCCAACCATTTATTTCGTACTTGAAGGGTATGTAAAAATTCTTGGCTCCAACGACGCCAAAAATCGGCTTGTATTCGTTGGACCAAGTTCCATCGCGATAACCGATTCTCAGGTTTACTTGAAAAATCTTCATCAGGAACAGAAACTAAAGGTCCATGTGTTAAAAAATGTCCCGGTGTTAAAACCTGTAGATCGTTACAGTCGGTAGATTGCGGGGTCAAGGGGCGAGAATTTAAAATCGCCTCAATTTGACAAAGAACCGTGGACAACTCCTCATAACTCAGAATCTGCGAGCCAATGGTACGAATTAAGTGAGTTTTTACTGATTTTATCCCTGACTCCCAAAGACCGCCGAAGTGGGGAGCTGATGGAGGGATAAAATTCCAGGCGATAGCTTGTTGAGTGCAAGCATTTCTTGCAAGATCAAGCAATTCTTTGCTTGATTTAACGAAATTTGTGCCATTGTCTGAAAAAAGAGTTTTTATGTAACCTCTTCGGGCAACAAAGCGACGTAGCGCAGCTAAAAAAGCGTCCGAAGTTAGATCTGACACTAACTCGAGATGTAAAGCTTTAGTATTTAGACAAATAAAAAGGCAGATATATGCTTTTTGTGTTTTTACACCTCTGTGTTTACTGAGAGTGATAGGTATAGCACCACTAAAATCTACTCCACTAAAAGTAAAAGGCTTTTGTGGAATCAAGCGGTAGGACGGAATTTGTCCCATGATTTGCTCATAAGAATGCGGTTTGACGCGAAAGCAACGAACACATTTGGATAAAACCGTTTTAATTAAGCGTTTGGCAGATAAAATCCAAAAAATTTGACTAATGAGATATTGGACTGTTTGCACTCCGACATGCAAATATTTTTTGTGCATATATTCAATAAAAATATAAGAAATTCTACTTTCCTTGGGTAAAAGAAGAGGATGTTTTTGTCCGTAAGAAATAGTCATGGCTTGTTGAATGCGTCCTCCAACTCTTATAAGACCATCCTGGTCTAAAAAGGGATTCAATTTTTGTATGGGTTTTATGCATTTTTTCTGGTTTTGAAGGTTAAGAATTACTTCAGAAAAGTATTTTTGTTGTTCGTGCTTAGCCAAACATTTTAAAGCGTTAAAGAGATCGATATAATCTATATTTGTCTTTTTTCTGACGTCTGCGGATAGTCTACAATTATTTATGAATCGCAAACTGCGGGCTAAAAGTAGTTGAATAGCGTAAAAATCGGATTTATTATTTAAAAGCGAATCTAAAAAATTTTCAGTTATTCGGTCACAAGAAATCAGAGCAACATTTTTTCGTTCCTCAGTCTCTAACCTGTCATTTATTTTGACTTGCGGGGTTTTTGTTGGCCATTTATCGAAAGATTCTTGTAAAAAACTAGGGGCGGCCCACCATAGGGGATGATTTAAAAGCTCACTCGGCGAGCAGCCGCGGCTGGCTACATCGGCACTATTGAGAAAGGTGGGGGTATATAACCAACATTCTGGATTAATATTATCTTGGATAAGACTAACACGATTTGCGACAAAAGTTTTCCATTTACTTGGATGGGATTTTATCCAGTGTAAAACAACCATTGCGTCCGAAAAAGCGTAAATATTATTTATTGTGAACCTTTTTATGAATATATCATATGTGTATTTTAAGACCTCAGATAAAAGAGTAGCGGCTAGAAGTTCTATTCTCGGAATACTAACAAATTTTTTAAGTGGAGCGATGCGACTTTTCGCAAGAACAAAATATATGTGATATTTAGCGTTTCGTAAGACACGTAAGTATATTACGCATGCGTACCCTCGTTCACTCGCATCACAAAAACCACAGAGATCGATGGATTCCGCGTTGCTGATGTCAATGTGGCGGGGTAAACTAAATTTTTCTAAAACTTGAAATTCAGATTGATAGAGTGTCCACTGACGAACTATTTCTAAAGTAGGCGTGGCGTCCCAGGAAATACCAAGTAACCAAATTTGTTGAATCAAATATTTTAAAGTGAATGTTACTGGGGTAAGATACCCATGGGGGTCATAGCAGCGTGCTAAAAAAGAGAGAAGCGTCCTTTTAGTACAGCTTTGCTGATTAGGTAATATGTTAAATCGAAACTCGTCGTAGGAAGGATGCCAGCACAGGCCTAAGACCTTAGTGACGTCATCCGAATCGAGAGATAAAACTGCGGGGTTGACTAAGGAGGGATCTAAATGAGAGATCACTTCTGAGCGATTGCTAGACCATTTGTGTAATTTCAAGCCAGCGTTTCCTAATAACTCCGTAAGCTCCTGCTGCAAATTTAACGCCTCTTGAACCGTTTTACATGAAGTAGTGACGTCATCAATATAGGTATCGTTAAGTATAACTTGAGCAGCGTGAGGGTAGTTATCATATTCGGACTCAGCTAAGTGCTGAAGGGTGCGTAAAGCGAGATATGGTGAACAGTTCACTCCGTAAGTGACAGTTCGTAGTTTAAAAACGGAAACTTTTTCATTAGGGTTAAACCGCCAAAATATTTTTTGGTATTTTTGATGATCAGGGTTGATATTTATACCACGATACATTTTTTGAATATCGCAGGTGAGCGTCACAGGGTTAAGGCGAAAATGTAATAATATTTGAATAATATCTTTTTGTAGTTTTGGACCCGATAATAATACTTGATTAAGCGAAATATGCGTAAAAGGGTCTGTAATACTCGCATTAAAAACTACCCTTGTCTTAGTAGTGATAGCTTCATTTTTAACAACAGCGAAATGTGGAATAAAATAGCTGTCTGAATCGTCTTCTTTTTCTGAGTCATAGTCCATATGACCCAATTCCAAATATTCATTCATAAATTTAGAATATTCACAATACAAGTTTTTATCGCGAAGCAGTTTTTTTTCTAAAGATAAGAAACGATTTAGCGCGACTTGTTTTATTCCAGGAAACTGAGGTGGATTTGCAAATGTGCGAAAGGGAAGGGAGACAGTATACCGGCCGTCTTGATTACGCGACACGCTCTGTTTAAAATAATTTTCACACATTTCATCCTCTGGTTTCAAATGAGTTTTTTGGGGGACGCAGTCGGTTTCCCAAAATTTTGAAATTAATTGCGAAAGCGAGTCATTTTCATTTTGACAAAAAAGAGCATTAATTGGCGGGGTAGAAATTAAGGGTTGATTTATTTGTCCCATCAAAATATAGCCGAAAATAGTTCCCATAGCAAAGGGATGATTAGGATCATCGCTAGCGATTTTTTCACCCTGTATAATTAGTGGAAATAGATCCATACCAATTAGTAAATTTATAGGCGAAGGGTTGTAAAAAGTGGGATCTGCTAAGGGTAAATTTTTTATAAAATGCCAATTTTCTGTATTTATTTTTACTGACGGTAAATCAGTACAAACTTTTTGCAAAATAATTGCTTGCGTAGACACAAAAATATCTGGTTTTTGAAAATTACAAATTTTAATAAAAATCGATCCTAGATCAGAAGTAAGAGAGTTGCCTCCAACCCCCTGTATATTTGAACATAAGGGTTGTCTTGGAAGGCCCAATTGTTGCGCTAATTTTTGAGAACAGAAAGTGTTTTGCGAACCGCTGTCTAACACCGCTCTAACTGTTTGAAAGTTACCGCGGACATCTTGAATTTTTACTAGGATAGTTGACAATAAAACTTGCGATTGCGCAGAAATAAAACCACAATGCGTGGGGTTAGAACCCGAAGGAGTTGCGATTGGTACTTGTGAATTAGAAGACGTCGAAGTAAAATTGTTATTATTTTGAGTAGAGTAATTTTGAAGCGGACACCCAGTAGCCGGGGATCTAAAACTTTGCTGACTGGCCAAGTAACCACGTGGTGCAATACCTGGAGATGCGTTGGGAGAAATATTAGAGGGATTTTGTGAGAAATTCACGTTAGCATCAAAATGTGATCTATTTTGATTTTGAGAATTAGCGCAATTATAATTTCGCTCAAAATGAATTAATGAGTGATGTCTTTGATTACCAGGGCAATAGCGACATGAGCGTAGACTTTGACAAGAATTTGTTAAATGTATTGAGCTTAAACAATTTAAACATAGTTTTTTATTTTTAGCGTAAGAATAGCGTTCGTAGGGAGATTTACCTTTAAATGCGTTACATAAATATATTGAATGTGTGTTAGAATCACAAAAAGCGCATCTATCTTTAGAATGAGTATTTTCCGTACCAAGGAGCGTTTTTGTATAATAAGGCGAGGCGTTATTTTTATAAAACTGTTTATTATTTTTAAATCTATTTTTAGATTGTAGCGAATAAAGCGAATTACATTGACTTTCAAGGAAATTATAAATTTCTTGATATTTGGGCATTTCATTAGACCTAGAATTAGCTAGTTCAAAGCGCGAAAGTAGTACCTCAGGCAATTTATCTAGTAAAATGTTGGCGAGCGGAAAACACCATTGATCAGTGTCGTAATTTAGAGTTTTTAAAGCCTCAATGTTTTCTGAAAAAACATCAAGCAACGTGCGCAGCGTTTCTGGATTGTCGTCTTTGAGAGCGGGAAAATTATACACGGAGCGCCAATAAGTTTGAGCCGATAAGCGGGGGTTATGATAGCGTTTTAGAAGCGTATTGTAAGCGATTATATAATTAGCGTCGGTTATTTGTAAATGTTTAACTACGTTTAAAGGCGGTCCTTTTAGGTAGGACAGTAACAAATTAAATTTAGCGTTTGTAGGAATACTAGGATTATTGTGGACAGAACCATTGTACATATCTAGAAAGGTTGGAAACTTAGTGATGTCGCCATGAAATTCGACAATGCGCAGTCTTGGCATTAAAGACGCCATAAAGCGGTCTGGATCAGAAGAATTTGAAATTTGCGTTAAGTTTTGAGGTTGAGGAGCTTCAATTTTCACCTCAAATAGTTGTTTTTGAATTCTTTTAATATCATAGAAGCTGTCGTCAAACTCAGTAAGGCGTTCATTTTCTTCTTCCAGTCTCTCCGGACTTGCCGAATAAGCCTCTATTATTTGATTTTGATAAATAAAAAATGTTTCTTTCATTTCATCAAGGTCGATAAGTCGAACCTGTAAACACGGTTTTTTTGTATCATCCGTTAGGCAAGCATTAGCTAAGTTATGAAGAGTATTAATGCGATTATGTTGCACATTACGGAGTGCTTCTAACTTCTTAAGTTGCGTGCTCATTGTAATGTTTTTAAAAAACTCCGTTAACACAGGTGAACGATTAGTTTCCGAAATTTTTAATATTTAAAAATTAAAAGCGTTTAAAAAGAAAAGAGAATAGGCGATAAAAAATGTAAACAAGTCTCATTTACCTCTTAATATCTTTGTGTTGGAAACTTTTCCTACGTGCATTCGACGCCAAGCCAAAAAGAGGTAGGAAATGCGCGAAAACAATGCGCGTTCGGTACTTTTTTACTTGTTATTTTTACTGCGAGCACAGCAAAAAGAGCAAGGTCAGCGTATTTATTAAAAATTTTATTTTTAACAAAATGCGATTTAGACTTTAATTTTTTCCGGGGTCCTGTTATCGGGCTCGAACCTGGACCAAATGGTGAGGTCAGGCCTTCTGTAGAAAATAAAATATACCGAAGGACCACTCGAGATAGCTCGAGAAAAACGTGGGGGAGTTAAGAGGGACTGTATCTTTCCACAGGGCTCCAACAGGGAAAAAAGAGCCTAAAAACTTAAATACTAAAAAATAGCGTAGCAATGAAAAATTATCAAGAAACGACTTACCCTTAGATGTCTTTTGTAGCTACTTGGCTGGCCAGCCCGATTATACGCGAAGTACCAGACTCTCCATTGTTCTATAGTTCAAAATGTTCCAAACACTAATATCTAATAAACTAAAGCGTAAAATTAATAGTTTCCACAATTTTAATATAAAATAATAGCGGTGCGGTGACTTTAGTTGCACGTGGCGCGTGGTTGAGTTGTTCTCGCAGACTATCGGCGTTTTCGTCTGCCAGGCCGAATTTAGCCGCTTATCTCAAATCCTTCATTGCGGGAAGAAGCGCGCGAAGTTTACATTTAAAATATGGAAAGATATAGCGTAAAGTAAATCAAAATAATATTCTAAAAACGCTTGTAAGCGTAGAAAATGTAACCCAAAAATATTTAAAAACTAAGAGAGATAGCTTCTCTAATTTTAAGTGAAAATTAAAGAATATAATTATTTACAAAAATAAAAACAAGTTGGGAAACTTGTTCAACTTTTTTTCCAGTTTTTTACTCAGTTTGAATCATTATTATTAGTTTCTGTGCTGTTATGTGGAGAGCTTGATAATGTTATTTTTGATGGAATGCCAAGTATTTTGACCTTAAAAAATCATCTTCATTTAAATGAACTAGGTATCAGCTCAAAGAAGGGAAAAGAAAGTGGATAAGTGCTCTATTACCTGACTTAACAGATGATAAATTGAAATATTCGAAAGTTTTTTGTCTGGTTTGTTTTGGATAAATGTGTAACTGCCATTTTGGCAACATTTTCTATTGGGATCTTTTTTGTGCTTGAGTGGACCTTTTGCAGAAGTGTAACATAGAATTGTGTTAAACTGTAAGAAATATTTCACTATGATTTTTTTACTATTCTAGGCAAGCAACTTTCAAAACTAGAATACAGCAATGTATGTATGTATGTATTCGAAAGTGGTGGCAGGCCCTACTGGACCTCCATGCACTGCGACCACAAATGGATCTATTGTGCCCATGTACCTACATACTGAGTTTGACTAAAGTGGCATATATTTTTTTTCCACCCAGTACATAAAAAAACTCTGCAGATTACAACAATAAATGATTTAGGCTTAACACTTTGGCTCAAAGATATATATATATATATATATATATATATATATATATATATATATATATATATATATATATATATAGCAATGATCATGACTGGGTCTCTCCTGAATGGATTATTGTTTCAAAACGGTTGAAAAATTTTAAAAATGATGGTTGAAAAAAGGGTCCCGAGAAGAAAGAAAAGGAAAACAATATGAGGTTAAAGTGTGAATAATGAGCTGAACCAAATTTGTACACCATCCTACAGAACTCTTAAATAAACTCTTGGTAGTGTAGCGTCCTGTATAGTGTCGAGTGAAGTCCTGTATCATCAAAGTTTCTTTTTCTTTAATAAATATTTATTTTACAGACCTCAAAACAGTTTAGAATAAACTGGTGAATTTGACAATCTCCCTAATTGAAACCTCTTTTTATCTTAAACTATTTTGGTGCAAATTTTTCTTTATTTCCATGCTTTTTGACACCTAAAACTTGTACACCGTAAAATTTGTATAGTATCTGACTGGACCTACTACAAGTCCTGTTGTGAAATTTCTATAGTACTGTTCTGAGCTTATTAGCAAAAAAAAATTTTTATGACATCATTAATAATAGATGGAAAAAAAAGTAATCTTTGTTGACTTTGATGACCACAAGAAAAACAAATAAGTTATCTCAGATATTTTTCTCAATTTCTCTCAAAAAAACTTGGGTTCTAATAGTCCTAATGGGTCATATGCTGTTACGCCCAATTGTAGAGTAGAGTATATATTTATTTGCATAAACTTTTAGATACATAATTGAGCAAATATTGTTACAAAAAAACAGTAATAAAAGTAATAGTAACAGTAGTAATACAACAGCGAATATTGTACTGTTGTAAAATTTGAACAGTACTTACTGTTGTGAGCTGATGAACCTTAGGTTTGACCGTACTTAAGCCCTATGTATTATAGTTCATGGAAAATCATATGGTGATGTACGGTGTGTGAGGCCAATGACAAGGAAAAACTGTATTTTAATTTTGCAAGTTTTTTTTTAATATAATGTTTACTTATATTTTTTTAAATAAACATATTTTGTAAAGTACTTATTAGAAGTTTGCTTGACCAACCTCGGTTGAAACTCATATGTGCATATTGATCTGTTGGACTGACCTACCTGTAAGTCGTGCCTCTTTTTCGTCACTACTGGAGTGTTAAAACAATTAAACTTTGTCTAAACCTGAAAATTATAGTGAAATATTTTTCACAGTTTAACGCTATAGAAGGCCTATTACTTAGCAAAAGGTTTAGTCAAGTACAACAAAAGATCCTAATAGAAAACCTGAATCTGATGAGAAAAGTTTAGTCTATTTCAATTTCGTCTCTGTTAAGTGAGCCTTGAAGTGAGCTCTTTGAATAGAACTACTTTCTCCTACCTTGGGCTGATTCATTGGTCAAAAAACTTCAAAAACATTTGGGGGCCCGATACCCCTGGGGGGCCCCCCAGAGGTCTCATGATGTTGTACTTTATGCCATGTTTTCTGTTTATTCATGAAATATATGGGAAATATCTAAAAAAATATGTGGTTCTGGGGGGTCCGGACCCCTAGCCCCCCGCCCCTTGGTGCGCCCATGTAATAATTCAAAATAAGTGAAAAAACTAGAAAAAAAGTTTTAAAAAAAACATAATAAACAAAAACATAACCTACTTTTTTGAAGAAAACATGTTCCCTTTTATTTCAGATTTTCTCGCTTTAGTTTAATATTTTTAAGAAAATCGCATTTTTCCGAGGGGTCATCGGCACCCTAAAATTTTGTACAGCGTCCAACAGGACTTGGGTCCTGACGTGTACTATTGGGTCCTGTTGAGTACTGTTGGGTACTGTCGTGTACTGTCGAGTACTGTTGGGTACTGTCGTGTACTGTCGAGTACTGTCGAGTACTGTTGGGTCCTGTCGTGTACTGTTGGGTACTGTCGTGTACTGTCGAGTACTGTCGAGTACTGTTGGGTCCTGTCGTGTACTGTTGGGTACTGTCGTGTACTGTCGAGTACTGCCGCCCTTCAAAAAACATGGGAGCAAAAAAAAAAAAAAAAAAAAAGGTCATCATGTCTTTTTGCATCTACGCCACTGGTTGGGGTTGGGGGGTAGTGTCGAGTACTGTCGTGTACTGTTGGGTCCTATCGTGTACTGTCGAGTACTGTTGGGTACTGTCGTGTACTGTCGAGTACTGTTGGATCCTGTCGTGTACTGTCGAGTACTGTTGGGTACTGTCGTGTACTGTCGCGTACTGTTGGGTCCTGTCGTGTACTGTCGAGTACTGTTGGGTACTGTCGTGTACTGTCGAGTACTGTTGGGTACTGTCGTGTACTGCCGAGTACTGTTGGGTACTGTCGTGTACTGTCGAGTACTGTTGGGTACTGTCGTGTACTGTCGAGTACTGTCGAGTACTGTTGGGTCCTGTTGCGAGGTACAAAGCGCGCCCTTCAAAAAAACATGCGAGCAAAAAAAAAAAAAAAAAACAAGGTCATCATGTTTGGGGAAGGCCGACAGGGACAAAGCGCGCGCTCAAAAAACTTGCAACCAAAAAAAACAAAAAAAAAAAAAAAAGCTCATCATGTCTTTTCGCATCTACGCCACTGGTTGGGGTTGGGGGGTAGTGTCGAGTACTGTCGTGTACTGTTGGGTCCTATCGTGTACTGTCGAGTACTGTTGGGTACTGTCGTGTACTGTCGAGTACTGTTGGGTCCTGTCGTGTACTGTCGAGTACTGTTGGGTACTGTCGTGTACTGTCGGGTACTGTTGGGTCCTGTCGTGTACTGTCGAGTACTGTTGGGTACTGTCGTGTACTGTCGAGTACTGTTGGGTACTGTCGTGTACTGTCGAGTACTGTTGGGTCCTGTCGTGGTACTGTCGAGTACTGTTGGGTACTGTCGTGTACTGTCGAGTACTGTTGGGTACTGTCGTGTACTATCGAGTACTGTTAGGTCCTGTCGTGGTACTGTCGGGTCATGTTGTGAAATTTGTACAGTACTGTTGAAAGCTGATGACCCCTCGCATTTTTCCCATATGCAAAAAGGATCTGTTCTTAAAACTGATTAATTTTTAAGACTAAAGCTCTTGTCGTTTTTGTAAAATTTACGTTTTTGTTAACATTACGGCTTATGGGAAATCGGTTTGTTTGTCCTATGGAAGACATCTTGGATTTGATCATATGTTTTGTTAGATAGCCCTATTTCCTCATGTTTTTAGGTTAGGTTAGGATTATCCCTTTATGTTTCTCCCGATAGTTTATTCCATTTTTAAGTTAATTTAGAATTTAGTTATTCTGTTTCCATTAAAAAAAGGAAGAAAACTAAACTATTGTAAAGCTTTCATCAAGAGATTATGTCACAGAAAAAAAGAATAATACCCCTTTTTAGAATGTTAAGACCATGTTGGTGCGCCAGTGAAAGAGTTTCAGTACCAACTAAAAGGAACACGTTTGGGCGCCAGTGGAAAACATTCACTCCAACAAAAAAAAGGCCTTGTCAGGGAGTACTATGTATTGTTTTTATGTTTCTTTATGTTTTCTTTATTTTTTCCACTTAGCTGCTTCTACTAAGCCAATGCTGAAATGGCAATCCATAGGCACTGGAGGATTCCACCGCTACCCAACCTTGGTCGCTCTACTCTGGTACTCGCCAACAGCTCCACAGTAACAGGAACTCGCTACAGGCAACAACCAGAAGAAGACCGAAAGGCGCAGGCCAAGAAGAAGACCAAAGAAGAAGACCCTAAACAAAATAACATGGTTTTAGGCCAAGAACTGGCCTACAACTTAAAAATAATTATAAAACTCGTTGCAGCCAAAATTCATAGACATTTATTGTCCCGAAATGAGTACTACTCAATGTTGCAGCAGATACTCCTGTAAGAGAAAAAGTAATCTGAACTTAAAATTAACAGACACACATCTCACTGAAATAAGTACCACTTAGGTACCACTTAATATTGCAACAGGTACTTAATCTGCACTTTAAAATTAATCAGTACATGTTACATTAAAATAGTACAATTTAATCAGTATAAAATAATCTGTAACCCATTTTTAAATAAAAACGGGGACAATGCAGTAAGAGTTCCATCTCTATGCCAGTGATCTCTAAGCTCATAACGGGGCTCTTTAAACTTATAACAAACAACAAAAATATTTACAAAAAGACCACAATGTCTAGCAAGAAGTGTTACCTAACCTAAATGTAGACTCACCTTAAAGGTCATGAGGGCCTATGCTTCCAAAATGGGGTGATCCAATGTACGGATAACGTTCAAGTCTGAAAACAATGGAGAAAATCCAATAAATGCCGGTGGGAAATGGTATAGGAAGCCAGAAAAATGGGGTAACAATGACCCAGAACCATTAAACCATTAAACAAAAAATAAATTACCTTACGTAGACAGCATGGCTTGGGGCGACTTCAAATTAATTCCACGAAGCGGGGCTCGTCTATAGTTTTTGTCAACCAAACACGGCTCCAGAACCAAACTATAGCCAAACTAAAGGCTCTCTCATGTAAAAACCGCCAACGGCGTCTCTACGGACACGAAATAAACCCTCAAAAGCTCACCCCAAAACAGGCGTCACGTCCCTTCCAAATTTTTTGACAGAGAAAAAAGACGTTCCGCTCCAAAAATTGACAGGGAAATTGACAAAGACGCGCCAGTGTTCCCAACTACAATGAACAACCTATGTTCCCTCCTCTCAGTCTCATGCCAGTCCAATCGGCCTCTCTTTCTATGGCGAGACGCAGCTTTCACTAAGAAAGGATAACGCAAAAGAATGGCCATTTATTTTTCGTTGGACAAGGACTTAACCTAGCGATTAAGCAGGTGCATACGGGGGTTAATCTGTCACCTGTTCTGTGTCATGGTCGATGTTAAATAAATGTCAAAACAAATATTTTTGGGGCAAAGGCTTAGGCCCCCTTTTACCAAAATAGTGATAACTCGGTAAACAGTGCGACTCAAAAAAGGCTAGTAGTCCAATCAAGCGGTCGCGTAACGTTCCAGTGAAGATGTTTTCAGTGGGCAGTGTCTCAGAGACGTTTCTTACCACACCCCATCGCTTCACTCATAAATCAGAAGGCACAAAGGGCAAGGCCCTATCAATACGACAATGAAAGGTATGAAACAACGACACTAGGGTCCGAGATGAACCACACGGCCCGACAGGAATATGATAGAAGACAGGAGACACAACTCTAAAGGTAGGAAAGTACCATAAACTGATCTTAAATTCAGCAAGGATCTATTCCTAAAAGGGTCTATGATATTTTGAATATTATGACTTATCAGTAGTGTACCTACATGGGTGGCGTGAAGAGGGTCAAAACTCGTCATTTTTTGCGTTACGTAATTTAAGAACGGTCTCTTATTTGAAGGTTAGGTTAACACCCATTTCGACCTCCCCAAAGGAGGACAGGGAAGCTAATTTAAATTGTTAAAGAAAAATTATTTTTGTAAAGTGTAACGAAGTTACTATTTTTTTTTATTATTTTAATTAATTTTCTAGACTATTTAAGCTCAGACAGTTAAAAAATATTTTTACTGAAACCTGACTCAATTTTCGCTTATTAATTTTGTTTCATATTTTCCGAGGAAAAATGCCGTTTTGACATATGAATGTCATTAAAGCCTTTCAAAACGTTTGTTGCAAAAAGACTAGATAAAATAATATTCCGAATAAGTCAATCCACGTTCATTTTTAACAACGTGGTTGGGTTTCATTCGGTTATTTCCGTTGGTTTTCGATTTGTAGCCGAGCTCTAGCCTATAAAACAGTAATGCCTTCGCCCATACGGGGATTCGAGATTTGTTTCTCGTTCGAGCACAATGTATAGGTGGTACGCGGTGTGTGTAGATGTCGACCGGTTTCTGGTAAGAATGGGATTTATAAAAGAAACCTCATTTTTGCCTAGTCAAAGTTTTTATAATTCTATTTGATTTGAATTTATTTTGAACCGTGCAAATTACTTGATTGTCCTTTCCCGATTCCATGCTTTCCCGTTAGTATCTTACATGTTTTCTGGTATTTATTAATTTTCTTTCGCAAGAAAATTAAGAAACAAATCGGGTTTATTACTTGTGGGCTGCAGGTTCGTCACCAAGTAATAATCATCCCGGATTTGACACATCAGTTTCCCTTTTCCTGGTTTTTATTATTTTTGTTCTCTTTCAAGAAAGCAAAACTGATAACAAAGCTATAGATTATATTTCGTGGGCTGTATGTTTCGTCACCGACTTATAATTGTAGCGCTTTGCTAAACCCCCCGTCCTCGTTTCCCGTTTCCCGTTTTTTTTATTATTTCTGTTCTCTTTCAAGGAAGCAAAAATGATAACAAAGCTATAGATTATGTTTCGTGGGCCGTATGTTTCGTCACCGACTCATAATTGTAGCGCTTTGCTAAACCCCCGTCCTCGTTTCCCGAATCCCGTTTTTTTATTATTATTTTTGTTCTCTTTCGAGGAAGCAAAAATGATAACAAAGCTATAGATTATATTTCGTGGGCTGTATGTTTCGTCACCGACTGATAATTGTAGAGCTTTGCTAAACCCCCGTCCTCGTTTTCCGTTTCCCGTTTCCCGTTTTTTTTATTATTTTTGTTCTCTTTCAAGGAAGCAAAAATGATAACAAAGCTATTGATTATGTTTCGTGGGCCGTATGTTTCGTCACCGACTCATAATTGTAGCGCTTTGCTAAACCCCCGTTTTCGTTTCCCGTTTCCGGTTTTTAATTATTATTTTTGTTCTCTTTTGAGAAAGCAAAAATGATAACAAAGCTATAGATTATGTTTCGTGGGCCGTATGTTTCGTCACCGACTCATAATCATCGCGGCTTTGTGCAGCGGTTTAGCAAAGCGCTACAATTATAAGTCGGTGACAAAACATACAGCCCACGAAATATAATCTATAGCTTTGTTATCAGTTTTGCTTTCTTGAAAGAGAACAAAAATAATAAAAACCAGGAAAAGGGAAACTGATGTGTCAAATCCGGGATGATTATTACTTGGTGACGAACCTGCAGCCCACAAGTAATAAACCCGATTTGTTTCTTAATTTTCTTGCGAAAGAAAATTAATAAATACCAGAAAACATGTAAGATACTAACGGGAAAGCATGGAATCGGGAAAGGACAATCAAGTAATTTGCACGGTTCAAAATAAATTCAAATCAAATAGAATTATAAAAACTTTGACTAGGCAAAAATGAGGTTTCTTTTATAAATGCCATTCTTACCAGAAACCGGTCGACATCTACACACACCGCGTACCACCTATACATTGTGCTCGAACGAGAAACAAATCTCGAATCCCCGTATGGGCGATGGCATTACTGTTTTATAGGCTAGAGCTCGGCTACAAATCGAGAACCAACGGAAATAACCGAATGAAACCCAACCACGTTTTTAAAAATGAACGTGGATTGACTTATTCGGAATATTATTTTATCTCGTCTTTTTGCAACAAACGTTTTGAAAGGCTTTAATGACATTCATATGTCAAAACGGCATTTTTCCTCGGAAAATATGAAACAAAATTAATAAGCGAAAATTGAGTTAGGTTTCAGTAAAAATATTTTTTAACTGTCTGAGCTTAAATAGTCTAGAAAATTAATTAAAACAATAAAAAAAAATAGTAACTTCGTTACACTTTACAAAAATAATTTTTCTTTAACAATTTAAATTAGCTTCCCTGTCCTCCTTTGGAGAGGTCGAAATGGGTGTTCACCTAACCTTCAAATAAGAGACCGTTCTTAAATTACGTAACGCAAAAAATGACGAGTTTTGACCCTCTTCACGCCACCCATATTACATTAAAATATATATTTAAAAAAAATTGAGTGTAAATAAGCCGCGTAAATCCCTGAACCTTTCGACGAACATTGAGCAACGCAACGCCGGGGTCTTAAGCGCGCTCGTGAACAATTCGGCGAACTGTATGCCGAATTAACCCCTTCCAAACTAGTGTTCTGTTTGCTGTTCGGCTCGTTGTGGGGTGTTCAAGTGTACACGCGGCTTAACGCGTGGCTACACCCCCTTCCCCCTTGAATAGAATAGAATATCTTTTATTGCCAACAAACATTACAGTAGTATAAAAAGCACATTTCTATAACAAAAAGCAACGTCAAAAAGCGTTAAGTAATTTAAGAGACGAAGATTTCGACCTCACAAAATGAAATCAGGGAAGATATAATTTTAAAAACCCGCCTAAAATATTCAAATCCTATAATTCCATACTTACAGGTAGCATTGGCAACGGCGCAAAGTTTCTCTCGCATGTCCGCTCTCCGACCGTATGGCCAAGTTACACAAATAAGTGCATAACTTTATTTGTGTTCTAATAAAGTCTAGCAAAAGCTTTATTCAAATCGACCCTATTTTACGGCATAAGTGCGCAAGCGTAGATGTCAATATAATGCTAGCATTATTCGTGCCAGACCTTATTTTACTTCCAATAAGTCTTTTACTTTTATTTTGCACTAGCCTTCTTAAGGTCACTAACTTAGCATAAAATAATAATTGTAAAGGGCTCTCGAGATTAAGTTCTTCTACTCTTTAGAATAAATTAATAATAAGTTTGTAAAATGTAAATGATTTTATAACAATTTTAACTCGTATATAAATAAAGAAATTGAAATTGAAATTAACGCCAGGTCTTCATCATCCGAGTCTTAAGTCACTATTTATATCTTTTAAGATAACCATCGAAACTTTGTTTACCACACTGTGGAGCATTTAACAGAAAAAACAACAAAAAATATATAAAATTACACAGCCGAAAAAAAAACACAAAAAACAGCTGATTTTGACGTAATTGACATTCATCGAAGATTGCTCACCGACTCTCAGGGTCGGTGAGCATTGATGCCATCAATTGGTGCCTTGGTGAAATTCATCAGATAATTTACGAACCCGATGGATTTCAACGAATTGCACTGATTAATTTAAAAACTTGATTGTTGTCATCGATGAGCTCATCGATGCCTTTACGAACTCGCCCTATGTTTCGAAACAGTCTGGTTCAATAAATACGTCATTAATATTTGGTGACGTCTGTAGCGTTACCGCTAATTAGTTTAGTTTTAATTATTTTTGGGTATTAATTATCTATTCCACTGTGGTTATAAGAAAATTGAAACTTGTTTTTATTTTGTATACTTTGGATTTATATTCTTTCTTTATCGCGTTTTTTCAATTGGGATGATATTTTTTGCTGCAAAAAATAGACATTGTGCACAGACAAATTTAAAGTGGATTTTAGTATCTAAAACTCGCTTTTCGAATAAACCTCGAAATAAACTCTTATTTACCTGCGCTGTTAATATTTGAAATTAATTACTCGATTTTGCCTGTAAAATTGTGAAATCATAACGTTATTTTTTATAAACTCTAAACCCCTTAAAATATAAACTTTGAGTGAAAAGGTGGCGCCACAGCTGCAAGGAGGTACCTCCAGGATCAAAAAAGAAGAACAAGTGGGGTAAGTCATCCCAATTGTCGTTTCTCTCTACTACTCTAAAATTTTAACTTTTTACAAATCTAAGGCCAGTGGAGTACTACAGTTATCGAAGGGAATAGTACATTTTTTGGCCCATCACGAGCCGGATATATACCAGTTCGCATTGATTTTGTGGAAAGTTTCAATTTTCTTATAATAAAGTATAAAAAACTTATATATAAAAACAAATTATAAAATTAAAACTGTAGGTACAAGGTCGCTTAATCTCCGTGGCGGTCGCCAGGCAGAATATTTTCTTTCTCTCTCGTTACTCGTAAATCTTTCTCTCATAAGTGTATTTTACCAGTTTTTTGTAATTAAAAAACTTTGATAAATTTGGTATTGCTTTTTCCACTATACTAAAGGTTTTTTAATAGTATTTTTTGTCTTTTTTTTTGGGAAAAATGTCGACCGAAGCTAAAATAAAACAAGCTAATATTTTGTGCCAACAATTAGAGGCCAAAATAAATGATTTACACACTATCGCAAGTGACGCGTTAGAGGACCCTCTTGTACGCCCAAATTTTGAAATGCGCATGCGCCATCTCGAATCTATTTATAAAGATTTTCAAAAACAACACGCTTTTCTATTGCAATGTTTCTCAATGAAAGAGGAGGCCGATGATCATCTAAAGAGCCTTATGGATATGGAAAAAAGTTTTTGCGATAAGTATTATAAGATTTTAGAAATTAATGAATCCCTGTTTAAACCTAATGCTCCTACCCAGATTAATCAGCCAACTTTGCGCACAAATGCCGAGTACCCTAAAGTTAGAATTCCTACCAATTCGGGCGATTTAAAACAATGGAAAAGTTTTATTGACATGTATGACGTCATTGTTCATAATAACCCAAATATTGCGGATATTGAGAAATATAATTTATTAATAAGCTCCTTAGAAAATGAACCCCTTTCGATCGTTAAATGCACCCCCGTAACTGGCGCGAATTACGAGGTTGCTTATGAGGCACTTATGGAACGTTACGATAATATACGCTTAATAGCTAGTTGCCATTGGCAAGAAATTGAAAATGCCAAAAGGATAACCTCCCCAAACTCTCAAAATTTGCGCGCACTTTTAAACACGTTTACAGAAAATGTTTCGGCTTTAAGTAATTTAAAAATAGACACCTCTGGATGGGATTTTATTTTATGTCAAAAATTATTGCATTGTTTAGACCAGGACACACACAGTGACTCGATTTGAATTACATCACAACTCAAAAAAAATACCAAAATTTTCTGAACTTTAAAGTTTTTTATGTAAACAATGTAACGCGCTTGAAACCGTTGATTTTAATACCGAAATTAAATCGCAGTCCTCCTCTCACTCAAGCTTAAAACCTCCAAATACTAGATCCAAGACGTTTGAGACCAGAACATATAATTTAAGACCAAGGCATCATTCATTATTTACAAATAATAATTCACCCTCAAATAATAATGTTTCCTCAAATAATACATGCGCCGTTTGTCAAGCTCAAGGTCATTTGATTTACCGCTGTCCTTTGTTTTTAGAAAAAACCCCTCAAGAGCGTTTTAATATGGTAAAAGCTAATCGCTGGTGCGTTAATTGTTTAGGATTAAAGCACTCCAAGGAGGGCTGTAACTCCAGTATTTTGTGTTTAAGATGCGGGAGAAGCCTTACCTTACCTTACCTTACTCCACTTCCCTCAAAATGATTTTCGCCCTCAAACGCAACCTCAAAATACAAATAATTATAATAACTCGCCTCAGAATTACCGAAACAACTCTCCTCAAACTCAAAGCACACGAAATAGCTCCCCTCAAAGCGGACCTCAAAATACTAATAATAGTCAAAGCGTAAATAGTCAATATTCTAATCCCAGCAGCTCTCAGGCAATGCTTAGTTTTGATTCAAACTCCTTTAATAATACCTCCTCTTCGTTGACCGGTGTTTTGCTCTCTACTATTATATGTGAAATTCGTGACTCTCAAGGTTATTATCACGAAATACGCGTGGTTTTGGATGGAGGGAGTGAGATTTCGGCGATAACCGAAAATTTGGCTAAAAAATTAAAATTACCCTATAATAATTTAAATATGAATATTAGCGGGTTAGGGTTAATGAACTCTCATGCTTCAAAAATGGTGATTTGCAACATACGCCCCAAAAATGAAGAAAACCCCCTCTACACTGTAAATGCCATTGTCTTACCTCAAATTTGCAATAAGCTTCCCTCTACTCGCTTTGTAGAAACCTCGTGGAAGCATATTTCTAATTTACCGCTCGCCGACCCTCATTATAATATGCCGGGGCCGATTGATATGCTATTAGGCGCAGATATTTTCCCCCTCGTACTACAATCGCATAAAATTTCTGGTGTCCACTCTAACGAACCTACTGCTATTTTTACCACGTTTGGTTACGTAATCACAGGCAAAGTTAGCATCCCCTCTCAATGTAAAATTAACTCTTTTTTATGTTCTAGTTTTGAATCTGAACTCGATAAAAATTTAAAACGGTTCTGGCAAATCGAGGAACCACCCTCAGCACCCCTTTTAACCCCTAATGATCAACTCGCAGAAGAAATATATTGCAAAACACTCTCTAGAAATAACGAAGGCCGCTATATTGTTAGTCTGCCATTTCGCGAACCCGCTCCCTCTTTTGGAGATACTCGCACTCTAGCAATGAAACGTTTTTACTCCCTCGAAAATAAATTATTGCGTAACCCCGAAATTTACCAAAAATACTGCGAATTTATGTCCAATTATTTGCAAAATAATATAATGGAAGAAGTTGTCGACCCCTTCAAAAATTTAGAAAATTCTTTTTCTCCCACACCATTGTGTACTCAAACCAGAAAGTGCTACCACAAAACTGAGGGTTGTTTTTAATGCGGCAAGTCACGTTTTTAGACACCCCAGTCTTAATGACATGCTTTTTCCCGGTCCAAAATTGCAGCGCGATATTTGTGCAATTTTACTTAATTTTAGACTGCCTCTTGTAGTTTTTTCGTGCGATATAAAAATGATGTTTAACCAAATTCTTTTAAATCGCAAGCATGTTGATTACCAACGTATTTTTTGGCGTTTTTCTAATTCGGAACCTCTAAAAGAGTATAGGCTCTTAACTTGCACTTTTGGTGTAACGTCATCACCTTTCCATGCTATTCGAACTTTATTAGAATTAGCTCAAGATTATCGAGACCAATATCCTGTCGCTGCAAATATCTTAGAAACTCAATTTTTTGTCGATGATGGTGCAGCAGGTTTCAACTCTATTAAAGAGGCTCTATGTGCTCAAAGGGAGTTAATTAACATTTTAAAATGTGGAAATTTCGAATTAAGAAAATGGGCTAGTAATGAACCCTCTTTACTCTCTCACTTACCCCCCGAATATTTACTCCATGAATCCCTTTCATTGGATCTCCATGATGAGAATTTTAGTTTTAAAATATTAGGCTTAGAATGGAATCCCAGCTCTGATCATTTTTCTTATAATGTAACTTGCCAAAATTCTGTTTGCACTAAACGCTCTTTACTTTCCGAGATACATAAAATTTATGATCCTCTAGGCTATTTATCTCCTATTACTTTATTTGCTAAGTATCTTATTCAGTATTTGTGGACTCTAGGTCTCGACTGGGATCAAGAACCTCCATCCGACGTTATAAATAAATGGCAACAGTTTAAAGTCGAGTTACCTCGTCGAATTATTTCTAATAATTTTTTATCATGTCAATTACATGGTTTCTCAGACGCAAGCATGCGTGGGTATGGTGCCGCGATTTATATTCGCATACTTACCATTGAAAATAATAAAATAAAAACATTCTTAATCTGCTCTAAATCAAAGGTTGCCCCGCTTAAAAAGGTTACCTTACCACGTTTAGAATTGCAAGGTGCTGTTTTATTATCAGATTTACTCTCCTTTGTAATAAAAACTTTCGAAAATAAAATTCATATTAATAAAGTCTTTGCATGGACTGATTCTCTCGTCAACCTCGCTTGGATAAAAAAACCACCCTATTTGTGGAAAACTTATATTTCTAATCGCGTGAACCATATACAAGAAAGGGTTTCTCCCGATTTATGGCATTATGTGCCAACTGAAGATAACCCCGCTGATCTGTGTAGTAGGGGTAAATTACCCTCCGAGTTAATCAACAATCCCTTATGGTGGGGGGACCTATTTTTTTGCAAAAAACTTCCGACACTTGGGACTTAACTTTGGATGAAGTAAAACCTTGTTCCATTGCTTTAGAGGAGCAGCAAAAGGTTGTCCTTGCTAATTTCGCTGACACAGAATATATTGATACGCTCATAGAAAAATACTCCTTTTTATCTAAGATTCAACGCATTATCTGCTATATTTTAAGATTTGTTTATAATTTAAAAAATAAGGATAATAAAAAAACTGGGTATTTTAGTTTAAAGGAATTGGACGAGGCTCTTTTGGTATTAATAAAACGCGTCCAAAATATTTATTTTTCAGAAGAAATAAACAATATTCAAAATAAAAATTCTCTATCGAAAGAATATAGAAAATTAAATCCCTTTATTGATTCTTCTGGTTTATTAAGAGTTGGAGGTCGTCTCAGAAATTCTAACTTAGATTACTCGCAGAAACATCCTATATTGTTACCCCGTAAATGTCGCTTAACATATTTAATTATTGAGAGTCATCATAAACAGTATCTTCACCCTGGGGTGCAAACCCTACATTTTTTAATTTCTCAAAGATTTTGGATTCTCTCCGCTAAAAAAGCAATACGCTCGATTATTTCAAAATGTCACTCTTGTTGGCGGTTAAACCCTAAACCCTTTGAAGCGCCTATGGGAGATTTGCCTCCTTTAAGGGTTTCTGAATTACGCGCTTTTTCGTGCTCAGGCGTTGACCTTGGCGGCCCTTTTTAATTACCATGGGTAAAAGTCGCGGCGCGAAGACTTATAAGGCTTATATCGTTTTATTTGTATGTTTCTCCACGCGCGCTTTACATTTAGAGTTAGCTTCGGATCTCTCCTCGGAAGCCTTTTTGGCAGCACTTCGGCGTTTCATAGCACAACGTGCACGAGTGGTAAAATTAACGAGTGATTGCGGTAGCAATTTTAAAGGTGCAGCGAAACAAATCGCGGATATGTTTGCTAAAGCTGCCGAAGTTGAAAAATTGAGTGGCATTTTAACCCCCCGGCAGCCCCGCACATGGGAGGTTTATGGGAGGCTGGCATTAAGTCCGTAAAAACCCATTTAAGTCGTGTTGTAGGCGACCAGAATTTAACATATGAAGAGATGTATACTTGCCTAGTACAGATAGAAGCTCTTCTAAATTCGCGTCCCCTTGTCTCGGTATCAAGTGATCCTAACGATTTATCTGTTTTAACCCCGGGGCATTTTTTAACCCTTGAACCGTTAACAGCGTTGCCAGACTTTGATTTAACTCATTTAAAAATGAATCGTTTGACTCGATGGCAGTTAATTCAAAGGCTTCATCAAGACTTTTGGTATAGATGGAGGAACGAATACCTTCACACATTAATGCAACGTGCAAAGTGGCATATGCCCGGTACTCCAATTTTACCTGGTACTCTTGTAATTATAAACAGCCCCCTTGCGCCTCCAACAAAATGGCATTTGGGGCGCATAGAAAATATTTTTCCTGGTAAGGACGGCATAACTAGAGTGGTGTCGGTGCGTACTGCCAATGGTGTAATTAAGCGACCGGTAGTAAAGCTATGTCCTTTACCGGACTCTCTAAATAGTTCCGTTTAAAAGTTGTATACTTTTAAAGGTGGGGGGAAAATGTAGCGTTACCGCTAATTAGTTTAGTTTTAATTATTTTTGGGTATTAATTATCTATTCCACTGTGGTTATAAGAAAATTGAAACTTGTTTTTATTTTGTATACTTTGGATTTATATTCTTTCTTTATCGCGTTTTTTCAATTGGGATGATATTTTTTGCTGCAAAAAAATACACATTGTGCACAGACAAATTTAAAGTGGATTTTAGTATCTAAAACTCGCTTTTCGAATAAACCTCGGAATAAACTCTTATTTACCTGCGCTGTTAATATTTGAAATTAATTACTCGATTTTGCCTGTAAAATTGTGAAATCATAACGTTATTTTTTATAAACTCTAAACCCCTTAAAATATAAACTTTGAGTGAAAAGGTGGCGCCACAGCTGCAAGGAGGTACCTCCAGGATCAAAAAAGAAGAACAAGTGGGGTAAGTCATCCCAATTGTCGTTTCTCTCTACTACTCTAAAATTTTAACTTTTTACAAATCTAAGGCCAGTGGAGTACTACAGTTATCGAAGGGAATAGTAGAACGTCATTACTTTGTTCGTGGCTATCTTCGCTTACGTCTTCTCCGACTGCGGGGGCCAATTCTTCAACGCGAACGTGTGGTTTTTCATGCGAACGTTACCCGGTCGTGCGGGAAAGCTCCCTACATTGTATTTGTGTGATCATGGGAGACCGGGAACGATCACATCTCTCGAGAGAACGTTTATTCCTATACTCTTCCAAAAGAAATTAAACTAAAGAAAAGTTATAATATATTATTTCAGAGCCTTAAAATACACTTTTTCTATGAGCGTGCATTTAGTTCTGAAAGTGCGACTTTTCAGCACGCTTCTTAAAACTTTAGATTCGGTACCTTAATATTTGTGTTTTTAGGTGTCTTTGACAACCCGACTTTCAAATAGGTGCCAAAAACCGCCCTGTCAAGCTTTTATTGCAATATCCGCGTGAGCTACTGGATGGAGTGTGTGTCACTTTTTCGTAGTTTAAATTATTTTTCTTATAATTTTATTATTTTGATGCTTTCCACACGCTCGAAGAAAAAATAGAGTTGCTAACTCTTGCGGAAAGTTTCTTTTCCTGATTTCTGGCCAAACTCGCTACGCGTTGTTCGGCCAACTGCGATCGCGTGCGGAAAAGTGACATTTTCCGCACTTGTTCGGAAATGTTCTATTTTAGCATATCAATAATAATTTTTATTATTTATATAATTTATTATAAAATAACTAATTAATTCATAATGTTGTTTTTAGTTGCAACTTGTACCTGTTTTAAATATTAAATATCATAAGAAAAAGTAGTTTAGTTTTAAGTGTTGAGTAAAATTAAGATTATTTTTGTACATATTACCATAGTTCTCCTTTACATTAAGCTTTTATATGTAAAATTTGTTAATTGTAAAAATTTTCGAGGCCGGAGCTTCAAGCACTGGGGAGTATGTGTTTGTATTAGCTCACACTACTACTATAAGTAGTGTGAGCTATGGTGATCCTAATTTTTTCGAGAAAAAAAAGTTGCTCCGATTTCAAAAATTTTTATATATCTTTGCGTTTCAGATGATTTTGAAACTTTTTTGTTTTGCTGTCTGTCTGTCTGTCTGTCTGTCTGTAACGACCAACCCGCATAACTCAAAAACCGCTTCTCCGATTTTAATGAAATTTGGAACCTAAGTTGGGTCTTGGACCGTGATGGTCCCATTTAAAAATGAACAAAATCCACCGAACGCAAGCCAAATAAAAGGGCGGGGGTAGATTCCAAAAATTAGAGTTTATGTGAAAATATGGCGTGTGTGATATCAAACGAAAGGTAATTAAGTCTGGAGTTAAAAAAAAAGAATTTTAGTTTATGTTTAAAAAAAGGGTGGGGGTAGATGTCAAAAATTAGAGTTTAGGTGAAAATATGGCGTGTGTGATATCAAACGAAAGGTAATTGAGTCTGGAGTTAAACAAAATACATTTTAGTTTTTTTTTAAAGGGTGGGGGGTAGATTAAAAAAATTTGAGTTTAAGTCAAAACATAACTTGTGTGGTATCAAACGAAAGGTAATTGAGTCTGGAGTTGAATAAAATATATTTTAGTTTTTGATTATATTAGCTCACACTATAACTATAGTACCTAGTGTGAGCTTAGGTGCCCATAGATTGGCAGAGTATTTTTCTATATTAACACGTTAACTGCCATGTGTACCCAGCGTGCGGACACACCAATATTTTCAGTTGAGGCCGTGAGACCCCACACTGGGGTCTCTTGTATTTGCAACAAATTTTGGCCGCGAGTAGCCACATTTGGTTCTCAGTGCATTTTTGTTACTATGGATAACGAAAACGGTGGCCTGTTTAGTAAAAGTATGTGCTTGGCCGTTAAGTTTTCTACCAGTTATGGGTACACTCGGCCAGAATGCATAGTATTCTCGTGACAAATTTGAGCAATATATTTTCAACAAAAAAGTCAAAGATAAAATGGTACTTTTTTTCTAAAAAGAACTTACTTTACAGAAAAAATAGAAAAAAAAAACAGCAGAGCTTACTTTAGACAAAACAGTACGTTATAAAAAAATTATTTTGATACTTTGTGGGAATCAAAAAAGCATTCCTTATATGCGTTTTTCAATGCATTATGGCCGTGAGTACCCAACGTGGAATCTCAGCGAAAAAGCAGCTTTTTGCCTACGAATCTCCGAATTTACTATGAGCTGTGTATAATCACCATAACGTAAACTCAAAAAAACGATAAAAATGTAGCGGCCGTAAGAAAACGATTTTTTCAATACATTGTTCTTTTTGTAGTAGTTAACGTGTTAAATATAAAAACTTTAAAAAACCATTTAAGAATTGACCCCCAGGTGCTTGTCAGCATCGCAATTTGTAGGGCCTCCAAAAATTTTAGGAGGCATTGCACAACGAGCGGATAGTTCACAACTTGCATTCCATTTGCTATTGGTTGACATAGTCAGGCGGGATTTTTAAAATTAAAACTCTCCTGTCCTCGTTTTGGGAGATTGAAATCGGTGTTAAATCAAACTGAAACAAAACCTAACCGTGGTCAATTGATGGGAGGTTGCGACGTACTGAATTTTAACCGGGGCGTGTCTGGACAGGTTAGGATACGTTGTCGAATAATTTATCAGGGTTAGGTTAACACCGATTTTGACAGGAAAACAGGATAGGGAAGCTAATTTAAACTATATATCATAATTTTTGAGATAACTTCTTGACAGTTATTAGTTGTTTACCATAACAAAAAGCATAGGCCAACAAAAAAAAGTTGTAAAAAGTTGTCCCAAAAATAATGACAAAAAGAATATTATATATTTTTAAAAAACAATAAAAAAACTCATCGGCATATGCATAGATTTAGTTAAATTCAATAGGTATGTACTGCACAAATCACTACACTTTTTAATCACTTACAACTAGTATATATTCGTATTTTACGCCGAAAGTTGTAAACATAATGTTTGTTAAATGCTTGACTGGTGGCACCATCTCTTAATATAATATAATAATAATCTTAAACGGCAACGTTCAACATCAAAAAGTCAGCTGACTATTTCGACCCATAGCAAACGGAATGCAAGTTGTGAACTAGCCGCTCATATTGCACAGGCGTTTGTGGACGCCTTGAAGTTAGCCAATTGACGTAAGCAACCGCGCGTGCGTCGGCTATGTCATGTTTTGAAACGAGGTAAAAGCTAGTTTTGAAACTATTGCTAAAATGACACATTTTATGTAATTTTTTGACGTTTAGCTGAAAAATCAATAATAAAATTCAATGTTAAAATTTTGTTTTTTTAATTGAGACATTGTTTCCTAATTTTATTTAGTTTTTACTAAAATATTGACAATATATTCACAATTTACACATCTGTGAACGATATTTCATCGTATAATGCCCATAAATTCGAAAATATAGATATGAAACGTCATCAATTGATGACGTATTTTTTGAACCATTGTTTCAAAACATAAAGCAAGAAAATTCGCCTCCAGTCGTTTATTTTCCATTAGTTGTGGCGTCACTATTAAATCCGGCTCGTATAATACACAAAGGCCTAATTTTGAAAGGACACAGCTGTTATTATAATGAGAAACTTTCAATATAGTGCCCGGCACAATTTGTGCCTGGCACTATTGCAATAGATCACCTAACAAATATCAAGGTTGCGACGTACTGAATTTTTAAAAAATGAGCTTTTCTTCTATTACGTTGCCATATTTATAAAGGGTATAGCTGGGTGTCCATGGAGCGTTTTATCCGCTCGGATTTATCTTTTATGGGGCTCTGATTGATTGATTTAAAAATTTCAGCAAATCAAAGCCTAAGATAATATGCTCCTTGGACAGCTGGATTATTTGGAGTGTTTTCTTGACTATTTCCTATTCTATGAGCTAAAGAAAGAAGCTATGGTTGATTGAAATTCGTTGTTTTTTAGCTCACACATATACTATACTATAGTAGTGTGAGCTATGGTGATCCTAATTTTTTCAAGAAAAAAAAAGTTGCTTCAATTTCAAAATTTTTTATATATCTTTGCGTTTCAGATGATTTTGAAACTTTTTTATTGCGCCGTCTGTCTGCCTGTCTGCCTGTCTGCCTGTCTGCCTGTCTGCCTGTCTGCCTGTCTGCCTGTCTGCCTGTCTGCCTGTCTGCCTGTCTGCCTGTCTGCCTGTCTGCCTGTCTGCCTGTCTGCCTGTCTGCCTGTCTGCCTGTCTGCCTGTCTGCCTGTCTGCATGTCTGCCTGTCTGCCTGTCTGCCTGTCTGTCCGTCTGTCCGTCTGTCCGTCTGTCCGTCTGTCCGTCTGTCCGTCTGTCCGTCTGTCCGTCTGTCCGTCTGTCCGTCTGTCCGTCTGTCCGTCTGTCCGTCTGTCCGTCTGTCCGTCTGTCCGTCTGTCCGTCTGTCCGTCTGTCCGTCTGTCCGTCTGTCCGTCTGTCCGTCTGTCCGTCTGTCCGTCTGTCCGTCTGTCCGTCTGTCCGTCTGTCCGTCTGTCCGTCTGTCCGTCTGTCCGTCTGTCCGTCTGTCCGTCTGTCCGTCTGTCCGTCTGTCCGTCTGTCCGTCTGTCCGTCTGTCCGTCTGTCCGTCTGTCCGTCTGTCCGTCTGTCCGTCTGTCCGTCTGTCCGTCTGTCCGTCTGTCCGTCTGTCCGTCTGTCCGTCTGTCCGTCTGTCCGTCTGTCCGTCTGTCCGTCTGTCCGTCTGTCCGTCTGTCCGTCTGTCCGTCTGTCCGTCTGTCCGTCTGTCCGTCTGTCCGTCTGTCCGTCTGTCCGTCTGTCCGTCTGTCCGTCTGTCCGTCTGTCCGTCTGTCCGTCTGTCCGTCTGTCCGTCTGTCCGTCTGTCCGTCTGTCCGTCTGTCCGTCTGTCCGTCTGTCCGTCTGTCCGTCTGTCCGTCTGTCCGTCTGTCCGTCTGTCCGTCTGTCCGTCTGTCCGTCTGGCCGTCTGTCCGTCTGTCCGTCTGTCCGTCTGTCCGTCTGTCCGTCTGTCCGCCTGTCCGTCTGTCCGTCTGTCCGTCTGTCCGTCTGTCCGTCTGTCCGTCTGTCCGTCTGTCCGTCTGTCCGTCTGTCCGTCTGTCCGTCTGTCCGTCTGTCCGTCTGTCCGTCTGTCCGTCTGTCCGTCTGTCCGTCTGTCCGTCTGTCCGTCTGTCCGTCTGTCCGTCTGTCCGTCTGTCCGTCTGTCCGTCTGTCCGTCTGTCCGTCTGTCCGTCTGTCCGTCTGTCCGTCTGTCCGTCTGTCCGTCTGTCCGTCTGTCCGTCTGTCCGTCTGTCCGTCTGTCCGTCTGTCCGTCTGTCCGTCTGTCCGTCTGTCCGTCTGTCCGTCTGTCCGTCTGTCCGTCTGTCCGTCTGTCCGTCTGTCCGTCTGTCCGTCTGTCCGTCTGTCCGTCTGTCCGTCTGTCCGTCTGTCCGTCTGTCCGTCTGTCCGTCCGTCCGTCCGTCCGTCCGTCCGTCCGTCCGTCCGTCCGTCTGTCCGTCTGTCCGTCTGTCCGTCTGTCCGTCTGTCCGTCTGTCCGTCTGTCCGTCTGTCCGTCTGTCCGTCCGTCCGTCTGTCCGTCTGTCCGTCTGTCCGTCTGTCCGTCTGTCCGTCTGTCCGTCTGTCCGTCTGTCCGTCTGTCCGTCTGTCCGTCTGTCCGTCTGTCCGTCTGTCCGTCTGTCCGTCTGTCCGTCTGTCCGTCTGTCCGTCTGTCCGTCTGTCCGTCTGTCCGTCTGTCCGTCTGTCCGTCTGTCCGTCTGTCCGTCTGTCCGTCTGTCCGTCTGTCCGTCTGTCCGTCTGTCCGTCTGTCCGTCTGTCCGTCTGTCCGTCTGTCCGTCTGTCCGTCTGTCCGTCTGTCCGTCTGTCCGTCTGTCCGTCTGTCCGTCTGTCCGTCTGTCCGTCTGTCCGTCTGTCCGTCTGTCCGTCTGTCCGTCTGTCCGTCTGTCCGTCTGTCCGTCTGTCCGTCTGTCCGTCTGTCCGTCTGTCCGTCTGTCCGTCTGTCCGTCTGTCCGTCTGTCCGTCTGTCCGTCTGTCCGTCTGTCCGTCTGTCCGTCTGTCCGTCTGTCCGTCTGTCCGTCTGTCCGTCTGTCCGTCTGTCCGTCTGTCCGTCTGTCCGTCTGTCCGTCTGTCCGTCTGTCCGTCTGTCCGTCTGTCCGTCTGTCCGTCTGTCCGTCTGTCCGTCTGTCCGTCTGTCCGTCTGTCCGTCTGTCCGTCTGTCCGTCTGTCCGTCTGTCCGTCTGTCCGTCTGTCCGTCTGTCCGTCTGTCCGTCTGTCCGTCTGTCCGTCTGTCCGTCTGTCCGTCTGTCCGTCTGTCCGTCTGTCCGTCTGTCCGTCTGTCCGTCTGTCCGTCTGTCCGTCTGTCCGTCTGTCCGTCTGTCCGTCTGTCCGTCTGTCCGTCTGTCCGTCTGTCCGTCTGTCCGTCTGTCCGTCTGTCCGTCTGTCCGTCTGTCCGTCTGTCCGTCTGTCCGTCTGTCCGTCTGTCCGTCTGTCCGTCTGTCCGTCTGTCCGTCTGTCCGTCTGTCCGTCTGTCCGTCTGTCCGTCTGTCCGTCTGTCCGTCTGTCCGTCTGTCCGTCTGTCCGTCTGTCCGTCTGTCCGTCTGTCCGTCTGTCCGTCTGTCCGTCTGTCCGTCTGTCCGTCTGTCCGTCTGTCCGTCTGTCCGTCTGTCCGTCTGTCCGTCTGTCCGTCTGTCCGTCTGTCCGTCTGTCCGTCTGTCCGTCTGTCCGTCTGTCCGTCTGTCCGTCTGTCCGTCTGTCCGTCTGTCCGTCTGTCCGTCTGTCCGTCTGTCCGTCTGTCCGTCTGTCCGTCTGTCCGTCTGTCCGTCTGTCCGTCTGTCCGTCTGTCCGTCTGTCCGTCTGTCCGTCTGTCCGTCTGTCCGTCTGTCCGTCTGTCCGTCTGTCCGTCTGTCCGTCTGTCCGTCTGTCCGTCTGTCCGTCTGTCCGTCTGTCCGTCTGTCCGTCTGTCCGTCTGTCCGTCTGTCCGTCTGTCCGTCTGTCCGTCTGTCCGTCTGTCCGTCTGTCCGTCTGTCCGTCTGTCCGTCTGTCCGTCTGTCCGTCTGTCCGTCTGTCCGTCTGTCCGTCTGTCCGTCTGTCCGTCTGTCCGTCTGTCCGTCTGTCAGTCTGTCAGTCTGTCAGTCTGTCAGTCTGTCAGTCTGTCTGTCTGTCTGTCTGTCTGTCTGTCTGTCTGTCTGTCTGTCTGTCTGTCTGTCTGTCTGTCTGTCTGTCTGTCTGTCTGTCTGTCTGTCTGTCTGTCTGTCTGTCTGTCTGTCTGTCTGTCTGTCTGTCTGTCTGTCTGTCTGTCTGTCTGTCTGTCTGTCTGTCTGTCTGTCTGTCTGTCTGTCTGTCTGTCTGTCTGTCTGTCTGTCTGTCTGTCTGTCTGTCTGTCTGTCTGTCTGTCTGTCTGTCTGTCTGTCTGTCTGTCTGTCTGTCTGTCTGTCTGTCTGTCTGTCTGTCTGTCTGTCTGTCTGTCTGTCTGTCTGTCTGTCTGTCTGTCTGTCTGTCTGTCTGTCTGTCTGTCTGTCTGTCTGTCTGTCTGTCTGTCTGTCTGTCTGTCTGTCTGTCTGTCTGTCTGTCTGTCTGTCTGTCTGTCTGTCTGTCTGTCTGTCTGTCTGTCTGTCTGTCTGTCTGTCTGTCTGTCTGTCTGTCTGTCTGTCTGTCTGTCTGTCTGTCTGTCTGTCTGTCTGTCTGTCTGTCTGTCTGTCTGTCTGTCTGTCTGTCTGTCTGTCTGTCTGTCTGTCTGTCTGTCTGTCTGTCTGTCTGTCTGTCTGTCTGTCTGTCTGTCTGTCTGTCTGTCTGTCTGTCTGTCTGTCTGTCTGTCTGTCTGTCTGTCTGTCTGTCTGTCTGTCTGTCTGTCTGTCTGTCTGTCTGTCTGTCTGTCTGTCTGTCTGTCTGTCTGTCTGTCTGTCTGTCTGTCTGTCTGTCTGTCTGTCTGTCTGTCTGTCTGTCTGTCTGTCTGTCTGTCTGTCTGTCTGTCTGTCTGTCTGTCTGTCTGTCTGTCTGTCTGTCTGTCTGTCTGTCTGTCTGTCTGTCTGTCTGTCTGTCTGTCTGTCTGTCTGTCTGTCTGTCTGTCTGTCTGTCTGTCTGTCTGTCTGTCTGTCTGTCTGTCTGTCTGTCTGTCTGTCTGTCTGTCTGTCTGTCTGTCTGTCTGTCTGTCTGTCTGTCTGTCTGTCTGTCTGTCTGTCTGTCTGTCTGTCTGTCTGTCTGTCTGTCTGTCTGTCTGTCTGTCTGTCCTGTCTGTCTGTCTGTCTGTCTGTCTGTCTGTCTGTCTGTCTGTCTGTCTGTCTGTCTGTCTGTCTGTCTGTCTGTCTGTCTGTCTGTCTGTCTGTCTGTCTGTCTGTCTGTCTGTCTGTCTGTCTGTCTGTCTGTCTGTCTGTCTGTCTGTCTGTCTGTCTGTCTGTCTGTCTGTCTGTCTGTCTGTCTGTCTGTCTGTCTGTCTGTCTGTCTGTCTGTCTGTCTGTCTGTCTGTCTGTCTGTCTGTCTGTCTGTCTGTCTGTCTGTCTGTCTGTCTGTCTGTCTGTCTGTCTGTCTGTCTGTCTGTCTGTCTGTCTGTCTGTCTGTCTGTCTGTCTGTCTGTCTGTCTGTCTGTCTGTCTGTCCTGTCTGTCTGTCTGTCTGTCTGTCTGTCTGTCTGTCTGTCTGTCTGTCTGTCTGTCTGTCTGTCTGTCTGTCTGTCTGTCTGTCTGTCTGTCTGTCTGTCTGTCTGTCTGTCTGTCTGTCTGTCTGTCTGTCTGTCTGTCTGTCTGTCTGTCTGTCTGTCTGTCTGTCTGTCTGTCTGTCTGTCTGTCTGTCTGTCTGTCTGTCTGTCTGTCTGTCTGTCTGTCTGTCTGTCTGTCTGTCTGTCTGTCTGTCTGTCTGTCTGTCTGTCTGTCTGTCTGTCTGTCTGTCTGTCTGTCTGTCTGTCTGTCTGTCTGTCTGTCTGTCTGTCTGTCTGTCTGTCTGTCTGTCTGTCTGTCTGTCTGTCTGTCTGTCTGTCTGTCTGTCTGTCTGTCTGTCTGTCTGTCTGTCTGTCTGTCTGTCTGTCTGTCTGTCTGTCTGTCTGTCTGTCTGTCTGTCTGTCTGTCTGTCTGTCTGTCTGTCTGTCTGTCTGTCTGTCTGTCTGTCTGTCTGTCTGTCTGTCTGTCTGTCTGTCTGTCTGTCTGTCTGTCTGTCTGTCTGTCTGTCTGTCTGTCTGTCTGTCTGTCTGTCTGTCTGTCTGTCTGTCTGTCTGTCTGTCTGTCTGTCTGTCTGTCTGTCTGTCTGTCTGTCTGTCTGTCTGTCTGTCTGTCTGTCTGTCTGTCTGTCTGTCTGTCTGTCTGTCTGTCTGTCTGTCTGTCTGTCTGTCTGTCTGTCTGTCTGTCTGTCTGTCTGTCTGTCTGTCTGTCTGTCTGTCTGTCTGTCTGTCTGTCTGTCTGTCTGTCTGTCTGTCTGTCTGTCTGTCTGTCTGTCTGTCTGTCTGTCTGTCTGTCTGTCTGTCTGTCTGTCTGTCTGTCTGTCTGTCTGTCTGTCTGTCTGTCTGTCTGTCTGTCTGTCTGTCTGTCTGTCTGTCTGTCTGTCTGTCTGTCTGTCTGTCTGTCTGTCTGTCTGTCTGTCTGTCTGTCTGTCTGTCTGTCTGTCTGTCTGTCTGTCTGTCTGTCTGTCTGTCTGTCTGTCTGTCTGTCTGTCTGTCTGTCTGTCTGTCTGTCTGTCTGTCTGTCTGTCTGTCTGTCTGTCTGTCTGTCTGTCTGTCTGTCTGTCTGTCTGTCTGTCTGTCTGTCTGTCTGTCTGTCTGTCTGTCTGTCTGTCTGTCTGTCTGTCTGTCTGTCTGTCTGTCTGTCTGTCTGTCTGTCTGTCTGTCTGTCTGTCTGTCTGTCTGTCTGTCTGTCTGTCTGTCTGTCTGTCTGTCTGTCTGTCTGTCTGTCTGTCTGTCTGTCTGTCTGTCTGTCTGTCTGTCTGTCTGTCTGTCTGTCTGTCTGTCTGTCTGTCTGTCTGTCTGTCTGTCTGTCTGTCTGTCTGTCTGTCTGTCTGTCTGTCTGTCTGTCTGTCTGTCTGTCTGTCTGTCTGTCTGTCTGTCTGTCTGTCTGTCTGTCTGTCTGTCTGTCTGTCTGTCTGTCTGTCTGTCTGTCTGTCTGTCTGTCTGTCTGTCTGTCTGTCTGTCTGTCTGTCTGTCTGTCTGTCTGTCTGTCTGTCTGTCTGTCTGTCTGTCTGTCTGTCTGTCTGTCTGTCTGTCTGTCTGTCTGTCTGTCTGTCTGTCTGTCTGTCTGTCTGTCTGTCTGTCTGTCTGTCTGTCTGTCTGTCTGTCTGTCTGTCTGTCTGTCTGTCTGTCTGTCTGTCTGTCTGTCTGTCTGTCTGTCTGTCTGTCTGTCTGTCTGTCTGTCTGTCTGTCTGTCTGTCTGTCTGTCTGTCTGTCTGTCTGTCTGTCTGTCTGTCTGTCTGTCTGTCTGTCTGTCTGTCTGTCTGTCTGTCTGTCTGTCTGTCTGTCTGTCTGTCTGTCTGTCTGTCTGTCTGTCTGTCTGTCTGTCTGTCTGTCTGTCTGTCTGTCTGTCTGTCTGTCTGTCTGTCTGTCTGTCTGTCTGTCTGTCTGTCTGTCTGTCTGTCTGTCTGTCTGTCTGTCTGTCTGTCTGTCTGTCTGTCTGTCTGTCTGTCTGTCTGTCTGTCTGTCTGTCTGTCTGTCTGTCTGTCTGTCTGTCTGTCTGTCTGTCTGTCTGTCTGTCTGTCTGTCTGTCTGTTTGTCTGTCTGTTTGTCTGTCTGTCTGTCTGTCTGTCTGTCTGTCTGTCTGTCTGTCTGTCTGTCTGTCTGTCTGTCTGTAACTCAAAAACCGCTTGGCAGACTTTAATGAAATTTGGTACCTAGGTTGGGTCTTGGGTCAAGATGGTCCCATTTTAAAATGAACAAAATCCACCGAACACAAACCAAATAAAAGGGTGGGGGTAGATTTCAAAAATTAGAGTTTTTGTGAAAATATGGCGTGTGAGATATCAAACGAAAGATAATTGAGTCTGCAGTTAAACAAAATACATTTTAATTTATTTAAAAAAAGGGTGAGGGTATATTTTAAAAATTAGAGTTTAAGTGAAAATATGGCGTGTGTGATATCAAACGAAAGGTAATTGAGTCCGGGGTTTAACAAAATACATTTTAGTTTTTGTTTTTTTTAAGGGTGGGGGGTAGATTTTAAAAATTTCAGTTTAAGTCAAAACATGGCTTGTGTGGTGTCAAACAAAAGGTAATTTAGTCTGGAGTTGAATAAAATATATTTCAGTTTTTAGTTATATTAGCTCACACGTACACTATAACTATAGTACTTAGTGTGAGCTTAGGGGCCCATATATTGGCAGAGTATTTTTTCTTGTGATTTGGGGCAGTCCATAAATTACATAGCGGGTATAGGGGATGGGTTCTACGAAGTTTGATAAGGTGTTAAACATTGTTACGTAACATTTGTTAGCCTACATAAAGTAATCTCAACTCCAATGCATGTGTACTATTAGCTGGATGAAGGTAATATTTTACTAATAAAAATTTTTACTGTGCAGTTTTTTTAGGGGTCAGGACAATTCGCTTCACTTTTACTTCTTTCAAATTTATTTGTTTGGCGTCCTAACATAAATTATGTCCAGATACTACTATCTTCCTCAAAAAATAGGAAAAATCGTTTTAAAAAAAATTTAAAGAACTTAAAAAACTGCTTTGTGAAAAAAGAAAAAAAATCATATTATTTTAAAAAAATTGTTTTACTGATAAATATTTTCTATTCAGAATAAAATTTCAAACTAAAACCACGGCGGTGGCTAGTTTTCCCGGTGGCGAGTTGGGTCAGCGGCAAGTTGGTTCGGCGGCGATATGGGACCGGCGAAATTTTCTTATTTCCATTTATTTCTACCGTACAGAGGCAAAAGAAGATATTTGCAAAAATTAAGTTTTGACATATAATCTTTAAACACGACATTTTTTTTTCCTTCTAGATTATAAAAATATGCAGGGTGTAAACGGTATGATAGAAAAAACCTCATGTAACATGAAAGTCCTGTTTTTAAAATGTACGATTATTAATGTTTGAGGAGTAAGGGAAAAAATAGTTTTATTATTAAAAAATAAAATCCGGCCACGTTAAATGATTATCTGGCTTATTATAATTAGAAAATGTGTTTTTTTTTTGATAAAATGGCTTTTTAAGGAGATTCAAATTTACCTCCTAAAATGACAAAATTATTTTAAAAAATTTAAATATTTTGTTTGTGCTAATATAAACTTAAAAATATGATATGATGTGCCCAGAGACCTGTTTCTAATAACATAAAACAACAAAAAAAATATTGCGTTTACCATGGCATTTATAAAAGTTTATAAGCAAGAAAAAGTTTTTCTTGAAAAAATATCCCTAATAATTTTTTTTAAACCATTTTGTTATTTTTTTATTAATTTTTCTATTTTAATACACCTCACCAAATTTTATATATTTGCTGTGTTTCTTAAAGAAGTTGTACCCAAAAAAGTTTAAAAAATAGTTAATCGATAGTTTTAGGTCCTTGCATTATTTGCAATTTGGTATTTGATAGATTTATATTGTTACGAAACAGAAAAAATTAGTTTTTCCATAACTAAACAAAAGGACAAATTAGCAGACACAGGTGAAGTTGTGAATATTTACACAATTTTAGATCCTAGTTCGTGACCACCGTGAAGAGCACGTGTACAATAAAGGTTTGCTGTTTTCTCGGTGTCAATAGTTTTATACAAAATGCCTTTGTTCTACTGGGTCGACCCAATAGAACAAAGTTCTCTTAAAATTTAGTAGAAGTAATCTCTCCTATAGCAGCTCAAGAATACGGATTGTGTGATTTCACTAGAACGTTCATATGGGAAGATTTCAAGAATATACGTCCAGAACGGAAGATTGGTCGAAAAAGTCTTGAACGAGAAGTTAGCGGCCATGGCTAGTCCACAGCCACGGTGGATAGAATATACCGGTGTTCGGATCTTATAAATATATGTTGAATTTTCTTGTCACTGGTGGTCCAGCTAATTTTTAGAAACGAAAGTTAGATATGATATGAACAACTAATATTTTTTGATTTTTTTGAAAAATAAGGCATTTTTGTACTATTTTTTAGTATATTCTTATAAAATAATATTTCTCAGACATACCAGTCGATATTTTTTTTAGCCCGCTTCATTTCTCTTTCCACAAAAACTAAAATTCGAAGAAATGAATGTGTTCGTTTCAGCTTCAAAAATTATCCGCTGACATACCTCTTTGTTTACTACCCAATAGTCCTCGGTTCACCTTTGATATTAAACGATCACATACAGTTTGACTTGTAGTTTAAGTTTTGTGTAATAAAAAATAAAGCGGGAAAAAAAAATAACGACAATACATCTAGAAAACTACATTTTATAAGAATGTACTAGAAAACAGTAGAAAAATGGCCTTAGTTTTCAAAAAATATTAGTTGTTCCGTTGTTCATAACAGATCTAATTTTTGTTTACAAAAATCAGCTGGACCACCAGTGACGTGGAAAATTCAACATATATATATATATATATATATATATATATATATATATATATATAAGATCCGAACACCGGTCTATTCTATCCACCGTGGTCCACAGCCACGAGGCATGGTATAACAAGGCAAGATATGATTTCGCGCATGCACTGCGCTTCGCCATCAGCTGGGGTGACGTCACGCCGAGAGTCAACGCCCTTGATTTAGGTTCGTTGCAGTTTGCATTGTTGAATATGTTTCTGTCGATTAGTTTTTATGTTTTGATTATTTAAAATTGGTGAAAGTGAGATGTGCAGTGTATGGTTGTGTTTCGGACAATGAGGTGAAAGGCTTTGCACACGATGTGAGCTTTTTAACCTTTCCAAAAAACAAAAAAAAAACAGGAGTGAACCTGTTTGTCTAGATGTGAAGATAAATTTACTGTGAAAGCAAGGATTTGCTCAAAACATTTTAATTTTGTATTTTGTTATTACCAATTTAAAAGTAATATTAATTGTTAGCTCCCGCTAAATTTCGCGGTTGTTTATATATATTTTTAAAAACACACAACTGTATGAAGGACAAAGCGCATTCCGCGTATTTGGACATGCGCACCAACAACAAGGGAGATCCTTGTCAATCGCCAGAGAAAATGGCGTGTTAATTTCGTTCTCCAACTATTTCAAATATCTACACCTGAAAGTGCTCGATTTTTGTGTACTGAAGCATAGAACTAAAAACTTCAACCCTTCAGCTACGTGGTGACATCATTAGATCCAATCAGGGGCCCCTTGGAACGTGGAGAAAGTGGATGCAAAGAGGTGAGTGCATTTGTTCTGATTACCGTTGTGTGCCACCAATATTTTACCTATGGACGTTTTGATTATTTCGTAATTTCATATCAATATTTATGTTTGTTCGCGCTATCATCAATTAAAATTTATACAGTCCATTGCATTTAACGTTTTTCTAACCGTGGACTAACATAAAGTGTTCCTTGCGAGCCGAATTATTTAGAATAAATCCATACGTCGGTATTAATAATTATTTTCATGCCAAGCCACTTATTTACCTAATCTGTGGCCAAGCCAAACAAGGTGGCCTTGAATTTTCGCACGTCGGGTCGAGAAAGTCGTCGGTGTGGTGGGTGCAGGACACGTGTCTAGAGCGTGGTCATTCAGTAAACAAAGCGAGTAGGAATCAAAACAAACAAAACAAAAGTTCAGTGGTGTACCATATCATTTCGATATTTAAAACAATTTTCATCAATTGCGATAAATTAGTGCATATTTTCGACAATTCGTCATTTTTCTATTTCAGAAGCATTAATTTAGCGTTAATTGTATATATACCGACAATTTCGTCATTTCAAAGGTAAAATCATGTCTGTCAAAAAAGCCGTACAAAAACGCAAGGGTTTTTTATCTGCGATCACCGAGTGTTATGTGTTGTCAAAGACCGCGGAAAAGGATGAAAGAGCGAGAAACGAGTTTCAAGTGAGGTATTCCGATTTGGATGAAACCTTCGATAAATGCATGCTGGCGCATAATGACGTCATTATGTTGATAGACGACTCGGACGACAAGGAGTTTAAAACGCAGGATGCGATCCGTTCAGAAGCTCGTACATATTTTTATGCGTGTAAGGGGGTTTACTCTAAAATATTTCCGGTTGAGGCCCCATCCTTTTCGGGATCATATGTTCGACAAAACGAATCTGAAACTCCAAAACTCAAACAGTTAGGTATTCCCATATTCCGAGGTGATAAAAAATTATGGCCAAGCTTTTTCGATCTTTTTAATAACATTCTAGATCAAAATCAAAGTCTAAGTAACGTTCGAAAACTTCAATATTTATTTTCATATCTCGAGGATGAGCCTTTAAAATTGATATCAGGGATTAGCTTATCTGATCAAAATTATAAAATTATATGACAAATTAGTCAATAGATATCAAAACAAGCGAGACCTCGCAAATGATGCTTTAAGCTCAATTATGAACTCCACCTTAAAAAACGAGTCAGCTAAAGAATTGCGTAATTTAATTGACACCTTTTCTGAATCCCTAGAAATTTTAAAATCACTTAGCTTTGCCGTTGACAGTTGGGACTTTATTATTTTTTTCATTTTATTAGAAAAATTGGATATTCCAACGCGTTCAAATTTCGAAATGAGTCACGCCAATACTAATACTGAAATTCCCACTTTTCAGTCACTTTTTCAATTTCTAGAAAAAAGATGTAAAGTTTTGGAATCACTTCCTCAATCAACAGCACCCAAAAAGGTGCCTATATATCAAAAATCAAATTCTATGCAAAATCAGTCTGGGCAAAAGCCTACCTATCAAAATTCAAATTCTATGCGAAATCAGTTTGGGCAAAAGCCTACCTATAAATCATCAAATTCGCCTTTTATAGGACTGGCTGGCACCTCAACTAATTCAAGTACGGGAATAAAATGTTTCCGGTGTAATCAAGATCACGTGCTTTCGAAATGTCAAACATTTCTTGATCTCTCACCTATCGATCGCCTATCTTTCGTCAAGCAGAAAAAATTATGTCTAGCGTGTTTTCATCCCCTGCATGGCGTAGATACGTGCAAATCAAAATATTCATGCAGGACTTGCAATAGTAAAAGGCACCACACTTTAACTCATATCTTAGAAACTAATCAAGAGTCTGGAAGCCAAGATACTAGTCCTGTCATTCACACACCACCTGTCAATAATCTTCATGTGTCATTAAATGCCTCAGGACCTTCAGGTACCTTTCTTTTATGCACCGCCATAATAGATGTTATGGACGGTTGCGGAAATTTTCAACCTGTAAGGGCACTGCTTGATTCTGGATCACAGACAGGATTCATCAGTGAAAAGTGTATTCAGCGTCTTAATCTTCCTAGGCGAAGTTACACCACTGAAATATTCGGATTAAATCAGATGTCTTCTTTTACTTCCAAAGGGCTCGTTCAATGTCACATTAAGCCACAAGGACAAGTCACTCCTTTACTTAATTTCGAAGCAATTGTTGTTCCACAACTATGTTCCAATATGCCTACATTCTCTTTGAACGATAATCAGTGGAAACACTTGGAAGACCTTAAACTTGCCGACCCATCTTAATTCAAATCTAGACCTGTGGACCTGGTTATTGGTTGCGAGCTATTCGCACAGATATTCAAGGAGGGCAGGGTTCTTGGACAGGTAGGGCAGCCTTCAGCCCTTGAAACTATCTTTGGCTGGGTCGTCATGGGAAAGGTTGACGAAGTAGGTAGTCTTACGGAACGAACCAGTTGTTTTTTAACGAGTCATTCACCTCCTTTAGAGGTCATTCTCCCTAGGTTTTGGGAAATCGAACATTTGCCTAAAAAACAAATCTTATCAAAGGAAGAAAAACAGGCAGAATCAATTTTTACTGCTAGTGTAGTACGGCAACCGAGCGGTAGATTCATGGTAGATCTTCCGTTTAAAGATAAAATAAACCCTGACCTAGGAAATACTTATCCGCAAGCTTATCGTAGATTTTTACTTCTAGAAAATAGATTAATCAAAAATCCTGATCTGTACACTGCCTATTCAAGTTTCATGCAAGACTATATCGATTCTAATCATATGAGTTTAGTTTTATCTAGTCAACCAAAGGTCGACGTGTCGTGTTTTTAGCACATCATTGCGTACTAAAGCCGGAAAGCTTAAGTACAAAATTAAGGGTAGTCTGGGATTGTTCGGCAGTCACCCCAAAAAATATTAGTCTCAATGACACATTGTTATCTGGACCGAAACTTCAAAAGGATATTGCTTCTTTACTCCTTACGTTTCGTCTTAATCCTATTGCCTACATTGCTGACATCAAACAGATGTTCCGTCAAGTCCTTATCAATCCTTATCACCGTCCTTATCAAAGGATATTGTGGAGGTTTTCTCCACAGGACCCACTTTCAGTTTGGGAACTTTCTACTGTCACTTTTGGCATGACATGCTCACCTTTTCTAGCCATGCGTACCTTAAATGAGCTGGCAGAGAGAGAAAAGGAACGTTTTCCTATGGCTAGTACTGTTCTAAAAACGTCAATCTATATCGACGATATCTTGGGAACTAGCCCTTCGCTTTCTGAAGCTCTCTCCCTTCAAACAGAACTCAATGATTTGTTGAAGTCGGGAGGATTTGAACTTAAAAAATGGGCAAGCAATTGTCCTGAGTTATTGGCAACATTGCCAGAGTCCGATCGTCAAATGCCTCTCTCTTTCGACAAGGAGGAACCCCACTTTATCAAAGTTTTAGGACTTCAATGGCATCCAAAAAACGAAATTTTTTCTTATCAATGCCGAATGAAGGACAAACCCCCAACCAAACGTTCTATTTTATCTATCATAGGGACAATCTTCGATCCCTTAGGTTTTCTTTGTCCCTTGTTGCTACAAGCAAAATTTATTTTGCAACAGTTGTGGATATCGAAAATAGGCTGGGACGAAGAACCAGATTCTTCTATCATCGACTCTTGGAACAAACTTCGTTCTGAATTCCCGCTTCTTTCCAATTTTCAATTACCCCGACAAATCAAACTGTCAAAAACCAATACCTGTCAAATCATCGGCTTCTGTGACGCTTCAATTCGAGGCTACGCAGGCGTCGTATATTTTCGTGTAGAAGAGGAAAACAATATATCTGTTTCTCTCATATCTGCAAAATCTAGGGTCGCGCCTATAAAGTCACAAACTTTGGCTAGGCTAGAACTCCTAGGCGCATTTCTTTTAAGCGAATTAATCGACTTCGTTTTGTCTAGCTATGACGGAAAAATAACTTTTACAAATATCGTTACTTTCTGCGATTCGCAAGTCGTATTGCACTGGCTTTCATCCCCTCCTAATCGCTGGCAAACCTTTGTTGGAAATCGAGTCAGTAGAATCCAAGAAATCATTCCCTCAAACTCGTGGCGCTACATTCCTTCTGCTTTGAATGCAGCCGATATTGCGTCACGAGGGGCCACCCCTTCACAGCTCATGTCACATGACATGTGGTGGAACGCACCGTCGTTTTTGTGGTCTCCCGAAAACGAATGGCCCGATTTTCATAAATCAAAAATGCCGATTGATTTCGGAGATATTAATCTGGAGGAAAAGCCAAAAGTCTGTTGCAATGCGATAATTGATGTCAACTTCTTAGATCAGCTTCTTATCAAATATTCATCTATATCCAAAATTCAACGTATCATTTGTTATGTCCTTCGGATAGTTAACCTTTTTCAAAACCATTCCTATCAAAAACCCACTAAGCCGCCGGACCAAAAAGTTATTTTTGAGAATATTGTTTTTCCTACCACCGGTGAGATGCAAAGTGCGTTACACCTTCTTATCAAACGCGTTCAAGGTTCTTGTTTTTCTGAGCTTTTTTCCGCGTTATCTAAGGATAAACCAATACCGAAACCTTTGCGAAAACTTGATGAGAATAATATCATTAGGGTCGGTGGCATATTACAAAAATCTGACCTTTTGTCTTATTCTGCAAAACACCCCGTCTTACTTTCGAGTGACCATCGTTTAACTACTCTTCTTATCGAGTCCGCTCATCGACAATATCTTCATCCTGGGTTTAAAACATTACATAATCTGCTTTTACAGTAATTTTGGATATTATCTGCCAGACGGGCAATTCAAAGAACCATATCCAAGTGCTTGCAATGTTTTAGAATCAACCCTAAACCCTATAGACCGCCCATAATGAGTTCACTTCCCGCTCATCGAATCAATCAACTTAAACCTTTTTCGAGTGTAGCTATCGACTTTTGTGGACCTTTCTTTGTGATTCCTCATCGTTACCGTGGTTGTAAAGCTTTCAAATCGTATGTCTGTGTGTTTGTCTGTACGGCCACACTTTGCGTGCATTTGGAATTAACCATGGAACTGTCCACCGAAGGGTTCGTAGGTGCATTCCATCGATTCATTTCCAGACGCGGAAGCGTGACGCAATGCTGGTCAGATCAAGGCAGTAATTTTATAGGGTTTCGTAACCAATTACTGGATTACGCAAGAAGTGCTGCCACCAGACTTTCTATTCGTTGGCATCTGGGACCTCCTCTCAGTCCACATTTCAATGGCCTGGCAGAAGCTGGCGTCAAAAGTTTTAAAACTCACTTTGTACGAGTTGTCGGCGACCAGAAGTTGTCTATCATGGAGATGTCCACCCTTACCTGTCGCATAGAAGCCGTACTTAATAGTCGCCCTTTATCTCCTGCCTCTTCAGACCCACACGATCTTCAACCTCTTACCCCTGGGCATTTTTTGACACTTGAACCCCTTAATTCAGAAATTCCGGAGTCAGATTTGTCCGAGGTTCCCCTAAATCGGCTCTCGAGATGGCAACTAATCCAAAAACTACATAATGATTTTTGGAAACGGTATTCTATAGAGTATTTGCATACGCTACAACAGCGACACAAGTGGGCTGATTCGTCCCCAAATATCAAATTAAATGATTTGGTTATCATAACAAGTGATCACATTCAATCGCCTTTGAAATGGCCAGTCGTTCGGGTCATCGAACTGCATCCCGGCGGGGACGGTCAGGTGCGTGTTGCGACGGTACAAACGGTTACCGGTGTTTATAAGCGGCCAGTTGTAAAACTGTGCCTCTTGCCAAATTAAAAGTAATTTTAATTTTCTACCTTTTACCGGGTATTACAATAGGTTTTTTTTATTTGTAATTTTTTTTGAATTTTTTGTTTGTTTGTTTTGCCTTTTTTCGGGATTTCGTTATATCTAAATAAACTTACGATACTTATCTGTTTTCATTCATTTATATTTATCGGTCGATTCTTTTTCTTATATCTATATCTGTTGAGATTCTAAATTTGTGTGTTTTGGAGGGCAGTTATGTTAGCTCCCGCTAAATTTCGCGGTTGTTTATATATATTTTTAAAAACACACAACTGTATGAAGGACAAAGCGCATTCCGCGTATTTGGACATGCGCACCAACAACAAGGGAGATCCTTGTCAATCGCCAGAGAAAATGGCGTGTTAATTTCGTTTTCCAACTATTTCAAATATCTACACCTGAAAGTGCTCGATTTTTGTGTACTGAAGCATAGAACTAAAAACTTCAACCCTTCAGCTACGTGGTGACATCATTAGATCCAATCAGGGGCCCCTTGGAACGTGGAGAAAGTGGATGCAAAGAGGTGAGTGCATTTGTTCTGATTACCGTTGTGTGCCACCAATATTTTACCTATGGACGTTTTGATTATTTCGTAATTTCATATCAATATTTATGTTTGTTCGTGCTATCATCAATTAAAATTTATACAGTCCATGTCCATTGCATTTAACGTTTTTCTAACCGTGGACTAACATTAATAAGAAATTATACTATTATTATTATAATTAACAAACGTGAAATTTAGTACCGGTGAATTAAAAAATCAAACAAGTTTCGTGATAAAAAGGAGTTTTTGTTTCTCTCATATTTTTCCGTGGATAGCTTGAAAGCTTAACCTCACGGGAAGTAGAGTGAGTGCATTTCTGGGAGCCCCCACCCCATCGCGTTTTTGAAAAACAGAGCGAACCGTGCCGTTATTTCAATCAAAAACTGACCGAACCGAACCGCGTTCCAAAATTTTCGGTTCCTGAAAATGACCGAACCGTGCCGCCGTTCAAAATTTCCGGCCAAAAGAATATACCGAACCGCGCCGCAGTTCAAAATAACCTGCCAAAAAAATAGGGCGAACCGCGCTGACATCACCTATTTTTGTTTTATTTCTTATCCATTTTTATTATTTTTTTTTGTTTTTTCGAACTATGACTATAGTTCATAGTGCGAATGCTATAGGTCATAGGTCGAATGCTATAGGTCATAGGTCGAATACTATGGGTCATAGTTCGAGTGTCATAGTCCATTTAAAACGCGTGCAATATTCTGCACGGGGGGAGCTTTAGCTAGCGCGACTCACTGCTGTTGTGGTCAGGTATTTGGCTAAACAGACCCGACCCCTGCTAAAAGGCATGTCTGTGCCACTGGGCGAAACTTAAAAGGTGTAGGTAACTTGTAAAAGAAAAGATTAGCTTTTTAAAAAATACTTTATTTAGCTACGAATAACATTTCAAAATAGTTTTTAAATATTACAAAATATTCCAGACTTTAACGGATCCGTCGAATGCGTTATACGTAAGGTAAGAATCGTGGAGGACCATAGCGTATACTCTGGTGTTTTCTGGAAAAATATTTTTACATTCGAACTCTATTTTGATGTCGACAGTTCCGGATTTTATTGCTTCGGCTTGACTCGCACAATCGATTACAAAGGTAGGATTATTGGCATATTGTTCTATGCCTAACATGACATCATAGTTTGTGCGTCCGTAATAACCAACTTGAAAGTTTTCGTAAAAATAATATGCTGTATTAAACAATGATTTGTCAAACTCCAAATTCCAACGTTCTATAGGATAAACCTCAGAATTTAGATATAGTCGAATATCTCGGATGCCTGCACTTATAAATTCTGTAGCGGATTTTGTTATTTCATCCAAGTTATCATTCGATTGGAAACCTATCACAATATAGCGCGGCTTTTCCGGCGATGTGCAGGTCTTGATAGCCCACACATCATTAGAGGTAGCTCTTAAAGTTGGCAATTCGTAAAGGTCCCAGGTTCTGTAGGCCGCTTTAATAACAGCGTTATTTCCTTTTCTGTTGATATGCGAAAATAACTTTAACTTCTGCTTATCTTCGGGTATAAGATGTTTGATTTTCCACTCCAACTTTTGAATGTCAATTTTAGCTTCATCTTTGCCTATGTAAACATTTTTAAATGTTCGAGCGACTGTAAAATTAAGTTCGGGTTTTAGATTTATTAGACCCTTAGTATAATCTTCAGCTCAGCAAAGCCAAACAATTGTTTTAAAGGAATTCTCCCGCTAAAATTTTTTGAATCTTTATAAAATATATGATTGGTTTGTGAACCTAAAGACCAACCTGACCCAGCCAACCTTTGCATATCAGATCGCCCATAAGATACCAAGTTCTTTAAAGTCGATGTTATACCAGGGCGACGTATTGTTTGCACGCTCTCGCCACCCAGACTAAGTCGTATTTCGTTAAATAAAAATAATAAACAGTTATTATCAAGATAAGCTGTCGTATCGGTTTCTTTCGGACTAAAAGTTCCCTCGATATAAATGTATGACTCTGCAATATCCAAAATTAAATCAGTGTGATTGATAAAGATTTGTATGATGTCTGAATTGTCAAAAGATGGTGAACCATAGGGTTTATATGTATATAAATGCGTGCTTACTATAGAGTTCTCAAAAACGGGCTCATCAAAAAGAGCTAATTTAACCGCGGCGTAGGACATTTTAAATGCGCAGTTTTAGGCCCAAAGAATGTAAAAAATTTAAGTCGCTTCTAGACAAACCGTGTGTGCTCTCTTTTAAGGATGAAGTGGCACTAAAAGAGCTTTTTATTAGTGCACTATTATATACACCCTTACGGCTTACATTGATTTTAGAACCTGTGTTGTAACAAAAACCCATCTTACAGTTTTTTAAGTTCTAATTTCACTATAATTTTTTCGCCACAAAAACTAGCAATTTTGTCGTTATCGTTTAAAATTCTAATAGTTATTTTATCAATGTCCCTACGATGTAGAGGCTTAAGCGGTAAGTATATTATGTTAGATGGCTCTTTTGTCAGTTTCTAACCAGATTCGACGTCAATATCGAATTCGAATAACGTGTGGGATTCTTTTTCGTTATTGTAAGACCTAGAAGTAAGTACTAGTAGTAGTAGTAAGAACTAAATTACAGTTTACTTTGATGTCTTGTAGATGTTATGTTAACGGGTTGCGTGGAATAATGTTAAAAATTAGACTGCAATTTTACGGCGTCAAAACCTAAAACAGTTCTTAAAGAAGTTTGCAAGTTAAAATTAATTATTAGATCGCTTTTTATTTCACACTTTAAAGTGTTATTATTTGCTGATAAATTAAACAATGCTGCGTTCGACTTTCTTTTTATATGACCACCGATACCTTTGAGAATTTCCTGATTTATCTCTGAAATTTCATAGGTCCCTGGCGTAATATAAATAATTTTTAATGGTGAAGATTTGATTTCTTTAAAACCTATAGCATTATTTGATTTATTAATATTTTGAATTGAATTATAGAAATAAAACCCTATAAGACCCAAACCGTAGAACGCGTAGGGTTCTAGCTCTATAGGCGGCAAAAAATCCGCAGAAAGGACGCTGCTATAACCGGATAGTTTATATTTATTATAACATTCATATATTACTAATTGTACATGTAAAAACCTAAATTAATGAACACGCAGCTGGAATCTCCTCTTCAACGTCGAAAACAGAAGATCGTGCCGGAATTTCACAATAGCAGCAAAATAACCTTCTCGGAGGAAGACCAGTACCGCAAACGTCTCTATCACCTAACTCGAACGGCGCGGTATTGGGCCAGTGTTCAAAGCATAAGATGTGTGATTTTATATCAGGATCTTCTTGTAGGTGATGTGGTAGGCGGCTGTAGATGGACTGAATCTGATGACTTAATATACCCAGTAAAACTTCTTTTGGGATATATGACAATTGTGTATCGGACATGTCTCGTAGACATTTTCCTAAACATATTTCTTTAAGCGTTATTGCACAACGTTTTAACTCTTCACGACTCATTTGCTCTAAATCCATCACGCGCACAGAGAAACTTTAAAGCAAGATGACCGCAAACGACTGAACTAAAATTCTGCTGTCTAAAATAGTTATATAAAATGTTTGTAGACTTGTTAGGGCCTGTCGAAAGGTACCTGATGATCTCTTGGGGTGGTGGTAAGTTACCGAAAGAGTCAAAATAATATGTGGTTGTATTTCTCTTTTTTATAGCTACCCAATGTGACCCTGGCCCCTTTGAATCGTCAAGATTAACAATGCAGCTTTCGTTTCGCAACGGACTTTTAGGTAACGCATCCCTCATGTATATGTTTCTAAAATAAGGTATTTTTAACAATTTTGCATATCTCACGAGTTCGAAATCCGTAAGCGGTTTTATGGGGATGCTGCTAATTAGTTTTTTGAAGTTTTGCCAAGAGATAGAGCTAGACCAGATTTGTATTGTTTAAGAAATAGCCCGCAGCCTTTTTTATTAAGTTCAAGGACTGTGTTATGCCATTTTGTTTCGGCTAAATGCTGTTTTGCATTTTTAACAGCGTTAACAGTACGCACAATAGTACTTGTGTCCGCAGCCAAACTTCCGAGAGCTGATAAAGCAGCCATGATAGGAATAAGAAACCCTCCATGCTTAGGGATCGGAATTACTCTAGGTGTTTTAAACTTTTTTCGTCCGCCTAATTTTTTAACAGTCATTTTAGCTACTTTAAGAGCTCTTTGAGCCATTTTTAGAGTAGAGTGGCCAAGTTTTTTACTTTCAATTTTAATTTCACGTTTAATTTTGTTAACCAGTCCAGAGCCAAATGCAATTTTTTAACAGCCTTTTTTTTAGGTTTTGTTTTTTTTTAGACTACGCGTATAACCGCGACCGTCTCTTACTTTTTTTCCGGCGTAATTTATGTTTAGCTTTTAAACCCAAACCTATTTTTCTTTTAGCTTTCATAACCCCGGTAACCAACCAACCTTCAGCTCTTTCTTTAAATGAAGCGTCTCGAGATTTGACGATATTCCAGGCGTTTTCCTCTAAAATGCGATCGGCGGCGTGTCTTTCTTTTAAATTATTGGTATTAGAGTAGACGATGTCGTGTTCTTTAGCGTAACTATCTAATTTATTAACCGGTTTATCGCCTCGCGCCAAACGTTTCTTAAGCTTGGTACCAGGCCCCGTAAAGTTATGACCCGGCAAGTGAAGTTCAAATGGAAGTTTATTAATTAGCGTATTAACAAAGCCGAGACCAGTCTTTTTTTGACAGTGCTAAAATAGTTATCTTAAACACGTCTTTTCTGATGCTGTTGCTCCCGATATAGTCTATCAAAAATTTTTGGAAATGGCCGCACTCTGTTGGTCAGAAAAGTTTGATTTTTTAGTTATAGATAAAACCCGAGAAATAAATAATGGTCGCTATAGAAAAGGTTTTGATCAGATTATATGTCTCGACGAACAGCCCTAATGGTCATTTAACATTTGTACTTTAACGAAGAAACATTAAATAAAATGCACCATAGTGAGGACCTCAATTTAAAAAGAAAGCTGGTCGATGTTACTAACGCAGTCAGGAAAAAATTTTAAGATTTAAAATCTCGAAACTTTCAAAACAAAAGTGAATTAGAAGATCTTTTTGAACCGGTGACAAACCAGTTAAAACAGCTAAATGTCCCAGGCGAAACAAGTTGGAGTAACTACAACGCTTCAACAAACCCGTCTAAAAGCGAGGATGAAGACAGTATTGCACAAGATGAAGAAGAATCGGCAACGTTGCATGGTGATCAATTTTCGACACCGTCGGCTAAAAGTACGCCTACACATTCAGACTATGATACATCTAAGAGCAGATCTGACGAAAGCTTTCACCACTTATTACGCGCGTTCATACACGATATAAAAAACAAAAGAAACGCGCAATATGATTTAAATTTAGGGGTACGGTTCGATACCAAGAAGAAGAAGTTTTTTTTTGGAGATTGTGAAATTAAATTTCCACAAAGCAATGTTGTTTTATATCGCGGTAAAAAAAAGGTCTTAGAATATAGGGGCGACGCTGACCTATACCGCCTGATGTTTTTGAAACTCCCGCCGCAGCTCTATAAAAAAACACCTATAAATAAAGAGCTGTTAGAAAAATATGGTGCTATAGCAAATAAAACAAAAGTCGCATACATCGACTACCAAGAGAAAAACGGTTATTATAAGGGTAGATCGCGCAAATTTAGGGAAATTATTTTACCTTTAGTTACCAGCGGGGGCGCGCCGTACAATCAAGGTGCTGGTGTTAAAATTGATCCTACGTATAAGATTTATAAAGACAATACTAAAATCGAATATGTTTACTGGAACACGCCCAAAGAGTTAGTTGAAAGACTAAAACTCTTAGTGGCGTCAAAACACGCTGGAAACACGAACGAAACTAACCAAAATGAAATTAGCAGTATTTTGGAGGAGTTGCGCGAACAAAAAATAATTTTTTGAATCTATATATATATATATATGTTAAAATATATATATATATTAACAAAACTATATCGTCAGTCGTTTCTAAATATTCGAAATGCAAAGATCGATAGATAAATTTGGGCGAAAATCTGGGGTACTTAAACATGGGGGAAACGGGGCCCACCCGGGGAGGGCTATAATCTTACAGCCAAAGGGAATTATGATATGCGCGGTCGACGAATTTGCAATTTGGGTGATCCTGTGGGATACAAAGATACGATTAATTACGATTTCGTAGAAATACGTCTTGGAAAATTTATGGCAGAAACACAAAATATATTTAAAAGGTGAAATAGAAAATAACATTAGCCGAGACTTGGATGTCATGGTCGAACTAAACAATCAGCGTATTACACCGCACGTGATCATGTTAGGCGAAAAGGTCGACAGGTTGGACAAGCTGATGCATAATTTCCGCTCCGACCGATAATTATATAAATAAGAATTTATTGTATTACATCTCTTAAACCTCTTTAGTATATATCAATATTTTCAAGTGCACACATATCAGATAAAATGTCAGCAAAAGTTCAAATAATTTCTGAGCTCTACCGCCCCGCTAGAAAAAACTTTTTAAGAAAAAGAACAAAAATTTTAGGGTATGCTGATCTTTGGCAAATCGACTTAGCAGAGATGCAAAATTTAGCGTGCTCAAATAAGTGTTATAGATTTATTCTGGTGTGCATTGATTGTTTCTCAAAGTATCTTTGGACCAAAGCCATTAAATCCAAAAAAGCTGACGATGTTTTAAACGCAATGAATGAGATATTTGAAGAAGCAGGAATTTGTCCAAAAAATCTACAGTCGGACTTCGGCAAAGAGTTCTTTAATAAAAAGTTTGAGGCTATGACTAAAACGCGCAATATTAACCATTATCATACATACTCAACGCTTAAAGCAGCTATAGCCGAAAGAGTCATTAGAACGATAAAAAACAAACTTTATAAGCAAATGGCCTTAAATGGCACGCACAGATGGATAAATATTCTAAGCGATATTCCGAAAGAATACAATTACACGCGACATTCTACAATCAAAATGCGGCCTGTAGATGTAACCAAACATACGAAGCTACCTATGCTAATGTTTCCGAAAGTTAAAGTTAAAAAATCAAAATTTAGTATAGGCGACTCTGTAAGAATAAGTCTGTACCAAGGTGTCTTTGATAAAAGTTTTTTAATAAACTGGTCGACTGAAATATTTAAAATCGGGAAAATTAATATAACAAATCCTTTAACATATATTTTACATGATATAAACGACCAAGATATTAAAGGTTCTTTCTATGGGCATTAGCTTCAAAAAGTTAATTCGAAAAACCTTTACCTAATCGAAAAAGTAATTAAAACTAGAAATTTTAAAAATAAAAAACAATATTATGTAAAATGGTTAGGTTTTTCGCATCAACATAATAGTTGGGCAGATGAAAAGGATGTAGTAAACTAAATTCTATAACAAAATGTTAATTTGGGTATAAAATTTGTTTTGTTTCTGTAATAAATAAACGACTATGAAATGTTAATTGAATTTTATTTAAAATACATAACCTTATAGCTAAAGAATATTATATTTACGATACATATTTCATTAAATTTTAAGAATAATATATCTAACCTTTTTACCAATCTAAAATAAACCTTTCGTTCAGGTCCTTGAGCACCTGTGCTAAGTTAAAATTCATAAAATCCAGCATGCAGAAGGATTCGTCCGTGGGATACAACAAGCAAATGTCTTTAATAAATTTAATAACTTGACTCTCTGAAAAACGCCAAATTTGAATCTGCTCGCTACACAGCTCTAGCAGATTTAAATAATATGCAGCAAATTTAATCTTTTTTAAAAGTTTAAAGCGCGTCAATATGGCAGCACTATTTTCGCGAATACCGGTTACCAATCATGGCCCAGGAAAATGGTTGCTTCAAACGTTTCCCATTTTATTAACGTTTCATCTTCCAGTTCTGTCGGTGCGAGAATAAAACTGGGTGTATAAATCGTACGGTTTTCAGCTAAGTCATCCCTCTCCAAACATTCTAGAAGGTCTAACCAACTCTTTTCGTCAAATGATACACACGCGAACGTTGAAAAATATCCATCGGTAAAAGATAGCTTAACACTGGGTTCAAAACCTCTAGCCGGGCTTAGTCCGGTCGTTATCTGAAAATTTAAATTTGATAGTGATTTTCGAACTTTGTAAATGTATATGTTTTCACTACGGACTTTGGTCCAAAAACTTTCGCACGATGTAGCGTCACTTGATGCCATTTTAAGTTGTTTTTTGTGTTAAAGATAAACCGAAACTGAAGCCTTTTTAAGGGTGCTACGTATTTTAAGAGAAAGACAAGCCACAGGTCTAAACTTATATTTATTCAAGAACCGCACAGTTTAGCAAAATCGAGTCTTTTGTTATAATGTGCTGCATAGGGTGAAAATAAAAGAAATAACATAGCCACGAAAATACATCTTTTTTTAAAATTATGTTTGTAAAGATACAAGTTTAAATGAAAAACTATAAGTCGATAAAAATATAAAAAGTAAATATCCGCAAAACAATTTTAAATTAGGGTGATTCATACCTTATTGTTAATTAATTTGCTCGAGAAATTCTTGAAGCGGCTCCAATATTTCGTAAAAAGCTAAGATATCCTCTTCGAATAAATAAACAGGCTCTAGTTGTTTAATGTCCAATGAAAATATGCCAGTATCGTGCGGTATGCATTCAATAGATAAGTCGCCGAAAATATTGTTTTTGAGCAATAAGCTGGTATTCAGATCTTCTTTTTTTTCACTTTCAGCGATAAATTTAAGCTCTTTTAAAAGTAAAATTAAATTCTCGCTATTCATAAGTACTTTCATTGTCTCAGCGAAGCAAATCTCCTCCAAAGCAAAAGTTTGAAGACCGTCTGTCTCTCCAAAGTGCAAAACAAAATGTTTGCCGATTATGAATTGATGACTCGATTTTAAGTTATTAAAATAATCTTGGTTCTGTAATCTTTGTTTGTTTCTAGCGGTAAACCACTCGTCAGCATCAGAAAATGCATTTTCACTGTCACTACTTGAACTAAAACTAGAGTAATCAGAAAAACACCCTGTCATTTCGGCAATTATTTTCAACCAACTTAAAGAATAGCCATACCGCTCTTAAATAAAGGTTAAATGGCCCTAACCGGCTACAGCTTGTTATTTTCAGTAGTCAGTTATACAATGCGCCGACCTGGTGTCGAACGTAATGAAGATACTGCAACTGATAAAAAAGTATTATAATTTAGTATTTAAAGTTATGCCCGCTGCTAATTAGTTTTTTGAAGATTGCCAGCGGCAGTGAGGATAAAAATGTGATCGATGTAATTAAAACATACGCTTAATCCACAAGTTTATCCGCTTAACTCTTTCGGCTCTGATATTTTGGTATATAAAGCGCAAGTTATTTTTTTTTTGAAAAACATTTTGTAGCTTATGACATCTTTTAAGCGGTTGCGTAGATAAAATCAAGCGAAGAGGCAAAAAAAAGTGATTGTAAGAATTTTAGGAATACACTTAAATGCACCTATTTTTACCTCTTACCTGTTTTGGCTTATCCTCTTATGCGTTTGTGGTTTGGCTAAAAATCTAAAATTAAGTCTAAATATATCGCTACAACTATGTGTCTAATTATTGTTCCTAAGTAAAAGGCTAGGCCTACGTTGAAGTACTAATCTAGTTATTTTATTTAATACTTACTCAAAATCACTATTACTTGAATCGTTCGCACTATTTCCTAATTTAGGAAATTTCCCGCAATAACCGTACGGCACAGAGACTCCATTTGAAAACCTTCTTTTTAAACAAACGACCCTATATTTTTTTTCACCTTACGGGTAATGATCTCGTGTTTTTTGGTCCGCTGTATCTGCTGAGCGTTTACCTCCAAGACGTCCTGAGGTCGGTTTTTGAGCAAATCCGTTATTGTATCATAATTTATAATTTGCCCGGCTTCATAATTAAGGGTAAAGCCTTTGGCTTTTGTAACTGTTTCCTCTTTCCCGGTTTCCGGGCAAAATACTTTATACGAATAACATTTCGGTCCGGTTGATGAAAATGCCGTTATATACGCGTTTGGTGAAAAATCTATTAATTCGTTAGTAAAATCACCCAAATATTGACCTAATTTTGGCTCGTACATTGGTTTTTTAGCATCTGTAATAAAGACTACGGAATCTGTATCAAAATAAATAGCGCGCTCGCCCAACTTTTCTAGCTCTGAATAGAGTTTAAGTCGACCGTAAGCTGTCACAAATGCCGCGACTACTACATTTACGCTATTTAAGGGTTCCGCGGCATCGTCTTTTAGCTCATAGTTGACAACTACGATATTGTCATTTATTAAATTTATTCCATTGACTAAAATGTTTTTTTTGGGGTCCGAAAATAGTTTAAAAAAGCTTTGTGGTGATGTGATCACTTCAGTTTTTGTCAAATTGTCTCCCTGCGCCATTTTTCCCCAAATCGCATCAATAATTAATTTCGATATAGCCCGCATTCCTGCATTCTTAGCTATATTGTTAGGGTCCAACGCGATACCTTCATTTTTTAAATAGTTTTCCAAATATTCCGTTTTTTCTTGCTCAGATTCACAGGGCCAACCGCTAGATTCTTGCTTAATTTTAATAAATGTGTTTACCATCCCAGCAAAGATCTTCTTTAGTCTCAGGGTTATATTGACAAGTTTGATAAGCCCAAATTTCGTAAATTTTAACTATTTTATAACCCTTTATGTGCCTTCTAAAGCTCTTTCCGCGGCAGAGTGGCGGCACGCGTTTTTAGATAGTTCTTCACCACACTTTAAACACAGTAAGAACATTAATTTGTTATGTAATTTAACTGGAAGTACAGGGTGATAGAGGTTTTTAGGCGGTAAAATTTTACATTTTATGAGCCCGTATGTGTTTTTTAGGTCCACGGCACACAGGGATCATCTCCTACATATACTTGAGGATGGCCGATAGGCACAATTCCATTTTTATTGATACTCGGATATAAGGAGGTGAAGTCATAATATTTAAGTTGTTCATCATTTTTTACGACATAATTTTTTATGAGATTTGAGGTCCGACCACCATAGAGACTATCCCGGGCTATTAGCGGCGCATTTACTAGGTATGGATGTCTTTCACAATATAACCTATCTGTAGGATTTACTTTTAAATGCTTGTAAAAATCGCACTCCCATTTTTCGACGACAGTGAAGCCTAAGGCTTCGAGTTTTTTACGTCGCGCGACGGTATTTTCGTACCTACTATTAAGAGTATCGTTAGATTTTTGTTTTAAAAGCGGCACATCCCTGTTCAAAGTTAGGCATTTAGGACATCCATGATACATCCGTGAAACTCAAACATGATACGCCCCTCGCGATTATAACCGTCAACAAAATATAGTCTATAATGTCTTATCATGTGTGCAAACCTATTTCCAGCTTGTTTAATATAAATATCGCGGTCCCGAGCTTCTAAAACAAGCCATTTAAGCGCAGGTTTGCTCTTTATGTTAGTTTCGCGATACCCTAGATGCGGCAAAAGCGATATTTGGTTTTCGTTTAAATAGTTTCTCCGAAAAATTTTTGAACAGACCCCTGCAATAGTTATACATTCCAAAAACGGATCAACATTGCCCAATTTATTAATAATATCTTTGAATTTTAAACATGCTTTCGCGAGGATTCTAACGTCACTTTTACAATACTTAAGCAACTCTTGCCTCAACGAAAAATGATTATTTTTATTAGCTTCGTACCATTTTAAAAAAACTTCCCTATCCGCGGGTTTCATATTGTCGGGACAAAAAAACTCGACAGCAGGCATGACACCTTGATAATTTTCATTATCAGGTGTGTTGAACAAATATGGAAAATAGCCTAATAAAATATAGTAAAAAATACTTTTACGCACGCTTTGCATATTAAAGTAAATTTAGACTTTTTTTGTTTTATATTTTTATTTGTAACGGAAACAGTGAAAAAAAACTAAAAACTACTCGAAAAATTGTGGCAGAAGATCGTCGGAAACAATGGCCCGTATAAGTTTCCGGATTTGGCAGCTTAAGAAACCCGGCGATGTTACCGGGGATCTTGCCAAATGTGTTTATACCAACCACTTGCTTCGAGCATTTACCGGTATGGTAGGAAACAAAGAACCGTTCGTGCGGTGTGTCAGGTGGTCGCAAATTTTTGTATTTTTTGTAGATGTTGATATAGCTTATATCGTCTTTGTTGGGATCGCAGACCACAAAACTCCTTGAAGTATGGTTCTTAGTGTTTGAAATTGTTACCACCAGGATGTCGCCTTTCTCTTTGATGTCGGATACAAGTAAATTCGCTAAATCCGCTCTTCGGCAGGCTCCTGCAATGCCGAATATTGTGGCCACCTTGTTCATTAAATAAATCTCATCGGGAGCGTCTTTCAAAAATTTATCGGTCTCATTTTTTTGCAGTACTTGAGACTTTTTTGGTTTAAAACCGACATTTTTTCGTTTAATAAATGATATTAAGTTATAATATCGCCCAATATCTATATTTTTTCGTAGTCTTACACATTTTAAGCAGTGAAAATTTTGACCATAACGTGCTAGGCACCAAACTCTTTGACAAATAAGAAAAAAAAAATCTTTTAGCGATGAAGTGTTATTTGCTTTTAACCAATCTTCAAAAGCGTGGTACTCTTTTTCGTATCTCGGACGGGACTTTTCTGGAACTAATTCCTCCCTCGCCGATGCTGCGTCATTCAAAATACTGTCTGGAAGTTCAATATCGCTGTCGTCGAAATCCATTTTAAAGAAAACTTTGTAGATAAACCGAAAATAACGCTGAAATGACACTTGCTGCAATGTTTGTATTTTTAATCCCATAGTAACAACAATAACGCAATCCGAAAAAATAGCTTGTCACTAATTAATGTCAAAATGACACCAAAATAATAGAGTGCCTGAATATCAATTTGGAATTATTTTACAAAATTTTTAAAAAAGGTAGCGTGCGTAAAAAAAAATTTTGCGCACGGCGTGCGTAAATTTTTTTTTACGCACGCTACCTTTTTTGGTGATTTTATGAAAGCAAATAAAAATAAAATAATTATAGTAATGAACTTGAATTTTAAAACTAAAACGAAAACATAATTTGTCCGCCCTTCACGGCCTATCCGAACTCCGCTTCGCGTCGTTCGTGTAACTGCCGTTCGTGCGGAAAAGGATCACTTTCCGCACTTGTTAGGTAAATAACTATTTTCAAAACTGTCACCTAAGCCGAAAGTTTTGGGAAGATCCGCTAATCTTACCGGAAAAAATAAAAGCGAATCCAAAAATTTTATTTTGCGGCCTACTGTCATTGAAAGTATTTTAGTACCGCGCATTATTAGTTTTGGGGACATATTATTCAAGAGCATATAGTTTAGGCAAAATTGGCCATCGAACCCACCATTATTGCATGCTAAAACTATAACATTATCAAATATTGTGCTCATACTTAAAAGGTGTGCTATAAAACCTTCTATGCACTTTTCACCAGATATGACGCTTACTTTAAGGCCGCATTTCGGACATACATGTGTGTCAATATCATACTGCATACAAGCTGGACAATATGATGCCAAAACACATAAATTTGGCACATGTATTGTCGATATAATGTCGTATATTTGGTCCTGCATTGTTTCCAAATCATAAAAAATATATAAATTATTATGTTTTAAATTTAATGGTTTTTTATCAATCTGCATGTAGCATAGATGATCTGCTGGTTGTTGTTTTTTGCAACGTTCACAGTAATATAAGCTGCACGTGTGATAATTATTTTTAACCTGTAGAAAACAAACATCACAAATTTTTAATATGTCGCAACACAATTTTTTGCCTTTGTTATTTACTTTTTTATGATTTAGAAAACATGTCAAGCTTGCAAACGTTCGATGACAATCGTCACATGTTTTTTCATCCCCGGGTACACATGCAGGACTTTCATAACATCCTGGACATTTTAGTTCACACCTATGGTTCTGACCACTGTGCCCTGTGTGACAAATAATGCAAAAATAACGACTGGAAAAAGCAGCCGATAAAGAACAAATTACTGAATAATGATTGGCAAAATACAGTATTATCGTTTTCAAAACCCTCATCAAAGAAAATATCGTGGTTATTTGTTTGATTGTGAAACTCATATACCACTGTCTTATGTTCACCGTTAAAAAACTCTTGAAACAATCTAATTTCCTCAACACCCGAACCATTTTCCGGTATAACTACACCAGATTCCTCTAGCAAAAGCGTTACTTTTTGCGTTTGAACCTGGCCATATTTCCTAACCTTTGTATATAGCGGATCTTGCTCAATACGCGCAATAGCTACCACCAGAGGCCTAGCTAGACATAAATTATCGCGGTTGTCAATTTCTATCAGCCCCTTTTTAGATCTACATAATTCAGCATAACTGTTTACATATTTTTCCGGACCTCAACCCCTAGATAAAGAAACGATGGTTGCTGTAATAACAAAGTTTTCAGTGTGTAAAGCGTTGTTGTTCGACTGATACACTAAGGCTATTTTTTCCATAAGCATGCCCGCTGTAAAATCAGAAACGCAGACAAAAGGTACGTAACCTGTACCTTCGTTAAATTTATCGCTCGAAAAAGTAAAGCCTACAAAATCGTTGTCGGATATACCTTCCATAGCTTTTTGAAGTATTGCTCTTATACCAACCTCGACAAATGTTAATACATCATCATCTAGCTGTTGAATAGGCCTAAACCGAAAACTATAATATTTACCCACGCAACCGAATTGACGCACATGCGTTTCCGATTCGTTAAAAAGTTCAAATCTGTCCATTTTACTAGGCTATTTCTTACAAATTATGTCTAGAAAAACTAAAAGGCTTTTAAAACGATTGACTGAGGTTAAATTTTTAGTAGAGTTTAAACCGTTATTCAGAAAAGATGTCCAAACGCGGAACTATTCTGCTAGATGCACATATACGGAAATTAAATAAGTTAAAAAAGGATATTGATATTTTCGAAAAAATTAAGAAACTAGAGCGTGCTTTTAAGCAGCTAAAATTAAAAGGTACGTATTTTATCTTACCGACTCCTGACGTTTGTTTTTTTTTTCAACAACCAAACCTTTTCTGCATTTGTAGAGAGCTCCCAGTTTTCATCTAGCTGTAGTGGCAGGCAAAGACGGTCCCAACGACGATCCTCTGAATAGCACTAATCACTAACCGAAATGTTTTAAAAGTTTTTAAGGCACTAAAATATTTTTTTTTTGTAGAGAGCTTTTTAACATAGATGCGTTATCTGTTAAAAGCTGCGAGAAAAGAAATTCAAAGTTTAGATTTTGTTTCTGCCCGGTATAGTCAAAGCGGGGATTATCGATCCCTTCTGAAGAAGTATTATGATTGGTCGACTAAATTGTCATGCGCCACAGACAGAACGCTTACGTACCGTTACGCGCGTCGTTCTATTTAAAATGAAGAACAAAGATAGCTACACACGACGTTTTCTGTAACTATGCAAACGAAAGTGGCGCATGCCTAACACCGAGCGTTCAGTGAGGGCGTACCTTACTAATTATATTTTCCCTACCCTAGAAAAAACTTAACCTGTGTATGACGCTTTCTCTAGATATATCTGTCCTTTTTTACATCATGCAGCGTCCTTCTGTCTCTTTTAAATAATTTTTCGCGGTAAATTTCAAAACTTAAGCTGTGTATGACGCTTTCTCTCGATATTTCTGTCCTTTTTTACATCATGCAGCGTCCTTCTAAAGAATTTTTGCGCGTTAAATTTGAATTGCTGGCATGCATGTACAGTCTGTAAATAATCTAATATTAGGAAAATTGACCGTTTTTTAAGAGTAAACGTATGTATTAGGTAATATAACATGAGTTCATCATTAATTAATATCCGCGAAGTTTAAAATAGCGCTGTCTCGTGTATCGGTTAGAAATCTTGTGTTAACTCTTAAACCGTTTAATTTTTTTAGCACCCGTTAAATACAACATGCTTCAAAAATAAACACACGATAAACATTAAACATTTGAAAAATGTTTTTACCAGAAAGCTAGCTAGACGATTCGCCCCTCGACATAAATCGAGTCTGAACAGGTCGTCATGACTAACACGTTTACCCATATAGTGGACATTTACGTGGTGATTTTTATGTGTAGGAAGGATATGACATGTTTGTGTTCAGTCCCTACGTTTGAATATGCGGCATTCTGGCAGTCCAAAGAATAGCCTGACAGCGTAGCGGCCGCTAGTGCGACACAGGACTTAACGCGGGTATTTACGGCCGTCAAATTCACATGCCACGCTGTGTGGCTATGCAAACGCAACAGCGTTATTAATACTACTATAACGCTACAGGGCATCAGCGTGCGAAGAATGCTGGGTTTTCAAGCCTTGTACAATTGAATATACGTACACGTACATATGCGCACGTATGAATACGCGTAGAACAATGTACCAAAAATCCTATTTTTGTAATAGCTTGTGTGATGTGTTGTACATCGATTGGCTTAGCTTTCCGCAAATTTTATTTTTATTTATTAATGAACGCGCGTAATAAAACATGCGTTCCTAAAGCCGACCTCAACATTTTAATTTCTTACACATGTCGGTTACATATCTATTTCTGATGCTGAGGCGTTGTTTACCTAAAATCTAACCATATCTGGGTTTGCAATATTTAATAGGAAATTAAATAAGTCGCGGTATGTCCTTAAACGTGACGGTCTTTGTTCTTAATTGTTAAAAATCACATATTGTAGTACGCTAGCACGTATGACATATGTTAAGCCTACGTAGTCTAGAGTATGTGCAAAGTCAAATACAATATTTGCTAATTTAATTAACATACATGCCTCAAAAAAATCATCGTACTAGAAAGTACATCTTGTTGGTAACCCTAATTCATAGGCGAACCCTGAATTCTAAGTGTTTTCCTGGAGGTTCCTAATAAAGCAATTAGGCTAGCTTTTCCAAATTTTACAAGGGTTATTAAATACTTAGGAAAGAAACCCAAGCGTCCAAGCCCTTTTTAGGTCTACATCGAAGATCAAAAAAATATTTTTCGTTGGTTGATTGTCTTGATTTGTTGAGGCACGTTATATTATAAATTGTACCTAGTTTAAACCTAGTGTTTCAAATCGTGTGTTTCAAATCGTGTGTTTTAAATCTGTGATTTAAATTTCCGCCACCATGTATCATGAAAGATATATATTGTTGAAGATGTCAACAACAACAACAAATTTTTTCCTAAGGGTTATGTAAGTATTAAATATACTATTTGAATTTTCATTTATCACGGTTTTTAACTAATCATATTTTTTTTTTACTTTTTAAATATTACCTGTGGACATTTGGTGAATGTTGTTTTAAATAAAGGTTCAATATTTTTATTTCATAGTTTATAATAAATATTTTTTAGTTTTTATGGGCTGCTTACATGCTAGCCTCGTAACTTAGGTGCTTGTTATTAAAGATGTGCATCTATATTTTTATATGTCAGACATTTTATCTAATAAATATTTTTCGATTTTATTTATAGGGTTCATGTTGTCTTAAATAATGTTTCAATATTTTTATTTCATCATTTATAATAAATATTTTTTAGTTTTTAAATATTACTCGTGCACATTTGGTACATGTTGTTTTAAATAAAGGTTCAATATTTTTATTTCATCGTTTATAATAAATATTTTTTAGTTTTTATGAGCTGCTTACATGCTAGCCTCGTAACTTAGGTGCTTGTTAATAAAGATGTGCATCTATATTTTTATGTCAGGCATTTTATCTAATAAATATTTTTCGATTTTATTTAAAGGGGTTATCTTCTAAATGCCCATGTGTGGTGTTTCCTTTGTCATCATGGTCAGCCCATATACAGATGCGCCAATGGTCATTCGATCTGTGAAGGCTGTCAGTACGCTGATCGCTGCCCACTTTGTCGTGGTCCTATAGCGCTATGCGCGATAGCGCAGGCCATTAGATCCGGTCTCCAGGCAATAACACGGTAACATACGATTTAAAATATTGTTTTTAAAATATTGTTTTTAAAATATTGTTTTTTAAATTTCGTTAACGTATTTTGTTTAATAAATTTTTATAAAACTAACTATCATTTTAGGGAAATATGGGACAATCACGGTGGTTTCGACGTGTCCATGTTTGGGGAGATCGAGCTATTAGAAGACGAACCTGAAGTAAATTTTCAATTTTTTTAATTTATAACTTTTTTAAAATTTATTATGTGTTAATTGTATTTTTCCGATTTAGCATGCCGAAGAACAAATTGCCCGCGACATAGAAGTCGATAATATTGAATTGGACCGTGCAGTAGAAGTAGAAAATTTTGAAGAACCAATGGACCGTGAGCTAGCAGAAGGCGACTTTGAAAATTATAGTTCGGACGAAGCCTATTTCTCAGGGGTATGTAGCTTTACCATTTTCAAAGTAATTTAATTCAAAACTTTTTTTCAACCTGTGTATGATATCTAAATATGTATTTATTCAAATAAAAATTATATTATTTTATTTTCTTTTTCAGACAGACTCAGAACAGCTGGACGCTGACGAACTAGACGAAATTGTAAGTTTAAAAATCGTAATTAGGTAATTAGTTTTTTAAACTATGTGTTATAGGCATTTTATTATTTTCAGCAAAACGACAGAGTGCAGCCACCCCATGCGGATGTCGAACACGTTGAAAGGTTGAAAGTCCACCGATCGCTGTAAACGTAAGTTTTATAGCATTTTTAAAAAAAGTATATTCTTTTAGAATTGTGTTATAGATAATATTTTATTTTTTCAGAATCCTGCACAGATTCAACCACCATATTATGACATCGTGCCAAACCATGCAGCCGTTTCTGACGATGTAAGTTTTACGTATCCTAGTACAGTAGGTATATAGCGTTTACGTGTACCCTTGTACCGCGATAAAATATTTATTTTAATTCACTTAACTTTTTATAAAATTTTAAAAAGAATTTTTATGTTTTAGGATTTCAGCGACGAAGACGATTCGGCGTCGGCAGATGCAATAATATCGATAAGCGACTCAGATTCTGATGATGTAAGTTTTACGCGCATAATACTTACGTGTGCCAAAATATTTATTTTACTTTCACTTAGCTTTTTATAAATTGTAAAAGTGTGTTTTATTTTTTAGGATATTGCAGCGAACAGAATAATCGATGCCGCGGAAGAAGTCTTTGACGAGCTGATATCACTGCGTAGCTCGGACGAATCATCGGACCCTGATGTATCGATCGATCTATTTTTTCAGCAGCGTTAGAAATACGTAGTATAGTATGTGTTATTACGTATAGCCGTTTTAAATACTATGTAATGCACCATTCGGATAGTCTCATTTTCACATATAGTAAAATATCTTTCTTTGTTTTAGATGGACTGCTCGCCCCAGCTGCGCGAGCCGCGACAAAAGCGGGGACATGATGATCGGGATGAACGTCAGGCGAACAGGAAACGACGCAGAATCGATTTTTAATTCCTGAATTTTAATGCATAAAGCGTATATACAAGGGTACACTCAGGGGGGGTATGAGGGTGGGCGTATGAGGGTTCACGGGGCCTGCGGCCACGTTGGAGCCCTGGCCCCGAGACCCCTCACACACCCCTGGGTGCACCCCATGTATATAGTTTATAATTGTTAAAAGTTTTTTTGTATTCTAGGATTCCCTGGCAACGCGGATGATCGACGACGCGGTTGATGTATTTCCAAGAGCGACCAGCGCAGACATACGCAGATGCTACGGCTGACAACTATGTAAGTATTAATAAATCTATTTCTCAGCAACGTTACAAAGACGCCCTAATTAACACACAGTTTACATGATATGTAATGTTGTGCATAACCGTTTTAAATACTACACGATGCTTTGTTTTTATAGCATTATTTGCGCTTATAGTAAAATACCTTTCATTGTTTCAGATATACGGCTCAACATATCTGCGTGATCCACGACCGAGGCGGCGGCGTACCAATGCAGAGGATCCACATCAGGGGTACGTTCAGATAGCACGTCGTATGTAGTCGGGCGCGCTCAATTCCGTTCAGATTACATACTGGGTGAAAGTTACTCTCGTTCATATTGGCCGAAAATAACGTCGAGCGAATCGCCTTTTACACCCTTCTCTATGAGGTGGGTGACAAACGCTCGACTTGCGCAGTAGGTATATAAACCAACCCCCCTCAATTTTTTTATTTTTTGTTTTATATTTTCGAAAATATATTAGATAAAAGTGGCATTTTCCATAAATAAATAAACAAATTTTACTTTTTCTTGAAGACAAAAAACACTTTGACTTTTGACAGGTGAGTTCTAAGTTTCTGTAGAAGGCTTAAGTCCCATTTATAAACTCAAGACCATTCAACATGGTTACCTCTGACAAGAAACCATCATAAAAACATCACAAAAGTTCCTATTTTCAAAAGATTGTAGAAGCCAAATTTGTTATGGTTGGGTTTGTTTTATATCCCGTATAGAAAACATTAAACCTATTAGCTCACACTACTACTATACTATAGTAGTGTGAGCTATGGTGATCCTAATGTTTTCGAGAAAAAAAAAATTGCTCTGATTTAAAAAATATTTATATATCTTTTGCGTTTTAGATGATTTTGAAACTTTTTTATCGCGCCGTGTGTCTGTCTGTCTGTAACGACAACCGCGCATAACTCAAAAACCGCTTGCCCGATTTAAATGAAATTTGGTACCTAGGCTGGGTTCTCGGTTGAGATGGTCCCATTTAAAAATGAACAAAATCCACCGAACGCAAATCAAATAAAAGGGTGGGAGTGATATTGTGTGATATCAAACAAAAGGTAATTAAGTCTGGAGTTAAACAACCTACATTTTAGTTTTTTGAAAAAAAAATGGTGAAGGTAGATTTCAAAAATTAGAGTTTAAGTCAAAACGTGGCTTGTGTGGTATCAAACGAAAGGTAATATATTTCAGTTTTTAGTTATATTAGCTCACACGCACACATAACTATAGTACCTAGTGTGAGCTTAGGTGCCCATAGATTGACAGAGTGTTTTTCTCTGTGAGATTTTTGCTTGCTAGGGTATGCATGATGGTTTCGGTTTACCCATAGTAACATAACACAAAGGATAAAGTTAATGCCTTGTTTTAAAGCTACATTTTACCATAATCAGCTGGCAGAAAAAAAAACCGAAAATACCAAAATTAACCCTAAAATTCCATTTTTTTCTTATGTTGCTGTGTAAATCGACCCTCAAAATTGTATTGGTTACAGGTTTCACATCGCTCCATGCAATGAAGACAATTGCCTTCGGAATAACCATTGGCAGTCTGAGTTGTTTTTAAAGTATCATGCAGTTTTTCAAGCAGAATCCTCTTGCAGCGACACTCCTTTTAGGAAAACACTCTTTCAGATACAAATGGATCATTTACAGAATTTCATTTTGACTGTTTAGTTTCTACTTAGGAGAATGTAGAGAATGGATTTTTATTTGGACAAATTGTTATAGGAATATAAATAATATTATACCTAGATATTACTTTGTGCTTTCAAATTAAAATAAAAGACATTTAAAGTATGTATATTTGTATTCTTTATTTAATAGTAGATAATGTAACCATATAAAGAGGTTTGCTATAATGTAATTGAAGATCTCTCAACGCCCCAGCAAACACTTTGAGAATTTGTCTTCTTTCGCATTCTCACTGTCATACGCTATTATATTATATTGCACATGTATGTACATATAACTATTAATTTTATTAATTTATTTATTTCCTTTGAAAGTGTTGAGCAGAGGAACTTAAAACTTGTATGTAAAAGTCGGGTACTCCAAAAGACTCTCTATTTCCCTTTTTCAAAACAAAAAAAAACACTTATTTGTGTTTATGTTAACTCTACTAAATAAACTGTAACAAATTTTTAAATCTGATCAAATTTATCAATAATTTAAAAAAAAATGTATTTTAAGGTTATGTTTATTACATCCATACCGTTCACAAAGGCAAGACGTCCGGCGATTTACCCATGACGTCATTCGCTCGGCAAGACGTCTCGCCCGACGTTTCTATCTGAACGTACCCCTGAGCAGCAGGATCCACAACTGAAGCGGTGACGTAGAGATGCCAAGGATCCGCACCAATGCCGACTAGATTTTAATACCTTACAACTGTTATATAGTTTCTAAATGTAGTTTCTAATTTATAAATCTATTTTTTATTTTTATAATTAATTTATATATTTAATACACGCTAAAAAACTACGTTCTTATATAGTCGATAATTTGTTAAAACTTTTTACCGCTAAAATATACCACGTATGTTTCAGATTTAAAACAAATTACAGTAAGAGCATGATTCACAAAATGGCACTAAAACATGTCAAATTGATTCTCTTCTTAAAACAGGCTCGGCTTACAGTGTCGGCGTGAATCATACTCTTACGCTATCAAGGCGCAGACATGCCTTTTAGCAGGGGTCGGATCTGTTTAGCCAAATACCTGACCACAACAGCAGTGAGTCGCGCTAGCTAAAGCTCCCCCCGTGCAGAATATTGCACGCGTTTTAAATGGACTATGACACTCGAACTATGACCCATAGCATTCGACCTATGACCTATAGCATTCGACCTATGACCTATAGCATTCGCACTATGAGCTATAGTCAAAAAAAATAATAAAAATGGATAAGAAATAAAACAAAAATAAGTGATGTCAGCGCGGTTCGCCCTATTTTTTTGGCAGGTTATTTTGAACTGCGGCGCGGTTCGGTATATTCTTTTGGCCGGAAATTTTGAACGGCGGCACGGTTCGGTCATTTTTAGGAACCGAAAATTTTGGAACGCGGTTCGGTTCGGTCAGTTTTTGATTGAAATAACGGCACGGTTCGCTCTGTTTTTCAAAAACGCGATAGGATGGGGGCTACCAGAAATGCACCCATGGGCGCACCCAGGGGGGGGGGGGGGCCCGGGCCCCCCCAAGCCTTAGATTTTTTAATATATTTTCTACATATTTGATGATAAAACAAGAAAAATACCTTAAAATTTGATATTAGGAGGCTTCGCCCCCCCCCCCAAGCCGTGGCGTAGTTGCGAAAAGACATGATGACCTTTTTTTTTTTTTGGTCGCAAGTTTTTTGAGGGCGCGCTTCGTAGCTGTCGGGCCCCCCCCCAAGACACATTCCTGGGTGCGCCACTGATGCACCTACTCTACTACGGGAGTCCAAAATCTACTGGACACCTTGTTCCGTTCAAAATTCCGTTGACTGACGCTTACGTGTCTGATAGCGGGTAAAAACGCAATGAGCGTTGATCTGGCCTGAAAGGCAGATAGAGCTGTGGTAGGTCAAGAATTAGTTTGTTTCTTTTTATTTCTTCTCGATCTTTTTATTAATCGATATGTATAGCAAGCAGTTTATTTCGCCTGCTCTTGTTCTTGTTTCTCTCGTATCTCGGTACATGGCGAAACTCCTTTTTACCCGATTAGCCACGAACCCTGTTTGAATATTATAATTATTTTAAAAACTGCTGAAATAAACAACCGATTAAAAATTGGCTTTTTGTTTTATTCTTTATATTTAGTTGGAAACTAAAGCCATGTTAAAAAAAATCCAAAAGGTAAAATAATACATGATTTCTGTATCAATAGAGTAAATTTTTACTTTACGGAGTGATCAAACAGATTTTAATCAGATTTTAGAATTATTGTTTTGCTCTGGTCGGCTCTCCGACTCCAAATAAAACTTTTACATTATTTTATCTTTGCATTTATAATACTAATAATATCTCGTTTATTCTGAACTACCCTAATTTTCATTGAAAACGCATTAGCGACGCAACATACCCAAGTTCTATTAGATCAAATGTATTAGCGCGCCCTCATGTTTTTAAATTTCACTCTCGGCATGACGTCGTACGCGCGGCAAACGCTATTTGAAACGGCTAGAGATCATATCTTGTCTTGTTGTATCATGGCCACGAGGGATAGAATCAATGAAATTTAAGGATAGAATAGACCGGTGTTCGGATTTTATATATATACGTTGAATTTTTACGTTACTGGTGGTCCAGCTGATTTTGGTAAACAAAAGTTAGATATGATATGAACAACTAATATTTTTTGAATTTGAAACAATACGTCTAGAAAATTACATTTTATAAGGATGTACTAGAAAACTGTAGGAAAATTTCCTTAGTTTTCAAAATATTCAAAAAATATTAATTGTTCCGTTTTTCATATCATATCTAACTTTTGTTTACAAAAATCAGCTCGACCACCAGTGACGTGAAAAATTCGACATATATATATATAAGATCGAAACACCGGTGTATTCTATCCAACGATTATAAACACACAAGATTGCCTATTAGCTCGAATCTTTCAGCGGTAGGCGGTGCCTTGCTTACGTCACTAGTGGACCTCTGCTCAGCGCGCTTCATTAAATACACATTGCAATCGTGAGTTTTTCCCGCTTTTTTCTTGCTTATTTGCAAACAAATTTTTTATTCGCGCTAGTAAATATAATTAATAATTTCATTCATTTAAAACAAATGATTGGATAAATCAAGAAATTGCTCTGAGAGCTGAATTTTCCTACCCAGACGATATGTTGGAGTTTCTTTTTTAAATAGTTGAAAGTTGAAAAGTTTAATCAATTTAAATTATTAGATGTATAATGTATTGTTTTTGTTGCGGATATAATAAAATACACTTATATTATGTAGTAACAAAAGGGTATTTATTTGATATTACAGATCTAAAATTGCAATATTTATTATATTATTATATCAAAAACCAGTCAGTTTTTGGAGAAAACAGGCAAATAAGATGTGTTTTTCAACTTCTTCTCTTCTTCAAGAGACTAAAAAAACCTAAGAAAAAAACTGAAACTAAACTTGGAGAAACTGTCTACAAAATAAACTTTCCAATAATCAGTTTAATAAAAGAGGTACGTTTGCGGCATAATTACCAATTTTCTTCAATTTGATTAATTTAATGAGCAAGGAGTTTCCAAAAATCCAAAAAAAATTCAAAGTTTATATAAATATAATTATATAAGAGTATATATATTTATATTTCTACACTGAAAGAGGGAACACAAAGCTTTTATTTCAACAATAAATTAATGTGCTTTCTTTATATCAATTCACTTAATTCACACCAAAAGGTTTATCATAACAAAAACATTTCATGTAAAAAAGCCAAGTACGCGAAAGTGGTATTCCGTAAAAAGAATTGAGATAAAAGTAAAGCCAAGTTCTACAATACAAATTTCAAGATGAATGATTCTTATTCTTAAATTTTTAGCTTTGTAGAATGTCTGGAAGTACAGTGAGTGAGTGACAATTTTGACGTTTTTTGAAATTTCGTAGCTACTTTAGTACTTTTTGGAATTCCATGAAACTTGGAGGGATTGTTAACTCCATGGAGATCTATGAGTGTGTAAAGCTTGAGATTCGTAGCTCATTCCGAAGTAGAGTTTTAGATAAGTCAAATATCGGCTGAAATGTTTCAAGAAAAGATGGTAAGGCGCGTGAACTTGGCAGGCACTGTCGTACCCTCAGATTAATGAAAAAACGCAAAAAAACGGAGGTAAAAACGTCAAAAACACCTAAAAATCACACGAAGTCTCAATACAAACAAAGCAACTGGTCCGCTGGTGACGTAAGCAGGCTTGAGCGACGCTAACATCAGTGGCGGCTCGCCAGATGAGGCAAGTGAGGCGGTGCCTCACCAACTTAAAAAAAAAACTAAAGTAAATTTTAAATTATTTATCAAGCTTTTTCGCCCTCTTCGCTATTTAAACTTTGTGTTGTATCATTAAATACCCGGATAAAAAGGAATCTACAACATGAAAGGAATGAATAAACTGAATCGTCTCATTTCGGTCGCCTAGCACCTTCAGCAATCATTCGCAACTCGCGGGCTTGACTGCTTGCATTGGTAGGTGAGGCGATCGTAAAACTCGTAAATTTATTTGCACCAGCATGGCATGCTGCCCATACATAATTTAAAGCACAAAACCCTTAGCTTTTTGTTTTAATGGAATGCTTTTAACAATATAATATGAAATAATAAAAAATTTCTAAAATATATTTTTCTTTGCATAAACTTGGCGAAATCCAGATATTAAAGAACATATAAAAGACATAGAATCAGTATTTACGGGCCAATCAAAGACAATTCAAAATGAGCTAATATCCATAATTGAAGATTACATAAAAGATTACATTCTACGGGAAATTGCTGAATCAGATGATATATCAGTCATTGTTAATGACACTACCGAGATCACGGAAAAATCTCAATGCAGCATAACTCTGCGATTTGTAAATAAATCTGGTGAAATCACTGAAAGATTTTTAGGATTTTTTGACGTTAGTGGTGACACCAAAGCAGAAGCTTTATTTCGATTACTTACTGAGGTCCTTGAGCCCTTCTCGTTTAAAAGCAAATTGGTCGCACAGTGCTATGATAAGGTGGCAGTTATGTCTGGTGAATTAAATGGCCTACAGGCGAAAATCAAATCAGTGGCACCAAACGCTTGTTTACTCATTGTGCTGCTCATCGGCTGAATTTAATTCTGCAAAGTCTACCAAGAATATTCGTTGTACCAGAATATTTTTTAATACGTTAGGAGGACTGGCGTCGTTTTTTCATAAATCCTCCAAGAGAACTTCTGTCCTTGATAGGATTGTTGGCAAAAGAATCCCTCAAGCATGTGAAACCAGATGGTATAGTCGATCAAAAATTCTCTTGTTTGTTGCAAGTAATTATTAAAACTTAATTAGTGTTTTTCAGGATATTATTGAAAATCCTTCTTCAAATGCAGAGTCTACACTTATGGCAAGTTTTTCTGAAAAAATTTGAAAGTTTTTAATTCCTTTTTTTGATTTTAGTTTTTAAAGATATATTTACCACTACTGATATTCTGTATCAATTTTTGCAACAAATTGACATAGATGTAAATATGTGCATCAGTCAAATTAAAATATGCTGTTCAAGATTACAAGATCTTAGAAAATATGAAGTTTTTGAAAATATATTCGAGAAAACTAAAAATATAACAGGAGCTCTAATTGTCCGTAAAAAATTTGAGGAAACTATTTTTAAGGAATATAATTTATTATATTACGAAATTTTGGATAACATAACTTTTCAGTTACAATCAAGATTCAAAGATTTAAAAAAATTAGAATTTGTTGCAGTATTACACACCTTCAAGTTCGATGAATATTCCAAAAATTTCCGCAAAAAATGTATTGATAGTTTAGAAAATGCATATAAAAAAATGTTTGATATAGAAAAATTAAAAAATGAATTATCAGTAATTTATAAAGACGAACATTTTAAATGCCTAAAAGACTGCCATGAAATTTTAAAATTAATAACTAAATATGGGTCTGTGTGAAATTTTTAGTGAAACTAAAAAACTTTGTAATCTTTTTTTAACTATTCCAGTTACAAGCGTCAGTGCTGAGAGGTCGTTTTCATGTTTAAAAAGAATAAAATCTTATTTAAGATCAAAAATGACACAGGATAGACTTTCCGCGCTGGCAATTTTTTCCATAGAAAAATAACTTTTACAGACTTTGTATGAAAATGACAAATTTTATGACGTTATAATTAATAAGTTTGTACTGTTAAAAGAAAGAAGGATACCGCTTATTTACAAACTTTAATTTTTGTTTTTAGATTTAAAGTGAGTACCTAAGTATATTATCTTTGTAGAAAACAAATACTTAATAAAAAATTTGTTCCAGTAAAATTTTTCGACAATCATGGAAAGGGAAAATTGGGAAAAAATACACATTGCATTTGACCATTATTCCCATTTCAGGATGGATTTTTTGTACGTTTTTGGCCTTGGTGCCTCATCAGTTTTACAAGTCACGCTAACATAGAGTTAAATGGAAATAAGCAATCCTGTGTGTTTAGGATCGCTGGGTTCGACTGAGAAAATGACTCAGCTCTTTTCGCTCGGTCTATGTATAAGCCGCAGCCCACGAGAAAGACCGGCCTGGGCGCGGAAATATCACGTGACCGTAAGAGGGTCACAAAAACGCCTCCCGGCCAGCTGTCATTATAAAACATCTGTTTTCAGTTTTGGTATGTTTGTTTACGTCGATTTTTTTTTAATTCGGGCACGAATTTGATGTGAATTTTGTCAAAGTTATGCAGCCCACGAAAAAGACTGTCGTGGGCCGCGTTAAAATAATTAATGGCTAATGAGTAAATTATAAAGAAAATACCTATAAGATAAACAATGCCGCGAAGGTGTAGTGTTGTTCGTTCTCGGTCCAACTATAAAACTAAAACCGAATATGTGTCAACTTTTAATTTGTCAGTGGAGAAACAAATTCATGAAATTTGGTTGTGAAAAATTCCCAAAGACCCAAATTAACAGAAAATGCTGTACCTACGATTTTTGAAAATGTCCCAAAATACCTAAGTAGACAAACCTGTATCTACTCTTCGATTAGCTGATGTCGAGAGGTAACAAATGGAAACTGCAATATAGAAAAGTCTTGAAACACTTCAAGCTCATAAGAAATCAAAAGTTATAAATATTGACGACTTGACGACATTTTAAAATTTTATTGTTTTAATACTAAAATAAACAAAAATTGGATTTTAACACAAGAACGTGACACAGTCTGCCTGTCCCTGATGACATTTTTGAACAACAACTCATCACTGTTAGCATCTCTAGTTTTTGAGGGAGATCTGTCATTTTTTGTGAATGTTAACAAAGTGTCCATACCAAAAAACAAACTGCCAAAAAAGTAGGAGTTTTATTTTTGGACAGCACCGATACACTTGAAGAGCTAATGTAGTTTATTGAAATAAAAGTTGCAAATGGGAAAGAAGTGGTAAAAATAAGATCTTGGATAAGATTGATCAAGTAATAGACATCCTTAGTGACATTTTCGATAGTGAGAATGAAAAATGTGGTCAATTTTCATTTCTTATTGAACAATTAGATCTCTTGAATAGGTCACCTGAGAATCGAAGGTATTGTGGAAACACTTTAATGTTGGCTTCATCTTTTTTTATCCAATCATCCAGTTAACCAATATACCAAAATATTTTGCTTTAAAAGTCCAGTTTTTTTTTTAATTTTAGTTTTTTTTGTACTAAAAAGTTTTAAAAAAAATGCATTGCTTTAAAAGTATATGCTATATATTTTGTGCTAAAAACTATGTCTGCTGGCCTGATAAAGGCCGATGTGCCACCGCGGTGCTACTAAATCACTGGTAACAATGGACAATAAAACAAAATCCGGCATTTTTGATCCGCCATTTTGATTTTTTTAAACTTAAGTGAAAAATAATAATCAGCGACCTAAAACACCCCAAATTTCCGAGTTTGATGTATATCGGTTCATAAATGTTCATGTTTTTAAATTTGAGTCAAAAATTGTATTGAGTTACCTTAAGCGCCGCGACATTTCAAGTTTGAGGCAAATCGGTTTATAGGAATTTAATAGGAAGGTGCACAATTGTGGATCCGCCATTTTGATTTTTTAAAAGTTTAAGTTAGAACTTATAATTAACGACCTGAACACCATAAAGTTCCGAATTTGAAGCACATTGGTTTATAAACGGGAGAGTCCGTCATGTTTGATCCGCCATTTTGAGTTTCTTAGTTTAAGTTAAAAATAATAATCAGCGACCTGAATGATCGCAAAGTTCCGACTTTGACTTAAATCTGCCATTTTTTATCCGCCATTTTGATTTTTTTTTAAGTTGAGGTTTGAAATCATAACAAGCGACCTGAAACACATTGGTTTATAAATGGGAGAGTCCGTCATTTTTGATCCGCCATTTTGAGTTTCTTAGTTTAAGTTAAAAATAATAATCAGCGACCTGAATGATCGCAAAGTTCGAATTTGATGCGTATTGGTTCAGAAATGTGAAAGTCCGCCATTTTTGATACGCCATTTTGATTTTTTTAGTTTAAGTTAAAAATAATAATCAGCGACCTAAAAGATTGCAAAGTTCCGAATTTGATGCATATTGGTTCATAAATGGGAAGATCCGCAATTTTGGGATCCGCGAGTTTATTTATTTTTCTAATAAAAAAAATGTTGAATTGTATACTAACCACCAAATACCTATTTGGAAAAGTTTCAAAAAAGTTACTATCTAACAAATAAAGAAATATTTTATATGAAGTCAAAAAACTGTATTTAATTTCGATAAAACATTTAATACATATAAACATAAAATACAACATTTAACTTAACCAGATTTCGTACAAATGATATTTGAAGTAAATATTCAACTGCATTAAAACATTAATTTGGCTTTTTCATGATACTGAAAAGGCTTTCTATATAAATTTCTTGATCATCAAATTCATTTTCTTTCAGGCCTTTGTTGGCCACTGTTTTTTCAAGTAGGTAATTCCATCCATTATATACGTCACTGGCTTTTTAAATCCGTTTTGTGTTCAATTGAATCCAATATGGCGGAACGCTTGTAGCAGTCATTTTCCATTAATGGTTTTAATACGCTCTAGCCATACAGATATATTTAAGATGTACGTGCAGCGAGATGACAGCAGATGACAATCCCAGTACTTAGTCCAGCAAGTGTCAGTCAAGTCACTTTTACGTCATTCTAATAAATTTAAAAATTTCTTTTTCAGTTTCATTTTGTTTGTGCAAGTTATATAATAACAATTACGAAATTATAACACATTTTCCGACAAGGTCAAGTTTGGAAAGTAAGTGTAAATTGAAAAATGTAAGTAATCCACTTAAACATCGCTGCATTTTCACTTAAACCTCGTTCCCTACAAACTTAAACCTATAGTTTAAACCATTTCTTTTCCGTTTTTTCAATTTTTTTACGAAATCCTTGCAGATTCTTATTTAAATCGGTTTTTTTCCATTGCGATATAACCTATGTAGTTATAATTAGTCAAAAATTCTATTAACTTTTATTAAGTTTGAAAGAAATTCAGTTAAAACTTTTCACAAAAGATAAACTAAAAGTTAAACCTAAACGTAAACTTTAAACTTAAACCCTAAACCATCTTAATAAATACTGGTGTTAGTTTTCAAGTTTTTTCAAAAAACAAAAATATAATTTTAAAAAATTCTACCAGTTTGCCAATTTAATTTTTTTTTCTATTTTGAATAATAACAAAGTTAGCAATATGGTGGACTTTTAACTTGGAACACGGTGGACTTTTAACTTGGAACACCCAGTATATAAATTAAGAATGGTCCTCATCAGTTTTGTTTTTAAATCATATTGCAAGTAACAAAAAACTAAACCTATCTAGTTATAGAATAGTTACAAAATAATTTTCTTTAACTTTTTTCCTGTTTTTCGACTCTCATCAGTCCCTGTATCATCCCGTTTCATTGTGGATTCATTTTGCTTTTGGTATTTATAAATTTGATTCTTATACTTAATACAAATAAATTTACCAATTTATATGGAATAGAAACTTTTTCAAATATAAATTTAGTGGATCGCTTCACAATATTTGTTTTAATAAATTTCAAATTGTCACCATGCAATTTTATGAACCATTTGTCTATTTTGTAACATCTTCTTTCCATGATGGTGAAGGCTCAGTTAAGCCTCCAAAAGAAAGGCTTTGCACCTAAGATGGCATGGCATATGAATGCATTTTGATTTGTTCATTTTCATATGTATAGCAACCAAGTTCAGGGAACTCATTGTGATGCTTTCGTGCTAAAATCCTGCAATATAAACTAAACCAGAGACAAAATAAAAAGAGACTGCCGAAAAGATAGGTCTGCGCAGCCAACAAGTTCCAGTAGCGCACAGCGCTGCAATCGCGGACTATGTTTCTATTTGTATTTAAAACTGATTTTATTCTGTTCGATTGGGGCCGTTTATAAATTACGTAAAACTTTGAGAAAATTGTCTATAACATAACACCTAGTATTTTCTTAATGCCATTTTTTGTTAGAAATGGTTCACTATGTTGAATTGAATAAATCTTTATTAGCAAATCATGCTATTTCAAATTACAAACATAAATATAAAAAATACATTTAAACGTTAATACATACACCAGTATTTCTATAACATAACAAATCCAAACTTATAAAACTAATAACTATTTACTTCTTATTATTACATAATGGATAATTATTGAAATAAAGCCTGGTTCAATAACAGCAATTTTTATTTAAATAGTATAAATACTGAATTAGGATATAAGTCATTGTTTTATAAAGGAATCAGATTGTATAACAAATTACCATTAGACATCAAAAATTGCAAATCAAATAATATGTTTAAGAGAAAACTTAAGAAGTACTTGTTGCCTAGTCAGCCTGTAAGCCTGATTGTTTATGTAAACCCATGGTACCATATTATATTATATTATTTTGTTATTTTAGTCTCCATATAATTTTTTTGGTGTGTTTTAGTATAGTAACCTTTTCTCATAAAGAAATATGGTATCAATGTTTTTTTTTAGGACAGGATGTAAAACATTCTACAGTACAGTGTAAGTACTTGATAAAGCTGTGTGTTACTAGATTATTCTTTTAGTAGGTAGGTATAGTTAGTTCTGTTGGGAATGATACAGGAATGCTTGTATCGGTATTATTAGAGAATTATTTGAATATAGCCACGCTATAATTGTGCCAGGCAAAATTTTGACACCTTTACATTGTAATATCAGCTGTGATCTTTCAACACATGGCCTTTGTTTACTATATGAACCGGAATAAATAGTGCCTTCTTTTATTAATTGAAAATAAACGACGATAGTTTTAAATTCGACTTTGATGTGAATTTTGAAGGATCAACTGTCAGTTTTCAATGTGAATGTGTCAAAATAGTGCCTGGCACAATTATAGCCTGGCTATATTTCTCTAATAATACCGAAACACCATTATAAGCATTCCTGTATCATTCCCAACAGAACTAACTATACCTACCTACTAAAAGAATAATCTAGTAACACACAGCTTTATTAAGTACTTACACTGTACTAAAATAGTTATTTAAACAACAAGGTTTGAAAACGACTCTTTGCACACGATCGAGACAGTTTGGCAGACCGAGCCGAAGGCGAGGTCTACAAGTCGAGGGAGTGTGCAAAGAGGTTTTCAAACGAGTTTTTTACAATATTTTTTATACGACTGCTAATAAAGAAAGAAAAATCAAATTTTAATTTAACTTGTTTTTATTTCCGACATTTTTACAACAAAACTTTAAAAATTCAACAATTTTTTGACGTATCTAATCAACAAAACATACGAGCAGTGACGGTTGCTACGGAACTAAGCCAACTTATAATGATGGGTGACAACAACAAAAATCACAATAACGGGAGACCCGTATGCAGAAATGACATAGGCGTGCGCAAAAATGACATAAGCGTGTGCAAAACGTTTTGCACACAGCGTGCGCTAAATGCCATTTTCAGATCGTGTTCTCCGTGCGCAAAACTTCCTCAGACAGTCGTATAAAAAATGTTTTTAATCCTATCCTAAAAAAAACATTCCACCATATTTCTTTATGAGAAAAGAAAACTATACTTAAACACACCAAGATAATAATATGGAGACTAAAATAACAAAATATAATATAATATAATATAATATGGTACTTAAGGGTTTACTTAAACAATCAGGCTGACTAGGCAACAAGTACTTCGTAAGTTTTCTCTTAAACATATTATTTGATTTGCAATTTTTAATGTCTAATGGTAATTTGTTATATAATCTGGTTCCTTTATAAAACAATGACATATCCTAATTCAGTATTTATACTATTTAAATAAAAATTGCTGTTATTACTTGTTGCATAGGTATGAACATCTGTAACATTCATCAATCAATGTTAATAGAAGTTGCAACCAAAAAAATAAATAAATAATACAAGTATTCTACCCATATTACAAATTGCAAGTCATTTTTAAAAGCAAGTTACAAGCATATTGTAAACGCAGTCGTGTCAGACCTAACCTCAAATTCTTGGTATGTTTTTCTGGAATTTTCGGATGCAAAAATTTTGCTACGAAATAACTTTTTCACTACAAAGGAGATCTGTTTTGTGTTAAAGCGTGTGTTATTAGACAAAACTATTCTTGTTTTGTGACTAGACAAGGTAAGAAAGATAATTTATGTTATTGGAGTTAGGGTCGATTTATATACTTGTTTTTAGTTTTAGTAGATATTTTAGTCAGTAGTGCACCCAAGAATAGGTCTTGGGGGGACCCGAGACTCAGTTATGTCATATCTTCACCTATTTAATTTTTTTATTCATGAAATATATGGAGAATGTCTAAAAATCCTTAGGCTTCTGTCTTTTAGTTTAGTGTTTAAACATAATTCTAGCTATTGCTTTTACATTTTAGGTACACAAACATTATGGATTTGTATAGATCATTACATCACATTAAGTACACACTGCTTGGTTGCAAATGTTTTTTCATTTAGGTAAGTAATAGAGAAATATTGGTTAATAAGTTCTGTCTCTTTCCACACCCATACTAGGGCCTATTCTTAAAATACATAATGCCATTTAACATATAATTATATGTTCAAAAGTAATGATCAAAGGGGGAGCAGGGTTTGGCCTTGTATTACACATAACTTTTTTTTAATATATTTTGTTTCTTGAAAATTCTGTACAGAGGGGGGAGGTGGGTCAACTACATAATTTAAGAATAGGCCCAAAGTGTACTTAGGGCAGAGCTTCAAGAGCTAAGCTCCCCCTTAAAAATTTGATTAGCCCCTGAAATTATATTACATATAAACACATATTTCAGACAGAGTCGACACGAAGGCTTATTGGGGTGGGGGAGGCAACACCCACCTTTCCTAACTAATATTTTTTTTTTAAAACTATCCAAAAAATTTTAGATTACCAAACAGAAATGTTGCCACCCAATTTTTTTTTAGTTTTTGTCCAAAAACTGTTTACTTAATTTTTTTTGGTTTTACAGAGAAAAAGTTAATAACAGAAAAAAGGATCCTCACTCAATTTTTTTTTTATTTTGCCTCCAAAAATCTTTCTACCTAAAATTTTATTTGTGATTTTCTACTTTTGCTAAAATTTAATATTTTGGGGAGGGACTCCCTCCCATCCCCCCTTAGCGACGCCCATGTTCAGAAAAGAAATTAGAAAGCAAAATTAATTTTTTTAGGGATTTTCAGAAAAAAAACTAAATAAACATGGTTCCGCAAATGCTTTTGCGATGTTTTACTCAAATTTGGGACGTGTGTTTAGCTGCAAGGCATACATCATTAAGCTTGCCAAATATCAGGAAAAAACTACAGGGTGATATTTTTTCAGGAATCATGCCCCCTTTTCCCCTAGAACTTTTTTGCAGTAAGCCAATGGTAGATTCAAATAGATTCTTTGTTTTACTCAGAAACTTTTTGATCTTCTGCAATTTGTTATAACTCTAACTGTTTCCAAGAAAAGACAAAAAAAGAAAATTTGTACTCTGCATTATTTTAGTTTTATGTGAGTTTTATGTAATTTCTAAATAGCAATTGAAGATACAAGTTATTTTATTTTGTTTTTTTTCTGAAAAATGTTTAGAGATAAAAATATTGCAGATCAAAAAATTTCTGAATAAAATAAGGAATTAATTTTAATCTGCCAGTGACTTACTGCAAAAAAGTTCTGGGGAAAAAAAGGGGGCATAACCGCGGAAAAATTATCACCCTGTAGTTTTGTCCTAATATTTGACATGCTTAATGATGTATGCCTTGTAACAAAATACATGTTCCAGATTTGAGGTAAATATCTCAAAAACTGCACGAGTAATAAATAAAAAGCAAACAAAAAACTAATATTTTAATAACCCATATCTCAAAAACTAAGCATGGTTATACACAGTTTTTTTTCTTAAAATCACTCAAGATAATCCTCTGAAGTTTGGCTGCATACTTTATACACCTGTATAAAATACCTACTATTATGAGTCCCTTGGCAGTTTTTTTTTTGGTTTTTAGTCATCCAATGCAACAATCAACAATGAAATAACATCATTATGTGGCCACCTTTATTAAAAAACTAAAAAATGGATTTTGTGAAGAATATATGAAAATTACATTACAACATTTGAGCAATTCCACATGAATCTAGAAATTAGAAAATTGAAGACTGTAAAAGTGTTTTCTTATTTTTTTTAAATATTGGTTTTGTTAAGGATTATTAGGTGTTACATGTTTAACTATTTTTAAGTTTTCTAAAAATCCACAGTTTTTTGTAATATAAATACTTAGTTTATACATTTAAGAAAAAACATTATATTTGTTAAATATTTTTAGATTTTTCTAAAACAGTTCTCATTTTTCAAGAAATAAATATTACGTTTTTTATAAAACATTGTTTTTTATTTAAGTATTACATTTTCGAGGTCATGCAAATTTTTATGTATGCCGAAAAAGTTTGGATATCTTACAGGTTGACATGACTAAAATTAATATATTTTTGATATCCAAATTCTTTTCGTATACATGAAATTAGCATGACCTCAAAAATAGCAGCTTTACTAAGAAAAAAATCTATTTAAAAAGCCCGCCGAGCCCGCCCGCGCATTCTTAATTCTTCCAGTAGCCAAGGGTGGCGCTAGCGTAAACTTGTTGCTAGGGTCACTGCATCACGAAGACGTAGTGTCTTCTTTGGGTAGCGACACGACAGCTAAATATTTTTGGTTATATGACGAATCTGACACTGTCACGAGCGTAGCTTTTTTTTGTATTTAAAAAAATAAAATGGTTTACAAATGTCACGTAAATAACTGTCCGTCACACTCGGTATATATATTTAGACTGTCCAAATAAACAAACCATTCAAATAATGCTTTTCAGATTGTCGAATAAAAACGATGTTTTTTATGATTTCAATATTTACCCACATAGCGCAAAAAACCAAAAATTATTTGACATGTTTTATAAAATATAGAACACTATTATTGGATTTATTCTAGGGCATAAAAGTGTACGTTTAATCCCTTTTTTCATGGACTAAAAGTAATTTCTTTAAAACTATAAAGGAAAAATTATAGGTTTTTTGGATCATTTTATTTTATTAATATACAAAAAACAAAAAACTATCATAATACACGATAACGGTTATTCTGTTGCTTCCAGCTTGGCAGAAGTTACTGTACTTTGCTGATGACTTGGTTGGTTTCAATTATTATTGTGTCCTTTGGCATAGCCTTCATATAAAGGAAGCATTTAACTTTCTAGACTTCTCCAGGATAAAAAACAGGAATACCTTTTCGGTGAAATTTTTGACATTCTTTTTATTGCATCATTTTCGGTACTCTGAAAGCTGCTTTCTTTGGCGGCGTTTTCAAGGGCCATCTCAAAGTAGGAATTATTCTTTGGTCCCTCGTTTGTTTAATCTTTAAGAAATTTAATTCAAACTTGTTCTTATTTAGTTTGTTATGAAATAAAAAATTCTTTTTTGCACATTTTTTTCTATGTTTGTTAGCGTCTGACTGACTTTTGTTTAATATCTACCATAGCAACGCGCCCAAAGCTCACCAAAAAAATGAAAACTATCACTGCCCGCTGTATTATTATATACCGGGGGTTGGCATGCTAAAACTAGAGTACCGGAGTAAGTGGTTTAATATTTATTTATTTTATGATTATTATTATTTTTAGTATATAAACATTGGGATTAAAGTCCCTTTCAAATTATAGCCGTTCTTCCGGTCGGACTTAAAAAATCTTGCCACGGAATTAAAAGTAAACACAGCATATACCTACTATTATTTTATTACGGTGTCCAAACAAAAGCGGGCGGCGAAGAAAACGTCGAAAGAACAAAATGTCAAAGACACGAAAGGTCGAAAGTACAAAAGGTCAAAAACATAAGGTCGAAACTACAAAAGGCCGAAAATACAAAAGGTCGAAAGTACAAAAGGTCGAAAAACAAAAGGCCAAAACTTCAAAAGGTCAAAAATACACAAGGTCGAAAGTACAAAAGATCGAAAATAGAAACGGTCGAAAGTACAAAAGGTCGAAAGTACAAAAGGTCGAAAATACAAAAGATCGAAAAACAAAAGAAAAACAAAAAGTCCAAAATCGAAAGTAGCTATACTGTAACGATTGCAAAAAAAGGCTTTACAATAGACACAGAGGCACACACACACACACACACACCTAACGCACACACCCACAAACACATACACGCACACACACAGACGTCACGACGATATTGCGAAGATAAGTCAAAATATACCCAAATAAACACATTTTTGGCGTCATCTCAAAAACATTTTTTTTCTTCGAAAGCAATACCTTTTCTAGCCATTATTGCACGGGCTAGGACGGTAAAAAAAATTCAACAATCTAAAAATTGAAGGTCTAAAATTTTTTTTGTACCATCTCTAGGTATTTTTTGGGTAGCAACACGACGGGTCGCGGAACTTTGTTCGAAAACATTTTCCTCGAACGGAAAATTGTCAAAAACGGTTGTTTCGAATGGAAATTTCTTTGAAACAAAAATTTGCGATCAATCGGTGTTTTCCTAACCTTTCTTAATTGATCGCAAACGTATTCTAACCGGTACAGACACTCTCTGACCTTTTTCCACCAAAACACTGTCTTCAAAGGTTAGAATAATAGAAAATATGTTTCGGTTGGTTCGGTTTAGTTTCACACTCTCACAGCACACAGCACAAGTACGTACTATGTACGTAAAAACTCGTACTCTAGACGTACATGGTACTAACATGGGACATCAAATTAACATAACAAGTGTAGAATTAAGACTAGGTACCATTAAAAACTATTCTGGCTTCCTGAACATTCCTACTTTAGAGTGATCGTCCAGGTTTAAGGCTCGAAGTCTCGATAGTTTTGAAGTTTGTTTTACTTGATTTAATATTTAAGTAATGTATCTCTCTAACAATGCCGTTAAATGTTATAATTTAAAGACACTGTACGTTATTTTAAAAACAAATAAAGACTTACTGATCGATGTAAAATACAAAAATAAAAGTTTTGGAATATTTTTTAAAAAACCATGTTTTTGCACAAAGTCTACCTGATTGGAAGCACGGCAGAACCACAGAAATGACTTTAGAAACTATAAGAAATTTACAAAAGAGGCAAAATTTAGGGTAACCCCACAGAAATGATATTTTTTATGATTGTAGTTAAGTACCATAACTACTATTATATCTAATAGTAAAAGTCTATGCATTAAATTGTTGTAGTATTTTTTGTATTAATTTATATTATAAAAATAAAAACTTAAAATATAAGTATGGTCTTTAATTTTTTTAAAAATATTTTACGGTAGGTGTTCGGTCCTCAGTACATTCATTTCGTGTGGATGTTAGAATTTAGTTATTTTATTTTTACTTTTTGTTGGATAAGATATTTTTTGGCTCACTGTGTAGAATGGGAATTTGTTCACCTTAGCCTGTAGCTTTTAGAAAAATATAATGAAAAATCAGTGTGAATTAGTAGTTCAAGGGGATATATCGTATCAAATCCCTATTCAATCACACGGTGTGCAATCAAGCTAAGAACTTTTAGTTAAATAATTTTAAGTAAATTAGATTTACGAATTTTCGCGAGTGTTTTCCCTCGTCCTCCCTTTCTTAAAACCTCTGTAATGGAAACCCCACAACAGAACTGCTGAAGCCAGGATAAATGCGGCCGCCCATCGATCCCACAACACAGCAACGAACAGTGAGTAGAACAAAAACCATTTATACAGTCCATTTTAAATCTCTCCTGAGTAAATTACTCAACACCCCACCATTTTGGTCCTTTTCGCCAGATCCTTTCTAGCGTTACTCCTACTTTACTACCCTAATCGTCGTTTTTTTTATATAGTAGGTAGACTTTTTGATAAAAATACATAGTGACTTTGATCCGCCTTTCACTAAACTCAAAGTTAGGAGTAAACTAATCGGCATATAGTCATTAATTAACATAAATTTTTAGAGTTCTTGCTGTAAAACATTCACACAAAATTTCCAATTATAGGTCGTGCATTTATTCAAATTGAATAGAAATCAATTTCTTTTGTATCGCCTTTTTTTTGCTTTGCTTCGAGGAAAAGCAGTTTAGCAGCCGGTCTCTCGCTTAGTAACAGGAATGGATTCTCATATAGTATAGAACGTATAGTCGTCTCATTTAGCTCTTGCTTCACCGTTGATTTCACACTCGCAATTAGAATTTAGCCACACTCAATATTAGAATTTACTGTATGCATTGCTTTAGTACGCTGACACAGTGGTCAAGCGTTTTAGTAGTAGTATTTCGTCTACTGTGTCCAGCCGTTAGTCATACACAGTGACACGTATAAATTGAAAATTGTAGTAGCTTTTTTCTGAAACCATAAAATAATTAATTATAGATGCTAATTAGGTAAATAACTGATAAAATTAATTGCGTATTTAGTAGTAGGAGCATTTTTTCTTAAAATTTCCAATTAATTGCTCAATTTATTAGTTGAGAAAAAATAGTAGAAAAATTTTGTTTTCACAAATAGTAGCACTCGTTTACCACGTTTAGACAACTTCATTAAATTGGTAGTTAGTAGATTTCTCGCCATTTATTAAGTTTAAAATTTAACTTAGGAAATAAATAATTTTTTTTTTAATTTTTTAAATTTAAAATATAAAACAGATTTTTTTATAATTTTTAATTTGGTTTAATTATTAAGCTACAATGTCAGATAAAGTTAGAAAAGCAACAAACTTAAGACTGAGTAAAATTAGTCGCATGACTGAAATATACGATTTTGCTATAAAAGCTGAGACTGATAGCAAATATCATGCTTCACTCAAGGTTCGCTATCAAGACCTAGAACAAATTAGAGATGATTTCAGTAAACAGCATAACATTTTGATAGGTTTATTAGATGAACAGGATGATTTTCAAGCTGAAGATAAAGTTCGAGCTGATTTTGAAAATAAATTCTGGCATATTAAAAGCATATATTTTAGCTTATTTTCTCATAAAACTAGTGAAACGCAATCTTCTGTTTCCTTATCAAAGGCACCTCAGTTTACTAACAATCTTAAACCTTTAGATTTACCTATTTTTAGAAGAGATGTAACTTCATTTCCTCGTTTCAAAGATATGTTTGAAGCCCTGGTTCATAACAATCCTCACTTTTCGGATGTAACTAAATTCGAATATTTACTGAAAGCCCTTGAGAAACAGCCAAAACTCCTAGTTCAGCATTTGCCACTAATTCATGCTAATTATTCCATTGCTTATGATACTTTGTGTAAAAGATATTATAGAAAACGAATCATAGCAGCTAGTCATTGGTCAGCTATTGAAAATGCTAAAAAAGTATCTTCAGAAAATCCTCAAGATTTACGTACCCTGTTAGATACCTTTAACGATATTTTAGAGGCCTTGCGCAATTTACAGTTACCTATAGACGCCTGGTCATTTCCATTAGTTCAAATGATTAATAGAAAAATAGATATTTCCTTAGCAACAAAATTTGAGTTACAGCTTTCTGATTCCAAAAAAATGCCTGATTATAAAGAGTTAATAGCTTATTTGGAAAAACACTGTGAAGCTTTAGATAATGTAGAATTAACCCGAAAAGAACATAAAAAATTCTTTAAAAAATCTATAAATAATAATAGTAGTAGTTTTAAATCAGGTAGCTCCAGACAAACTTCCAATGTTTTTCTAAGTCAGCCCAAGCAAAATAATAATAAAAATACTTGTGTAGTTTGCAAACAGGGACCTTATCACACTCTTTCTAAATGTCAGTTCTTTCGCTCAAAAACTCCCAATGAACGTTATAAACTTGCCAAGGCAAATTATTTATGTTTAAATTGCCTTTCTAGATCGCATAGTATAAAGGAGTGCCCCTCCACTAATTCCTGTTTTCGTTGCGGTTTTCGTCACCATAGTTTCCTTTGTTTCAGTGGAAATGATAGTTCCAATCAAGTTAGCACCTTATATAGTAGTCAGAATAATAGTAGTCAGAATAATAGTAGTCAAAATAATAGACATTTTCAAGCCTGCAGTACTGTTACACACCATAATAGTCAGGGTCCTAAGTACAATCCTGTACACAATCATAGTCAGGGTCCTAACCTCCATTTTAGTAGCTTTAGTTCCACTCCAAATTATTATAATCAGAGTGTCAATACTCATTGTAGTCCAGTAGCGCATTCTAGTTCTAGTTTCCCGAATTCCATTGGCCACCCCACTAGTTCGGGTGCCAACCACCATGCCAACCATAGTAGTATAGTTTCCAATAATGCTAACTCTGTAGCTCAATTACCTCCTATTGATAGTCAAAATTCACAAAGCAACCCCAATGCTTTTGTCGGATTAACTGTAGACAACCCCTTATGTTATAACGATTATATCGTTATATTGTTTAAAAATTAAGGAATTACATATTTTGTAATAAAAATATATTATTTAATTAATTAAATGTCCTTATTGAAAAATAATCAATTTTACTGGCCTATTGAGCTTTGAATGGCTATATCATTTTGACTGGCGTAAATTATTTATCAAAATCTCCGCATTCAGCAAAAAAGGCAAGCACATGTGTCCATACGCTAAATTGAGCCAATCTATCACATTTCCTCTTTGTTTTACTTTCGCGCGAGGCAAAGGATAAACAGTCAATGATCTGCATAGTGTTAGTTGAGATGATTTAAGATGAATACGTTTTTATTAAAAAGTATACTCCATAGGATGTGTGTTTTAAGAGATCTTAAATATTAAAATTTAGTGTGTCTTCGATTTTTGGTCTGACGACATTGAAATTCAGGTCAGTTCGTTCCTTTTTCACTCAAAATTATTTATCTTAATTTAGCGCAAATATGCATAAATTGATTGCATTTATCTTAATTTTTTGGTAGAAAACCAAATTTTGATAAAATTTAATGTTTGCTAAAATATTGGCCCATAGCACAGGTATTTCTCGTGGAATATTTTTTTTTCAGATTAAGGACCCAATGAGTTCAGCCAAGCTTCCCTTTTCAGTCTTATAGGACAAATTTTAGCCCACCTGACTCATTCGATCAATACATTCCAAGGAAGTGGATTCTTGAGGTTGATGGACTTTGGAGATATGGATCTATTTGGATAAATTATCTGGTAAGTTTTTTATTCATATATATTTTAATAGACTTTAGTCAAATCTGCTTTGAATGAAAAACTTACCAGAATGATTTTCCAATCTCCATCAAAAGTCCTCAAAAATCTAACTTCTCAGAGAAATATTTAGCTTGCTCATTCTTAAATGAACGACGGCCATTTTGTATTTTTCATTCTGCTTGGTTCTTGAGTGAACAGCAGCCATTTTGTTTTTTTTTAGTGAATAAATTAAATTCATGAACGACCAGATTTCAATTTTTGCTTCCCCTTTTTAATTATATTTTCTTTAATGAAGAAGTTATTTTCCTTTTAAGGAAAAAATAAAAGGAAATATTTTTTTATTGCCCTCCCTCAAAAGTCGAAAACATACTCACGTTTCAGTTAACTTTCCCTTTGTTTGTGTGAAAGACTGAAATGTTCCCCATGTAAAATTTTTAGATACATTTTTTTTATAAATTGTTAAAAAGATTTTATTCTTTCCCTCCATTTTGAATTATTGTCTGGCCACCATTATTCTCAAATTATTGTGTAAATTTTTCTAGCTTTAAGAAATAAAACCAACATGTGTGAAATTATATTTTTATTTTAATATTGGGTATTATTTTAAAGTTGTAAAATCCAAACAGTTATATTTTTTTATCGTAAGAGACCAATTGTAAAGATGAAATAGATAATAACCTGTTAAACATTTATTTTTATGAATTTATTTGACAAAATTTGTGAAATTTTTGAAATTAAATTCAGAAAATATATATTTTTTTCTAATTCAGGAATCTATAAATAGGATTCATGTAAACCTGAAAGGTCTAAATATTCTGCTGAATATTTGGTTGAAATTTTGTAAAGATTCCTTCTACATTTTCTTTATATTTTGAATGTACATATTTTCCTTTTGATAAATGACATTTCCATGATGATTGTCATTTGTAGAAATTTGTAAACTAAAACTATTTTTTTGTGACACTCTCAATGCTAGAGTTATACGTAATTTTTTTTTGAGACTTTTGTTGAGAAAGCTAGGTCATCAAGTCTGACAAATTGTTTCTACGGTTGCGTAAATAGTCTTTCTTTTCATGTATAAAAAATCCACGACGACAAGTTCTCCACCACTGAGTAAAAGTAAAACCAACAAAGATAAGCCACATACAAGTCCTCCTGGATTGCACACCTGCTGACGAGGCGAAGACTGGCACTGAGACCATGACGGGAATGTTGTGAATATGATATCATGGTTGAAGATGATGTTCTACTATTGGTGATGCTATTTTTTTAATAGATTTTTTTTTTGAAAAGAAAAGACAATCTAAAACTTTAAAAAGCAAGTTTCAAAATTAAATAAGACTTGAGACTCTTCTTTCTTTAATAAATTTTCTTCATTTTTTTTTTATAAGAAGGTTTAGTTTTTTTCTGTAATTTTTTTTTGATTGTGTCACTGATCATTTTTATTTATAAAATAAATTGTAAAATTTATTCTCTAATCCAGAATTTCTTTATACTCTAAACGAGGTGAGATTGTTTGGAGGATTCCAAGACTATTTCATTCTTTAGTTTTTTTTCCATTTATCATTATATTTTTTATATATAATTTTTTTTTAATGAATTAATTTTGTCCTAAAGGATCTTCCAGGTAAAGCTCAATGGCGCCCCATTACCCTTAAAAGAAAACAAATTGGAAGAAACGTTAGTAGAACTAAAAAGAGAAGGTACGACCCTAAGATAGTCATTTCATTATTTTGATTTGATAGAGTTTCTTTTCTTTTGTTCTTCCACTTTCTTTGCTTTGCTAAAAAAAAAGGAAGAGGAAAAGTGAAATAATACCAGGCAAATATTATAGATCTGATGCTCAACGTGGGCCACTATAAATTTGGCGCCCAACGTGCTAATCATTAGACATGATAATACACTACTAATATAGTATAAAGTTGGCACCCAACGCGGTTAAAAATATACCACAAAGTTAGCGCCCAACGCCTTAAAAAATTTTGCCCCAACGTGGTTGAAAATACGCCACAATGTTTAAGTAGTAGCATCGATTCTTCGGGTGTATTATTATCCACCGCAATAGTAGAAATTTTAGATAGCAAAGGTGATTATCAACCTATTATAATAATCGTAGATTCAGGTTCAACCTCAAATTTCATAACGAAAGCTTGTGTTAAACGTCTTGGTTTACATAGTTACAAATCAGATATCGATGTGCAAGGCATTGGTGAAGCCCCTATGCTTAAAAGTTGTGAGAGCATTTCTTCTACCATTCGTCCTTCAGGAAAATCTAGTCCCCTTTTAGAATTTAGTGCCGTAGTTATCCCTAAAATATGTGGAAATCTTCCACTTTCAACACTTTCCACTACTAATTGGCCTTTCTTAAAAAATTGTCAGCTAGCCGATCCTTATTTTTACAAATCTAGACCGGTTGATATATTAGTAGGAGCTGATATATTTGCAAGAATTCTTAAAGATGGAAAGATTGTTGCTGGTCCTAATGATCCAGTGGCAATTAATAGTATTTTTGGTTATTTGCTTATGGGTAAAACTTGTTCTTCGTCTAAAGTAATTAGTCAATTCATTTATCAAACATTTTTGGCAATGGACACCCTCGAAGATACCATTTAAAGATTTTGGCTTGTCGAGGAAGTTCCCAAGGTCAATTCAATGTCACCTGAAGATAGTTTAGCCGAAAAAATATTTTCTGAAACCACTTATAGAACAGAGACAGGCAGATTTGTGGCATCTCTACCTTTTAAGTCTAGTGAACTTCTTTTCCCAACAGTAGAGAGTTAGCACTCAAGCAATTCTTAGCATTAGAACGTAGATTGTTAAAAAATTCTGATCTTTACATGCAATATTCCGATTTTATGAAGGAATACTTATCTTTAGGACATATGAAAATAGTTTCATCTTTTGTAGCCTATTAAAATGCGTTGGATGCCATTTGTGGCAGCTTAAAGACGTTGCCGCCATTTTGTGACACTGTAATTAGAAAAAATAACAATTTGCCAATTTGTGACACAAAAAACCCACTGAATAATTAAACGAATATCTGGAAGCAGAACTGTATTTTCCAGCTAGGTAAAACATTGATATGCCCGGTAACTTTTATACAGTGGAGAAGGGGGGGTTCAGAAATAAGAAAATTTTAAGTGCGCCACATTATTTAATACCAATGTTTTACAAAGAAGATCTTAAATAAAATACAGTTCAACCCAAACGTTGTAGCCAAATAATGAAATTCTACCTACTTCCGAGGCTTCCAGAGTATTTGTGTAATTAAAACACCAAAAAAAATTGACTAATAGACAAAATAAAACTCTAAAAGATTGAATTAAGATGACAAAACTAGAAGCACTTTACAGGTAGATGGACTCCTTTAACAGGTTATAGTGTACCTACATCTGAGTCAGTAGTGTGAGACTCAGTTATATAAATAATTGTAAAAAAAAATACACTTCCAAAATCGTTCCATCATAGGGGAGATCTGGACCAAATGTCTGCTGTCGTCATTCTACGTTGGGTAGAATGAGACAGACAGTAACCCAGTCCGAGATCCACCCCATGAGGTAAAACAGTGTAAAGAAACCACTAAAAAAATATAACCTCATCTCTCTTTTGTCTCTGCAAAGTTGGTTCACTGGATTGTACAAATAACACAGAAATTTAGTTCATCTTGTATATTTTGATTGTAAAACCTGAGAAAAATACCAAACAAGTCAGGGCCAAAATAGCAAGGCACTTTAAATAGGGCCAAAATAGCAAGGCACTTTAAATTTGACAGTAAAATTATCTTAAATAAATGAAATGAAGGAAACAAGTCAATGTAGTAAATATGCCGCAAAACTAGGGTTATGACGTCATACCTTATCTTGCGTTTACAAGAAATGCAAAAGTTGTACTTAATGAAAAAAATTATATGGAAAATTATATGTAAAAAAAATTATATCTAAGCTTGCATGAAATGACTCCTACCTTGGTCCTTGATTAGTTTTTAAGTTGTTGGTTAATTGAACAATATGTTGTTTTATTTTGTGAACCTGTTTCCAGACATCTTCCACTACTCCACCGGTCCCAGTTCTGCCGCGCCTTCCCTGGTGATCACCTAGCACATGACGCTAGGACAGCACATGGTCCAAAAATGTGGTTGGATCTTGCCCGAGCGTAAAACCCTGTGGAAAATGAAATATTTCAGTTTCCTGGAACTCGTCAATTTTGCACGAAGTTCCCCTACACCGAGTAATTTAACCAAGAACCCCATGTCGACTCAATAAAATAAAGCAGATTTAAACAGATGAACTAAAATAACCCTAACGTACCTTTCCCAGGGTTACAACTGGCTACACCTGGCTTCACACCAGCGTCCAGCCCAACTGTCCCGTCGATGGAATTGACAGGGCTGTAGACAAAGGAGAAAAACAATATATAGTTTTTATCCAAAAACGTGGTCTTAAAAAAAAATAAAAAACTCCAAAAATTTCCCATGTCTCTTGTCGAAAAAAGTACATTTTACACGAAAAATAATTACAATTTGGGAGGCAAATATTATCTTGAAGAGTCCTCAAATAATAAAAAAATGAAAAAAATAAAATCGAACTTACCACTGCTCTTATTTCCCGTAGAAAGGCGTAGGCTGACTTAAATCCCCTTCAAAAGGGTGCGAGCGTCACTCTAGGATTCGCCTAAACACGACGGACTCACTTCTACAGTTTCTGGGATATCTCCTGCAATCGCTGCAGTGCCAAAAACCAAAAACAAAGGCGATCCCAGAAACTGTTGTCGACCCAGCCAAAATTCGTTAGCAAGAGACCAGGCACTCCGTCGAGAACACAAAAAATGAAGTGGCCGGAAACCGTTTTGTAAATGACAGTAAAACGACACGACTGGAAGAAAAGACCCGCGGTTTTCAAACTAACCAATGAGGAAATACACCAATAGTTCTATACCGGTATATAGGGGCCAGCACCGACCAAGGGAATAGAAAGTACGTAAAACGCGCATTGAGATGTTGTCGGATCTATTTCCACGGTTGGAATTTTTATAACAAGGACGTCGAGACACCCTCCATACATAGACCGAACATTTGTCTACCGGACCCCTGCCAACATATCAAGTAGGAAGAAAATAACCAGACGGACTGTAAGAAGCTCAGCATTGAAACCATCAACTGTAAAATCAATTACTGAAGATCAGAGCTTGCATCAAACCCAGAAATATTCGAACACTCAATCAATTCCCATATGAGTAAAGCTATACTGAGTGTAGAATTTAGTTGTATTTTAGTTACAGTTTTAGTCAAAAGTTTCCTTTGCTCTTTATAAATGTTTTCTCCAAGATTCATATGGTTTGACGCCATTTTTGTAAAACATTTCTACATTAAAAAAGTTGTTTCTGAACCTGAACCTAAAAATACACATTGAACTACTGCTCAAACTCGGCACAAGAGTGTTCAGATGTTAAGTTTGCTCACCATTAGCCAGCCCTACAAACCCTTCAATTCGACTAACTGAGCTAGTTATTAACTTTACATAACTATGATTATATATAAATTTATATAATATAAAAATACGATTTTGTTTACTCTTTTAGTCCTGGTTTTTATTCCTCGTTTATCTTCCATTTACGAAAGTGCATAACTCGTATTTATTTTATCTTCTCTTTATCAAATTAATAAAGATATCAAAGTGGGCGGAGCCTCGGTTGTTACTGGTCGAACCGTGGACCTAAATATGTTTTCGTGCTATCACAACTAGCTATGAGGTTCGGATTGTCCCAATATCCTCGAGAATAAACGTAAGGGAATGAAATGTTCATCTAAATGTTTCCTTCCTGTTACTGAAACCATTTGTGATGCGGCAACGCCGCCATTCCCCAGCAGTCCAGCTGTTTAATTTCGTGAAGGTCAACGAAACTATGAAATTCCCCAGATAAACAAACAATCAAAAGTTTTAATGTGATTTTTCCGAAACCTGTGATCCTAAATTCCAATTACGATGTCCAGATAATGCGATGTGCGTAGTGTCCACAGTAATTCGATGGAATGTCTTCTTTATAAGGTAACTTTTTGGACACTATATAACCTCCAAACCTAGCTCTATAAAATACCCTTAATTTGTGTACAGAAAGACGAGTCAAAGAGCCTTGATTATTTACCTAAATAAACAAATATGTAACGTTGCCTTAAACGTAAAAATGACACGTTACATAATACCCCCCCAACTTCAAGACGATTAACCTAAAAAGGTTAATCGGAGAGGTCCGCTGCCGACTTAAGTTCTTAAACTCGTTACTTTTGTACAGAGGGCCATTATCACAAAGTATCAAACGGGGTACTCCGAAGACCATAAATACTTGCTCCTCAAGGTGCTTGACAACAGCTTGAGTAGGGGCTGTTCGCATTGGAAAAACTAAGGAAAACTTACTCAAATAGTCCGTAACGACGAGAATCCAGCAATTACCCTTTGTCGAACGAGGTAGAGGTCCACATAAATCAGTCGAAATAATTTCCCAAGGACGAGTTGGTTTTGGGTGAGATATCATCTGATCAGATACACCTTGTGTATCACCTTTATGAGCTGCACAGACAAAACATTTCTTTACAAAAGTTGCCACGTCCTGGCGCATTTTTGGCCAATAATATTTTTCTGCCAGTCTGTGGAAGGTTTTATACACACCCATATGCCCTGCGGTAGGAGGATCGTGAGCTTCTCCAATAATTCTACGCCTATGATCTTTGGGGACTACCTCTTTCCAATATTCATATCATATAATCAAATCATATTGAGGAGATTGAAAAAATTCAAAGAAGATTCTTAAAGTATATGTGGTATAGGTGTGAGGGCGCTTATCCTGAAATCGGTTTTCCTAACGAAATACTTACTCAGAGGTTTTCGTTGCAGTCTTTAGAGGCCCGTCGAAAACTATCTGAAGTTCAGTTTCTCTACAATCTTATTAACGGTAGGATTGATTCATCTAATCTTCTGAGCCAAATAAAATTTTATATTCCCAGACTTTCAGCTCGCGAACGACCTACATTTTATCTTCAGGTTTCTAGAACAAATATTGGCAAATTTTCCCCAATCAATAGATTGTGCAGTAGCTATAATAGTATACAGGGCCAGTGTGATATATTCAACTGCAGTGCGAATTCACTTAAAAATATCGAAATTTAATTGTTGCGTTACAAAATAGTAATATTTTCTTTTTTCTTTTAAGACTTATTAAATTATGCTAAGTGATGGTACTTGTCAGTACAAGTCTGTAGTATTTTGTGTGTATGTGTGTGTGTACTATAGTTATATATACATTTTTTTTGTAGTTAGTTGATTGAAGTGTTTTCAGTTGTTTTCTTAATTATTTTAACTAATTATTGTAACTTTTTAAAATTTCTGATTCCCACTTTGTAATTGGATTTTAAATCTGTTAAGTGGGTAAATAAATAAATAAATAAATAAATAAATAAATAAATATTCGTTAGATGGTGAAAGTTGAGGGTATTCTTGTTTGACATATTTATACAACTTATTATCAGTGTATCTCCAGTTCATAAATTTTAACGGTGATTCTACGACCCTCTTTACCATCTTTTGGTACCATCGATCTTTAATTGCTGTTGAAACGTCTCTGGGCTGCGAAATTGTATCAATCATAGATACTGCGCGAGACAACATGTCCGGGACAACTAAATCTTTCCCTTTCCGATGGATTACTTCAAAATCATATTGCTGCAATTTTACAGACCAACGAGCAAGTCTTCCACTGGGCTCTTTCAAGCTATGAAGCCATTTTAAGCTAAAATGATCTGTTATGACCTTAAATGAGATCCCCTCAATATAAGGCCGGAGCTTCTCTATCGCCCAAACCAATGCCAAACATTCTCGCTCGGTGGTCGTGTAAACACGTTCTTGCTTAGTCAAAGATCGACTCAAATAGCAAATGACTTTGTCTCCTTCAGGATAAGGTTGCGTTAAACATGCTCCTATTCCATATCCTGAGGCGTCTGTTTGAATTACAAATTCCTTGGTATAATCTGGACATGTAAGAATCGGTGCAGTCACTAAAAGTTCCTTAATCTTAATAAATGCCTTTTCGCAGTCTGGAGTCGAACTTTTGATTTTTCTTAGTTAGAGCTGTAATCGGAGCTATTATCGCTGAAAAATTCTCTATGAAACGTCTATACCAGGATATTGTACCTACAACTCTACGAACTTCTCTGACAGTTCTTGGCCTCTGGAGCTCTAATATAGCTTTAATTTTATTAGGGTCAACTCGGATGCCTCGACGGTCCACTACGAAACCTAAATACGTCATTTCTGGCCTACACAACTGGCATTTTTCCCAACTTACCGTTATCTTTGCATTCTGCAATCTTCGTAGGACTTCCTCAAGAATTCTAAGATGTTCAGAAAAGCTCTGTGTGACAATTACGAGGTCATCGAGATATACGTACACGTAGGGGTCTAAATCGTTTCCTATGATGCTATCTATGAGTCTCTGCCAAGTTGCAGGTGCATTATGAATACCAAATGGTAACCGCTTAAATTGGAAGAGACCTCGTCGACAGATGAATGCTGTTAGTGGCTTCGATGATTCTTCCATTGGTACTTGCCAATAAGCGCTTTTGATATCTAAAGTTGACAAGTATTTCAACTTGTCAAGAGTCTCGGATACGAGTGGTAAAGGATAACTATCACGCGCCGTCACTGAGTTCAATTTGCGGTAGTCTACACAGAAACGATATTTCTTTGTGTTTTTCTTTTGAACCATTACCACTGGTGAAGCCCATGAACTACTACTACGTTCTATCACATCCATTTTCAGCATTTCGTCGATTTCGTCATCAATAAGTTTCTGAATGACCGGTGAGACCTTATATGAACGTTGTCTTATCGGTGCTGCATCTGTTGTAATCTTATGCTCTACCCTGTCTGTACATCCTAGTGAGTCACCCATCATAGTCTTATATTTATCGACCAATTCCTCTAGTCGTTCTGATTCATAAGGCGTAAGAGTAGTTTGTTGGTCTGATGTTTCTAAAGAACAAATCACATCTTTATTATCGGCAAAGTGCCACTCATTAGTACTTAAGTTCGGTACTATCCCCATCGAAATCCAAAAATCTAATCCTAAAATCAAAGCGTGCGGCAACTCAGGAACGACGACGACCTCTATTAACCTAATTTTATCCTGAACTCGCATAGGAAGCTGCACTGTCCCAATATTACTCGTGCTTTGACCATTTGCCACAATACAACTCGTCTTCTTCGTCGTATCAAGTGAAAAACCAAACCTCTCGATGATTGACCAACCATGATTCCCTAAAAAGGTACGTGAAGCCCCGGAATCCAACAAACCTAATAACTTATTTCCGAGTACATCCACTTCTAAATAAGGCCTCTCATCTTTACGAGCATGACTTATCACATAATCTAAAACGTACGTTAGCCTATCGGTCGATGCTTGTTCAGGCTGACTCGAAGGTCGACCACCTACGAGCGCCTGGGTCCGTTTCCCTGACGATTACAATTACGACATTCTCTTACTGTAACCCCTGCCTGTCCACACGAATAACATTGCTTACCTCTAGATAATGCGCACCCGATTGCCATATGCCCTGTTTGGTTGCATCTATAACAAACAACGTCCCTGTTCGTCATACCAGGTCTAGCACCTTGTGGTGGTTGTCCATCTCTGTCATTTACACTAGACTGACCACTAGCGGGTTGGTGTCTCTCTCTATCAGCTCTAGCAGAGGAACTGCTTGCTGGCTGCTGCCTATCTCTGTTAAATCTATTTTCAGGAATATTCACATTCTGTTGATTTGATGTCGCGGTACTTGATATTTGAATTGCACTGACTGCTGTTGGAAAATCGTCACTGTCGCTCTCTACGTCAACGTAGGCCAAGTCAGGTTCGATTGATTGGTTTTTCCTAGGAGTAAAATTCTCCTCCTCTAACCCATATCTCTGGTCTATTCTACGACACAGATCCTTTAAATGTGATAGGCTATTGACCTCAGTAGCAATCAACCCTTTCTTATAGATGTCCGCTATATTTCTGAAGACGATAGCTAATTTTGCCCCTTCGGAAACAGGGCAGCCAAGTCTTTGGAAATATGTGTTCATGACAGCAATATAGGTCCCTATAGACTCTCCAGGGCCTTGTTTACGTTTTTGTATTTCCTTCAATAGCTTCTCGCCATATGAAGAAGGAAGATATTCTGCCATGAACCTCTGTTCCAGCGTTTCCCATGTATGGACTTCTCTACGAACGTCTTTATAAAAAGTATAGGCTGACTTTTCAAAAAGATCAATGCCCGAGTTCAGTAGAACCTTTTTGCTAACTCCTCTCGCCTGACTTAACTCGTCCACTCTCTCAAAAAATGCGGTGACGGAGATCGTACCCCTCTCACCTGTAAACTTTAAGTTCCACTTATGCGGAGGTACAGGTGCAACGTGATATGAAGTACCAGGATCACTTGACATCGGTACTGGCGACGAACATGAAAATGGTCGTGACTGAGCAATTGGTGCAATGCTACTTTGGAGGGCAGCTAAACTCAAAGGAACGGTAGACGGTTGTAGATACTGAAAAGCTGTTGTACCGTAATTCTCAATCGGCATAGGGAGTTGTGCTTGTATTGGTGCTTGAGTTGGGTTCGTTAGCACTTGCATTTGCACTGGAGCAATGACCGACGGTTGGTTCGTAGGCTGTTGAGCTGTTTGTGTGCTCGAGGTCTGTGGTTGCGGGAAATGAGACTGGTTTGGTGTGTTGCCAGCATTTGTTGAGTGGTCTGAGCCTCGACTCGTTGATTGGGTTTCAGATGCTTCATCATCATCTGAGGTAACGCCAACTCTTAGTAAATCTGTTGCTTGGCTCTGCAATCTCCCAATCAAACTCAAGGTTTCCGCAACCAGTATGCCTTTTGTTTGACTTTCTTCGAAGTTGGACGGATTCATGTTGTTAATCCTGGCTAACACGTGTTCCAACCTTACAGCGATTTTCCTAAACTCTCCCCCTTTGCTCGTACCAGAGAACTTCTCTACCAGCGGTACTAGACTATCAAGCTTCTTCATGCAGCTAAAAGCATCCTGGCCAAATTTAAAGGGATACGGAGGGTATCTCATACTTGTATCAGGCTTTTCTCTTTGCTTAATCAGCATAAGCTGTTGTTTCATTTCTTCCACCGATCCAATGGCTATGCCTCTCCATGTTAACTCATAGATTAATTCGTCCTTGACTAAGTACCTTATGTCAGACAACCGACTCAAAGAAATAGCCATGGTGCCTTTTATATTCAAACTTTAAACTTTAATTAAAACTGTTAATTATACCTCCCAATTATAAAAACTAAACCACGCAATAACAAACACAAAGTTCATTTTAAATTCACTAGTGAAAATCACTATAAATTTTCTCACAAATGTAGAAAATATAAAACTTAAATACGGGCCGACGCGAACAAAACCGGAAAACACCGGAGCAGTAAGAAAATAAAATTTATTTGCATTTAAAAATGTAATCATAATCTATGTTAAGTATTTGTACAACCAACCATGACGTCCAACCCTGCAGAGAGAAATAACTACTGAAATCCTAAATTGGAATTAACAAGTAGCCATAAAAAATAGTTAAAAAATAAAAGAGAGACAAGAGTTTTGGCAGTGTTCAGGTCTTATGTTCCACTCCTGCGTGAGTAAAACCAAAAAAAAATAATTGCGCTTATCTTAGCTGAACTGGATTAAAATTAAAGTTAAGTGATGTTTGTTTACCTCAGCAACCGAATAGGTAAATTTATCCCTAAATGGAACGTACAACAGACTACCTATAACAAAAAAAATCCCAAAGCTGTTGTACACAGTTAACGCTAGGGTATACTCCTGCTATTGCAGAACGGCTCCACTAATAAACTCCTCAAAAAAAAACCCAAATCGCCGTATACAATGATTTTTCTAAAAAGAATAAATCAAAACCCACTTTAACCTGCTTACCTATTCTGAGTCTACACGAAACTTGCATTGCTTAAGGCAAAATCATCCCTTAATATATAAGAGAACGTAATAAACATCGGAACAGATGTTCATGTTATAGAAATCGTAAAATATGCTCAATTAAAAAAAAACCGCTCGCTGAAATTGCGTGGAATTAGACTAGTAAGGACGTTGTGTGTAATTAAAAAAAATTTTTAAGAAAACTTTAAAAAATTACCGATGGTAATAAAAAATTCACACAAATAACGTCCTGGTAGGACTGCAACTCTCTAATAATTGTTAAAATGAAATTCCCAAAATTTTAAACTAAATTGATGCAAACCATGGTCAAAAAGACTCTAGGATCGTACCGAAAGGTGCCCAAAAAAAAATAAAAAAATAAATAATTTTTTTTTTGGTGTCGACCACAGTAGCCTAATAATCAAAAAAAGATTAATTAGTGGCTCACTAAAATTTTCAAAATATTACTCTACCCTGGTTTGGAGTAGGGAGAAAAAAAGTTAAAACAAATGATGATAGGTTGTTAAAACGCGAGGGTTCGAAATGAAATTATATTTTAATTCAGAAAAAAAAATATTTAAATAAACTGGTAGAACCATTGTAGGGACAAGGTACTACTATGCACCAAAAAAAATTTTTTGCCACAAGGAAATCAAGTTTCCTTTCTTAAAAAAATTTTTTTCAAAAAATATTTAAAAAATATTTTCAAAAAAAAATTTTAAAATGTTTAAGTGGGGTTGTAGCTCCTATTAGTGAACCTTAAAAAAAGATTTATTTATTCCTGCCTGATCAACTAAGACAAAAAAAGTTCACCTTTTGTAACTCAAGAAATTCCTGTTTGGTCCCCCAAAAAATACAACCTGTCTGGTCACCCTTTAAAACTACGACCCCCATACAAACCGTTTTGACCAAAACAAGAATTCGAGAAGTTATGTTTACAGAAAAAAAAATAATCTTTTTAAGAAAGATTAAATTATTAAAAAAAGTAAAATTTTGAAATATTTTTACCAATTACCACCGCCTAGCATTTATATTTAGTTGAAAGTCTCTCTTAAATTCACTGACCAGTTTCACGGCCTCACAATGACATTACAAAAAAAAATTACTGAACTTTACAAATGAACTAAAAAAAAAATCAAAAAACTTATATCTATATCTGTCTCAGTTAAACATTTCTTTTGTGGTATTATATCTAGTTGGGCTTCAAATTCATTTTCTCTGTATTCAATCCGGAGCAGGCAAAACTTCTCAAGGCTCAAACATAAATGTTTGCTCTCCATTGGCCATGATCAAGCTATGACCTGAACGCAGAAAAAAAATACAGAAAAAAATAATTGTGAACCAGAAAAACTTTATTTGATAGAAATACCCGTAGGTCATTTTTAAAAAAATGCACTCCAAAGCCCAACGCTGTATTTTCTACCAAAAAAATTTGACCAGTCACGAAAAACAACTAGACAACTAAACCAAAGATCTAAAAACTGTCTTTCAAAAAAAATACCCCAAAAAAAAATGTTAACTGGACCTCTGGCGTTGATCTTCAGCCAATATGTTGCTCTAGGAATTTTAGCCTTGTGTTCCCTAAACTTCCGAGCTAACTATAAGTAGTAGTACCCTCCTCTGACCCGATATAACTGAGTGACGTAAGGTCTTAATTGTCATCAACAGTTACCACCAAAAAAACAAGAAAAGAAAATGACAAAGCAAAATAAACTCATTTTCCTTTTCTTTTATTACTAATTAATACTTTCAACTAAACAAAGCTAACAGCTGTTAAGCTATATTTACTTTAAAACAACCTAGCCAAGAAAAATTTGTGTGAAACCCTGTAAAAATATTCCAATTTCCAAGTGGTGATATCCCACAAAAATTAAAATCACCAAAAAAAAACTTGTTGACCTAAACAAATTGACTGCACTAAAAAATAATCTGTGAAACAATTTCTATCTTATCACAAGCAGGAAATAATAACATATTAGTAGTAGGCAACCTGCAAAAAAAATTGTCAGAAGAAAACACACTACCTATGTCATATATTTAAAACATAAAAAGACCATGTCTGGAGGTCCATCCACCTATAAATCAACAAAAAAATTGAAGTAAATTTACATTGTTGTATTTATTTTTCTTAAAAAAAATTTAAAAAATTAAAACATGTTTTTCATACAAAAACTTTAAAGAATTCAGACATGAGTTGGACTCGGTTCAATAAAAACCCCCATGTTTTTTTATCCACTTATTCTTCCTTAATAAATAAAAATGAATATTTTATTTTCCAAGAAAAACTTGTGAAGATAAGCTAACAAAAAACTATGAGAATTACTAAAACAACAAACCGAGTTCCAAATCAACGTTCAAATATTACCAAAAAATATTTAAAAAGTGTTATTTCCAAAAACCAATGATCTTGTTTTTCATTAAAAAAATTGATTGGGTATCAAAAACCACCGACAGCCACTGAAAGCCTTTAACATGGCTTTGGCTGTACCACAAAAAAATTAAAAAAAAAAAAAATTCCAAAAAATTTAAAAAAAAGTTTTTTTTTTCAGATTAAAAAAAGAACAAAAAAATTACATCAGATGTTAAAAATACTAGCCAAAACCCACGTTGGGCGCCAATTTGTGGCCTATTAAAATGCGTTGGGTGCCATTTGTGGCAGCTTAAAGACGTTGCCGCCATTTTGTGACACTGTAATTAGAACAATAACAATTTGCCAATTTGTGACACAAAAAACCCACTGAATAATTAAACGAATATCTGGAAGCAGAACTGTATTTTCCAGCTAGGTAAAACATTGATATGCCCGGTAACTTTTATACAGTGGAGAAGGGGGGGGTTCAGAAATAAGAAAATTTTAAGTGCGCCACATTATTTAATACCAATGTTTTACAAAGAAGATCTTAAATAAAATACAGTTCAACCCAAACGTTGTAGCCAAACAATGAAATTCTACCTACTTCCGAGGCTTCCAGAGTATTTGTGTAATTAAAAAACCAAAAAAAAATTGACTAATAGACACAATAAAACTCTAAAAGATTGAATTAAGATGACAAAACTAGAAGCACTTACAGGTAGATGGACTCCTTTAACAGGTTATAGTGTACCTACATCTGAGTCAGTAGTGTGAGACTCAGTTATATAAATAATTGTAAAAAAAAATACACTTCCAAAATCGTTCCATCATAGAGGAGATCAGGACCAAATATCTGCTGTCGTCATTCTACGTTGGGTAGAATGAGACAGACAGTAACCCAGTCCGAGATCCACCCCATGAGGTAAAACAGTGTAAAGAAACCACTTAAAAAATATAACCTCATCTCTCTTTTGTCTCTGCAAAGTTGGTTCACTGGATTGTACAAATAACACAGAAATTTAGTTCATCTTGTATATTTTGATTGTAAAACCTGAGAAAAATACCAAACAAGTCAGGGCCAAAATAGCAAGGCACTTTAAATAGGGCCAAAATAGCAAGGCACTTTAAATTTGACAGTAAAATTATCTTAAATAAATGAAATGAAGGAAACAAGTCAATGTAGTAAATATGCCGCAAAACTAGGGTTATGACGTCATACCTTATCTTGCGTTTACAAGAAATGCAAAAGTTGTACTTAATGAAAAAAATTATATGGAAAATTATATGTAAAAAAAATCATATCTAAGCTTGCATGAAATGACTCCTACCTTGGTCCTTGATTAGTTTTTAAGTTGTTGGTTAATTGAACAATATGTTGTTTTATTTTTTGAACCTGTTTCCAGCATCTTCCACTACTCCACCGGTCCCAGTTCTGCCGCGCCTTCCCTGTTGATCACCTAGCACATGACGCTAGGACAGCACATGGTCCAAAAATGTGGTTGGATCTTGCCCGAGCGTAAAACCCTGTGGAAAATGAAATGTTTCAGTTTCCTGGAATTCGTCAATTTTGCACGAAGTTCCCCTACACCGAGTAATTTAACCAAGAACCCCATGTCGACTCAATAAAATAAAGCAGATTTAAACAGATGAACTAAAATAACCCTAACGTACCTTTCCCAGGGTTACAACTGGCTACACCTGGCTTCACACCAGCGTCCAGCCCAACTGTCCCGTCGATGGAATTGACAGGGCTGTAGACAAAGGAGAAAAACAATATATAGTTTTTATCCAAAAAATAAAAAACTCCAAAAATTTCCCATGTTTCTTGTCGAAAAAAGTACATTTTACACGAAAAATAATTACAATTTGGGAGGCATATATTATCTTGAAAAGTCCTCAAATAATAAAAAAATGAAAAAAATAAAATCGAACTTACCACTGCTCTTATTTCCCGTAGAAAGGCGTAGGCTGACTTAAATCCCCTTCAAAAGGGTGCGAGCGTCACTCTAGGATTCGCCTAAACACGAAGGACTCACTTCTACAGTTTCTGGGATATCTCCTGCAATCGCTGCAGTGCCAAAAACCAAAAACAAAGGCGATCCCAGAAACTGTTGTCGACCCAGCCAAAACTCGTTAGCAAGAGACCAGGCACTCCGTCGAGAACACAAAAAATGAAGTGGCCGGAAACCGTTTTGTAAATGACAGTAAAACGACACGACTGGAAGAAAAGACCCGCGGTTTTCAAACTAACCAATGAGGAAATACACCAATAGTTCTATACCGGTATATAGGGGCCAGCACCGACCAAGGGAATAGAAAGTACGTAAAATGCGCATTGAGGTGTTGTCGGATCTATTTCCACGGTTGGAATTTTTATAACAAGGACGTCGAGACACCCTCCATACATAGACCGAACATTTGTCTACCGGACCCCTGCCAACATATCAAGTAGGAAGAAAATAACCAGATGGACTGTAAGAAGCTCAGCATTGAAACCATCAACTGTAAAATCAATTACTGAAGATCAGAGCTTGCATCAAACCCAGAAATATTCGAACACTCAATCAATTCCCATATGAGTAAAGCTATACTGAGTGTAGAATTTAGTTGTATTTTAGTTACAGTTTTAGTCAAAAGTTTCCTTTGCTCTTTATAAATGTTTTCTCTAAGATTCATATGGTTTGACGCCATTTTTGTAAAACATTTCTACATTAAAAAAGTTGTTTCTGAACCTGAACCTAAAAATACACATTGAACTACTGCTCAAACTCGGCACAAGAGTGTTCAGATGTTAAGTTTGCTCACCATTAGCCAGCCCTACAAACCCTTCAATCCGACTAACTGAGCTAGTTTTTAACTTTACATAACTATGATTATATATAAATTTATATAATATAAAAATACGATTTTGTTTACTCTTTTAGTCCTGGTTTTTATTCCTCGTTTATCTTCCATTTACGAAAGTGCATAACTCGTATTTATTTTATCTTCTCTTTATCAAATTAATAAAGATATGAAAGTGGGCGGAGCCTCGGTTGTTACTGGTCAAACCGTGGACCTAAATATGTTTTCGTGCTATCACAACTAGCTATGAGGTTCGGATTGTCCCAATATCCTCAAGAATAAACGTAAGGGAATGAAATGTTCATCTAAATGTTTCCTTCCTGTTACTGAAACCATTTGTGATGCGGCAACGCCGCCATTCCCCAGCAGTCCAGCTGTTTAATTTCGTGAACGTCAACGAAACTATGAAATTCCCCAGATAAACAAACAAAGTTTTAATGTAATTTTTCCGAAACCTGTGATCCTAAATTCCAATTACGATGTCCAGATAATGCGATGTGCGTAGTGTCCACAGTAATTCGATGGAATGTCTCCTTTATAAGGTAACTTTTTGGACACTATACAACCTCCAAACCTAGCTCTATAAAATACCCTTAATTTGTGTACAGAAAGACGAGTCAAAGAGCCTTGATTATTTACCTAAATAAACAAATATGTAACGTTGCCTTAAACGTAAAAATGACACGTTACACTTTGGCCATTCCAGATAAAAGTTATTATATTCCACATCATTGTGTACTAAAGCCTTCTAGTGTCACAACTAAACTTCGCGTGGTTTATAATGGCTCTGCTAAAGGTTCTAGTGATCCTTATTCACTAAACGATTGCCTGCTTCCTGGTCCCAAACTTCAAGCTGACATATGTCAATTACTTCTGTTATTTAGATTGGAAAAATTCGTATTTACAGCGGATATCTGTAAAATGTTTAGACAAATTCTAGTTACTCCTCCTCATCAGGATTATCAACGCGTTCTTTGGCGTTTTCAGTCTGATGGTCCAATCGAAGACATAGCTCTCTGTACTGTTACTTATGGATTAACATGCAGCCCTTATTTAGCTATCAAATTATTGCTTACTTTAGCTGAGCAGGAGAAAGTTAATTACCCTGAAGCTTCAGAACTAATTATCTCGCACTCATATGTAGATGATATAACTGGCATGCATTGTGACCTTGAAGGTGCCAAAAGGATTCAGATTCTAATTTCTCTTCTTGCCAAAGGTGGGTTTCAATTGCGCAAGTGGTGCAGCAATGACCCAAGACTCTTGGCAGACTTTCCTTCTTCTCATCTGTGCAATGAAAATTTATCCTTTGATGCTGATTCCAATAATACTCCTAAAGTTTTAGGACTTGAGTGGAGTCCATCATCAGATTGCTATCAATTTTCGATAAACTCAATTTTGTCACCGTGTACAAAACTTAATTTACTTAGCAACTTAGCTAAGACTTTTGACCCTCTAGGTATCTTAACCCCTGTTACTTTTTTCCTAAAACATTTAATACAGAAGCTTTGGGACTTAAAGCTCAATTGGGATGATCCACCCTCGATAGAAATTAGTAGAATATGGGAAAAATTTACAAGTGAAGTTAGTTTGCTATCTTTATGTAAAATAACTCGTAGAGTAGTGCCTGATAGTTACCAATCAATTCAGATTCATGGCTTTTCAGATGCCTCTGAAAAAGGCTATTGTGCTGTTGTTTATTTTAGATTTTCATTAATAGATAATGAATTTTGTGTCAAATTTGTGACTGCAAAATCCAAAGTAGCTCCTTTAAAAACAATTAGTATACCCCGCCTTGAACTGTGTGGAGCAGTTCTGTTATCAAAATTGTTACATTATGTTCTAGGAATTTATCAGCCCAGGCTAAAAATTAGTGAAATATACGCTTGGTGTGATTCAACTATAGTCCTTTCTTGGATAAAGTCTTCCCCACATAGATTTACCACTTTTGTTAGTAATAGATCAACTTTCATCCAAGAAAAAATCCCTTCCTCGCATTGGCATCATGTCATATCTGAGAACAATTCTGCAGATTTAGGTAGTCGTGGTCTCCTCCCATCTGAGTTGTCAGAAAGCTCAATGTGGTGGTATGGTCCTAGTTTTTTGTCGCAACACACCGACACATGGACAGAAATAAATCTTCCATTGTCTGATGAAGACATTTCTGAACATAGAAAAACATGTCTTCTTGTAGCAGAATTAGAACCCCATTTGTTAGCTCAACTAATAGAAAATATTTCTAGTTTTGATAGATTACGTAGAGTTTTAGCATATATTTTAAGATTTTTGTCGAATTGTAGAAACAAAATCAAAGTAACTGAACCTCTTACTAGTTTAGAGTTACATCAGTCTGTCATGCTCTTAGTAAAGCATGTACAAACTTTAGCTTTTTCTCATGAAATTGATAGAATCCAACAGCATCTTTTACCCTCAAAATTATTTAGAAGACTAAGCCCCTTTTTAGATGATGAAAGCATACTTCGCCTTGGTGGCAGATTAAGAAATTCTACTTCGTTGTCCTATCAACAAAAATTTCCTGCTCTATTGCCCAACAATCATCGATTTACGGAACTTTTGGTTAGTTATGTACACTTGAAATATTTCCATGCAGGAATTCAATCAATTCAGTACATAATCGCACAACAATTTTGGATAATTTCCTGCAAAAATGTAATTAGAAAGGTAGTTTCTAAGTGTATTACTTGCTATAAGATACATCCAACCCCTGTTCAACCTCCCATGGGTGATCTACCCTTACTTCGCGTGAGCCAAGTTAAGCCTTTTCTTCACACAGGTGTTGACTTCGCAGGTCCCTTTAATCTGTTAATGACTCGCTACCGAGGAGCTCGCACGACGAAAGCATACCTTTGTCTTTTCGTTTGTTATGCTACCAAAGCTTTGCATTTAGAGCTAGTTTCAAGCTTGTCTTCCGATGCTTTTCTGGCAGCCTTACGCCGCTTTGTAGGCCGTAGAGGCAGACTTGTTTCACTCCACAGTGACTGTGGAACTAATTTTACTGGAGCTTATAGAACTTTATGTAATCTAATGCGTGATGCTTCGAAAGCAGAAACAATTTCGTGGCATTTTAATCCCCCCTCTGCACCCCATTTTGGCGGTCTTTGGGAATCTTCAGTAAAATCCGTTAAAACTCATTTGTTACGTATAGTTGGATCTCAAATCTTAACATACGAGGAGATGTACACTCTGCTTGTACAGATAGAAGCCTTTTTAAATAGTAGGCCTTTAACCCCCCTTAGTAGTGATCCGAATGACATTTCGGCAATCACCCCAGGTCTTTTTTTGACCTTAGAGTCTCTTAGTGCACTTCCCGAACCCAATTTTAGTGACACCCCCCTTAATAGATTAGATCGCTGGCAATTGCTCCAGAAGTTGCACCAGGATTTTTGGTCTCTGTGGTCTAAAGAGTACTTACATACTCTTCACCAACGTGCTAAATGGCATGATAGTAAAGGTTCACTAAAAATTGGTAACCTTGTGGTTATAAAAGAGGATAACACTCCCTGTATGCAATGACGACTGGGTCGTATTGAGGCAGTGCATCCAGGTTCGGACGGTGTAGTACGAGTGGCAAGCGTGCGTACCACTAACGGTACTTTAAAGCGACTGGTTGTTAAGCTGTGTCCGCTCCCCATTGAAGACAATGTAGATAGTAGTTAAAATTAAAAGGGGTAAACCCCTTTTGGCCGGCGGGATGTTCGGTCCTCAGTACATTCATTTCGTGTGGATGTTAGAATTTAGTTATTTTATTTTTACTTTTTGTTGGATAAGGTATTTTTTGGCTCACTGTGTAGAATTGGAATTTGTTCACCTTAGCCTGTAGCTTTTAGAAAAATATAATGAAAAATCAGTGTGAATTAGTAGTTCAAGGGGATATATCGTATCAAATCCCTATTCAATCACACGGTGTGCAATCAAGCTAAGAACTTTTAGTTAAATAATTTTAAGTAAATTAGATTTACGAATTTTCGCGAGTGTTTTCCCTCGTCCTCCCTTCCTTAAAACCTCTGTAATGGAAACCCCACAACAGAACTGCTGAAGCCAGGATAAAGGCGGCCGCCCATCGATCTCACAACACAGCAACGAACAGTGAGTAGAACAAAAACCATTTATACAGTCCATTTTAAATCTCTCCTGAGTAAATTACTCAACACCCCACCAGTAGGTACTCTAAAAATTCTGAGATCGCTTTACGAACTTCTACAAAAATTGTAGGTACTCTAAAAATTCCGAGGTTAATTTACAATATTGTATAGAAATTGCGTGTAGGTACTCTAATTATTCCGAGGTAAGTTGACGAGTCGCCCATGGAAATTCCGAGGCAGGTCACGTGGGCTTGTCGCTACCCATGGAGACGCCAGGCTTCCAGGATGCAGTGACCCTACTTGTTGCCGCTTTTGAACCATAGAATTAAGCACTCTTTTATTACTTTCTCTATGAACTAAACCATCTTTTTCTAAAATTTCTTTTAGTTAGTCTTAGATACCCTGTTTCCACCAATGCATGCCCACCCCGATTCAAAAAATGCATCAGGTGACGCTGCATTTAAAACCGGTGAAAACCCATGGCCCATCACGTGCGTTTTTTGAATCGGGGTGGGCATGCATTGGTGGAAACAGGGTATAATACATTTATAGCAAGCACGGAACAGGTATAAACACTACATACAAGACGACAAGACCCAAAATGTACAAAGTTTCCTGGCAAAAGACGAAATAACGCTATAAACAGCGTTTGATTGCTGATTGCTAGGAAACAGACAACCGATTTATTTAAGGACCGTGATAAACACACAGGATTGCTGAAGCCGATCACACACAAAAATGCATAGCGCATAGCATGGCGCATAGAAGTTCAACCTTATGGACTTTTCTTATGCAAAACCAATATGGCCGCTGCTATTCGATCGTTGATTGGTTGAAAGCCCCATGCCACGCGTTATCCACCATGCTACGGAGGTGTGTGTGAAGGCCTTTATTTCCATTTAACTCTATGTTAGCGTCGCTCAGCGAGATGAACAGTGTCTGCTTACGTCACCAACAGACCAGTTGCTTTGTTTGTATTGAGAGTTCGTGTGATTTTAAGGTGTTTTTGACGTTTTTACCTCCGTTTTTTTGCGTTTTTTCATTTATTTGACGGTGTGGTTGACTATTTAGGAGGTAAATCTGAGGGCACGGATGTGCCTCGCCAAGTTCAAGCGCCGTACCATCTTTTCTTGAAACATTTCAGCCGATATTTGACCTATCTAAAACTCTACTTAGGAATGAGCTACGAATCTCAAACTTTGCACAGTCGTAGATCTCCATGGAGTTAACAATCCCTTCATGTTTAGTTTCATGGAATTCCCAAAAGTACTGAAGTAGTTACAAAATTTCAAAAAACGTCGAAATTGTCACTCACTCACTCATGTATAGATCATCAAAATTCTACTGTACTTCCAGACATGCTACAAAGCTGAAATTTGGCAGACTGATAGAAATTATGACCAAACCCCTAGAAAAAAATCAAAAAACCCCAAAATTCTAATTTATTTCCCTCCCCTATACATGTAAAATTATGTAAAACTAACATTGCCCAGTTCCAGATATGGCAGACTGATAGGAACTATGATAAAACTATAGAAAAAAATGTAAAAACCCCAAAATTATAATTTACTTTCCTCCCCTATAAATGTAAAGTAATGTATAAAAGTAACATTGCCCACTTCCGGACACGCTAGAGAGCTGAGCTTTTGAAGACCGATAGTAACTATGATAAAACTATTTAAAAAAATTAAAACACCCCAAAATTCTAAATTACTTCCCACCCCTATAAATGTAAAGTTGTGTAAAAGTAACATTGTCCACTTCCAGAAACGCTCGAGAGCTGAGATTTGGAAGGCCGATAGGAACTATGATAAAACTATAAAAGAAAATCAAAAAACCCCAAACCGAACCGAACCGAACTTCCCTCCCCTATAAATGTAAAGTCATGTAAATTAGCATTGTCCACTTCCAGAAACGCTAGAGACCTGAGCTTTGGAAGACTGATAAGAACTATGATAAAACTATAGGAAAAAATTTAAAAACACTAAGATTTTAATTTACTTTCCTTCCCTATAAATGTAAAGTTATGTAAAATTAGCATTGCTTACTTCCAGGAACACTAGAGAGCTGAGCTTTAGAAGGCTGATAAGAACTTTGATAAAACCATAGGAAAATACAAAAATACTCAACATTTTTAATAAGGCATTGCAAAAGTTTTGAACAATATGCCGTATATTTTACTACTTTAAAACTTAAATATTATCCAAATCCTTCAAAAAAGCAGTGAAATCATAACAAAAATATTTCATGTAAAAAAAGCCAAGTACGCGAAACTGGTATTCCTTAAAAAGAATTGAGATAAAAGTAAAGCCAAGTTCTACAATACAAATTTCAAAATGAATGGTTCTTACTAGTTTAAAAAAACATTTCCAAACTAGTAAGAACCATTCATTTTGAAATTTGTATTGTTGAACTTGGCTTTATTTTTATCTCAATTCTTTTTAAGGAATACCACTTTCGGGTACGTGGCTTTTTTTTACATGAAATATTTTTGTTATGATGAACCTTTAGAAATGTGAATTAAAAGTTTTTTTAGTCTCTTTATTGAAGTTTTCAGAAACATGTTACAGGAGAAGGAGTGAAAACGGGCGCTGGGTGGGATAAAAACAACTCATAACACAAACAATGTAAATCATTTTAAAAAAAACTTATGAAAATCTATTGATTTAAAGCATAAGAAGTTGAAAAACACATCTTATATGGCTGTTTTCTCCAAAAACTGACTGGTTTTTGATATAATAATAAAATAAATATTGCAATTTTAGATCTGAAATATCAAATAAATACCTTTTTGTTACTACATAATATAAGTGTATTTTATTATATCCGTAACAAAAACAATAAATTATACATCTAATGATTTAAATTGATTAAAATTTTAGAAAAAATCCTACTTCTATTCTAAAACTTTCAACTATTTAAAAAAGAAACTCCAACATATTATCTGGTAGGAAAATTCAGCTCTCAGAGCAAACTCTTGATTTACCAAATCATTTGTTTTGAATGAATGAAATTATTAATTATATTTACTATCACGAATAAAAAATTTGATTGCAAATAAGCAAGAAAAAAGCGGGAAAAACTCACGATTGCATTGTGTATTAAATGAAGCGCACTGAGCAGAGGTCCACTAGTGACGTAAGCAAGGCGCCGCCTATCGCTGAAAGATTCGAGCTAATAAGCAATCCTGTGTGTTTAGAATCGTTGAGACCCCCTTGGTGTTCTGTGTGTCAGGCCCACTATGGTCAGACCGAATGTCAACTCTCTGCGTTGTCAACAAACAAGCCGAATGTAAAATACACGATATTTTTTGATAAAAACTGAGTTTTATTTCAAAATAACTGTAGAATAAGCAATGGCCAATCATTATGAAGTACCTAACTGGTAAGAATTAGAAAAACCATGTTAGTTTAATAGAGGAATCTTTAAGGCAACTGCAAAGGATTTAAATTAACCTCCATTTATAAATTAGAGGTTAAGCTACATTTACAAATCAATTTCAATCAAGTGTAATTTCATTTCAAATTGACGATTTTGTGCGTACCCATTTACACTGGCAAATTTTTAGTGTATGATAGGCCCTTTTATATTTTTTAAAAGTGTTTGAAAAAAGTACTTACATATGACTTTTGTAAGAAGTAAGTATACATTTTGGTTCTTGTCGACTTTGAATACACAAAAACTAAACATTTTTCTATCGCGATTTCACTTGCAAACACTAATTTAGATATTTTTAAGCATATTTAGATGCAGATAATATCAAAAAACACAATTTTTTGATTAGGTTTTGGTAAAATCTAAACTATATGGAAAATCGCATGCAAAATCTTGTATTTAATTTTGTTTACATTACAGGTGACAATGCCCTGGAATAAATTTTTTGTTGGAAAAAAGAAAAACAAAAATTCTGTGCCATTGCCAAACTGCTCATAAACACATCCTAAATCAAGGCCAACACAATTGATAGCCCTGCCAAAATTGGTGAAAGATATTAATTTCAGTTCACTTGGGTTTGGAATTAGCTTGTCTAACGAACTGTCATGATCAGCTGTTTTTCAATCCAAGATGGTCGCCATAGGACAAACAAAGTGTTTTCCCATAAGCCGCAATGTTAACAAAAACGTAATTTAAAAAAAAAGTGAAACGATTTAATTTACAACAAAGATGCTGTTTTGAGTATTGAACCTTTGTACACATGGGAAAAATGTGTTTTTCTTAAAAAAAATCAATTGAAGCCAGTAAATCTCAAATAAAAGGGATCATGTTTTGTTCAAAAGTCAGGTTATGTTTTTATTTACTTTTGTTTTTTTTACATTTTTTCCAGTTTTTTACTCAGTTTGAATCATTATTATTAGTTTCTGTGCTGTTATTAATTGTGGCAGCTGGGGAGAGCTTGATAATGTTAGTTTTGATGGAATGCTAAGTGTTTTGACCTTAAAAAATCATCTTGATTTAAATGAACTAGGTATCAGCTCAAAGAAGGGAAAAGAAAGTGGATAAGTGCTCTATTACCTGACTTAACAGAGGATAGATTGAAATATTCGAAAGTTTTTTGTCGGGTTTGTTTTGGATAAATGTGTAACTGCCATTTTGGCAACATCTTCTATTGAGATCTTTTTTTGTGCTTGAGTGGACCTTTTGCAGAAGTGTAACATAGAATTGTGTTAAACTGTAAGAAATATTTCACTATGATTTTTTTACTATTCTAGGCAAGCAACTTTCAAAACTAGAATACAGCAATGATCATGACTGGGTCTCTCCTGAGTGGATTATTATTTCAAAACGGTTGAAAAATTTTAAAAATGATGGTTGAAAAAAGGGTCAAGAGAAGAAAGAAAAGGAAAACAATATGAGGTTAAAGTGTGAATAATGAGCTGAACCAAATTTGTACACCATCCTACAGAACTCTTAAATAAACTTTTGGTAGTGTAGCGTCTTGTATAGTGTCGAGTGAAGTCCTGTATCATCAAAGTTTCTTTTTTTTTTAATAAATATTTATTTTACAGACCTCAAAACAGTTTAGATTTAGAATAAACTGGTGAATTTGACAATCTCCCTAACTCAAACCTCTTTTTATCTTAAACTATTTTGGTGCAAATTTTCCTTTATTTCCATGCTTTTTGACACCTAAAACTTGTACACCGTAAAATTTGTATAGTATCTGACTGAACCTACTACAAGTCCTGTTGTGAAATTTCTACGGTACTGTTTCGAGCTTATTACCAAAAAAAATTTTTTATGGCATCATTAATAATAGATGGAAAAAAAGTAATCTTTGTAGACTTTGATGACCACAAGAAAAATAAATAAATTCTCTCAGATATTTTTTTCAATTTCTCTCAAAAATACTTGGGTTCTAATACTCCTAATGGGTCATATGCTGTAACGCCCAATTGTAGAGTAGAGTATATATTTATTTGCATAAACTTTTAGATACATAATTGAGCAAATATTGTAAAACAGTAATAAAAGTAATAGTAATAGTAGTAATACAACAGCGAATATTGTACTGTTGTAAAATTTGAACAGTACTTACTGTTGTGAGCTGATGAACCTTAGGTTTGACTGTACTTAAGCCCTATGTATTATAGTTCATGGAAAATCATATGGTGATGTACGGTGTGTGAGGCCAATGACAAGGAAAAACTGTATTTTAATTTTGCAAGTTTTTTTTTAATATAATGTTTACTTATATTTTTTTAAATAAACATATTTTGTAAAGTACTTATTAGAAGGTTGCTTGACCAACCTTGGTTGGAACTCATATGTGCATATTGATCTGTTGGACTGACCTACCTATAAGTTGTGCCTCTTTTTCATGTCACTACTGGAGGGTTAAAACAATTAACCTTTGTCTAAACCTAAAAATCATAGTGAAATATTTTTCACAGTTTAACACTATAGAAGGCCTATTACTTAGCAAAAGGTTTTTGACTAAACCTATTATTTCAGATTTTCTCGCTTTAGTTTAATACTTTTAAGAAAAACACATTTTTCCCATATGCAAAAAGGATCTGTTCTTAAAACTGATTAATTTTTGAGACTAAAGCTCTTGTCATTTTTGTAAAATTTATGTTTTTGTTAACATTACGGCTTATGGGAAATCGGTTTGTTTGTCCTATGGAAGACATCTTGGATTTGATCATATGTTTTGTTAGACAGCCCTATTGTTGGATTAGCTTGGGTTTGGTTAGGTTAGGTTTCATTACAATTAATAGGGCTGTCTAACAAAACATATTATCAAATCCAAGATGTCTTCCATAGGACAAACAAACCGATTTCCCATAAGCTGTAATGTTAACAAAAACGTAAATTTTACAAAAACGACAAGAGCTTTAGTCTAAAAAATTAATCAGTTTTAAGAACAGATCCTTTGTGCATATGGGAAAAATGCGTTTTTCTTAAAAATATTAAACTAAAGGCAGAAAATCTGAAATAAAAGGGACCATGTTTTCTTCAAAAAAGTAGGTTATGTTTTTGTTTATTTTGTTTTTCTTTAACTTTTTTTCTAGTTTTTTCACTTATTTTGAATTATTACATGGGCGCACCAAGGGGGCGGGGGGCTAGGGGCCCGGGCCCCCCCAAACCACATATTTTTGTAGATATTTTCCATATATTTCATGAATAAACAAAAAAAATAGCATAAAGTACATCATGAGACCTCTGGGGGCCCCCCAAAGGTATCGGGCCCCCAAAGGTTTTTGAAGTTTTTTGACCAATGAATCAATGAACTATCAGCCCAAGGTAGAGGCAAGTAGTTCTATTCAAAGAGCTCACTTCAAGGCTCAGTTAACAGAGACGAAATTGAAATAGACTAAACTTTTCTCATCAGATTCAGGTTTTCTATTAGGATCTTTTGTTGTACTTGAATAAACCTTTTGCTAAGTAATAGGCCCTCTATAGCGTTAAACTGTGAAAAATATTTCACTATGATTTTTAGGTTTAGACAAAGTTTAATTGTTTTAACCCTCCAGTAGTGACATGAAAAAGAGGCACAACTTATAGATAGGTCAGTCCAACAGATCAATATGCACATATGAGTTCCAACTGAGGTTGGTCAAGCAAACTTCTAAAGGCCGCTTGACATGGTGCATGACAATAAAATTTGCAGGAAAATATATGAAATTTTGCCCAGGTGCATGTGCAGTACAAATCCAGCTGATTGTTGCAGGCAATCCATTTTTATCGGTCTGGTGCCATTTTTTTGCATGCAAACTATACTTGCATGCAAACTGGGGAATTTTTACCTAGATTCTGGGGAATCAATGCATGGACATGCACAATGTCAAACGAAAAGAAGATTTTTTGCAGGCAACAATTTGATTGAAATTTTTTGCTTGCAAATATTTGCAGCATGTCATGCACCATGTCAAGCGGCCTTAATAAGTACTTTACAAAATATGTTTATTTAAAAAAATATAAGTAAACATTATATAAAAAAAAAGAACTTGCAAAATTAAAATACAGTTTTTCCTTGTCATTGGCCTCACACACCGTACATCACCATATGATTTTCCATGAACTATAATACATAGGGCTTAAGTACGGTCAAACCTAAGGTTCATCAGCTCACAACAGTAAGTACTGTTCAAATTTTACAACAGTACAATATTCGCTGTTGTATTACTACTGTTACTATTACTTTTATTTCTGTTTTTTTGTAACAATATTTGCTCAATTATGTATCTAAAAGTTTATGCAAATAAATATATACTCTACTCTACAATTGGGCGTAACAGCATATGACCCATTAGGAGTATTAGAACCCAAGTTTTTTTGAGAGAAATTGAAAAAAATATCTGAGAGAACTTATTTGTTTTTCTTGTGGTCATCAAAGTCAACAAAGATTACTTTTTTTCCATCTATTATTAATGATGCCATAAAAAATTTTTTTTGGTAATAAGCTCAGAACAGTACTATAGAAATTTCACAACAGGACTTGTAGTAGGTCCAGTCAGATACTATATAAATTTTACGGTGTACAAGTTTTAGGTGTCAAAAAGCATGGAAATAAAGGAAAATTTGCACCAAAATAGTTTAAGATAAAAAGAGGTTTGAGTTAGGGAGATTGTCAAATTCACCAGTTTATTCTAAACTGTTTTGAGGTCTGTAAAATAAATATTTATTAAAGAAAAAGAAACTTTGATGATACAGGACTTCACTCGACACTATACAAGATGCTTCACTACCAAAAGTTTATTTAAGAGGCACAATAAAGACATCCAGACTTTAAGAACTATTATTTCTCAGGACCTTAAAAAAATCAAAATTTGGTACGATGCTAATAAATTAGCTTTTAATATAAAGAAAACCAACATTATGGGCTTTAATTGTGACATGGCGGGCACTAGGTTGGCGGACGAGCTTTTGACGCAGAATGATTCCTCGAAGTTCCTTGGGTTAGTAATAGACCACAAATTGAAATTTGATGATCATATCTTTCAGCTTGGCAAAAAATTGTCATCTGCGTGTTTTGCTATATGCATTGTGAGGAGTGAGTTGGGTTCGGGGATTGCTCGCTCGGATTATTTTGCTCTATTTGAGTCTCGCTTACGTTATGGCATCGCCTTTTGGGGATCGACCAACAAATATTTATTAAACTCAATTTTTTTGTTGCAGAAAAAAGCACTTCGGTTTGTTACTAATACTCACCAACGAGAAAGCTGCAAACCAATATTTATAGCGCAAAACATTTTAACAATGACATCATTGTACATTTTAGAGATATGCACCTTAATATATAAAAACAAAGGTAACACTGCTGGAGGATCTGGAGCATCGGGTCGCACCCGCCGGGCTGGTGATTTGCCACTGCCAATTCCAAAGTCAAATCTAACAAAAACTTCTCTGATATATAAAGGTAGAAAAATTTTTAATCATTTACCGGGTAGTATAAAATCCCAACAAACCAATAAATCTTTTAGAATTAATCTAAAAAAAAGTCTTTTAAAGAAGGCTTATTATAATTTAAGTGAATTTTATGACAATCCTCTAGTCTAGTCATCAAGTACCTGAACTACATTGATTTTCCCTTTTTTTACTTTTTATCTTTAAATTAACTGGTGCTTCCTATCTATATTTGTGTTTTTTTTTGTCCTGACAGATTTTTCTTTTATATTAGAGTTTTAATGACTTTTATATTATAATTTTTAAACATTTTAGCTTTAAATTAATGATGATGTGACCTATTTTAATTTTTACATTTTTTACTGTCTTTTTAACCCAATTTTTTTTGTTTGTTATGTATGTTTTTACCTTTTATATATTGTATTTTGTTTTAACTTTAATTCAGTTTTTGATTCTTTTAACTTGAATTTTTTTTTATATGTATGTAACTTGTTCAAGTATAAGCCTAGACACCTAAGAATTATTGATGTATTTATATTAGTGCGCATTAAAAGGAAATTCAAAATTCAATTAAAAAAAAAATCCTAAATATACTAAATCAATAATTAGTTATTAATAGGATAGAAACTCACCCTTAGTTGTTATTATTTTGATTTTTTTGTTTATTGTCGTAGATTTAGCCTGCTTTGTCTTGTGAACATTTATTTTCTTTTGTGACAATAAAGTATTTTTGATTTGATTTGATTTGATTTGAGTTCTGTAGGATGGTGTACAAATTTGGTTCAGCTCATTATTCACACTTTAACCTCATATTTTTTTCCTTTTCTTTCTTCTCTAGACCCTTTTTTCAACCATCATTTTAAAAATTTTTCAACCGTTTTGAAATAATAATCTATTCAGGAGAGACCCAGTCATGATCATTGCTGTATTCTAGTTTTACAAGTTGCTTGCCTAGAATAGTAAAAAAATCATAGTGAAATATTTCTTACAGTTTAACACAATTCTATGTTACACTTCTGCAAAAGGTCCACTCAAGCACAAAAAAAGATCCCAATAGAAAATGTTGCCAAAATGGCAGTTACACATTTATCCAAAACAAATCTGACAAAAAACTTTCGAATATTTCAATTTATCCTCTGTTAAGTCAGGTAATAGAGCACTTATCCACTTTCTTTGACCTGATACCTAGTTCATTTAAATCAAGATGATTTTTTAAGATCAAAATACTTGGCATTCCATCAAAACTAACATTATCAAGCTCTCCCCAGCTGCCACAATTCATAACAGCACAGAAACTAATAATAATGATTCAAACTGAGTAAAAAACTGGAAAAAAAGTAAAAAAAAACAAAAGTAAATAAAAACATAACCTGACTTTTGAACAAAACATGGTCCCATTTATTTGAGATTTACTGGCTTCAATTGATTTTTTTTAAAGAAAAACGCATTTTTTCCATGTGTACAAAGGTTCAATACTTAAAACAGCATCTTTGTTGTAAATTAAATCGTTTCACTTTTTTAAAAATTACGTTTTTGTTAACATTGCGGCTTATGGGAAAACGCTTTGTTTGTCCTATGGCGACCATCTTGGATCGAAAAACAGCTGATCGTGACAGTTCGTTAGACAAGCTAATTATGTTTGGTCCTGTTAGGTTAGGTTAGGTTTCATTACAATAAATTATGTTTGATTCAGTTTGGTTAGGTTAGGTTAGGTTTCATTACAATAAATTATGTTTGATCCAGTTAGGTTAGGTTAGGTTTCATTATAATAAATTATGTTGGATCCAGTTAGGTTAGCTTAGGTTAGGTTTCATTACAATAAATTTTGTTTGATCTGGTTAGGTTAGGTTAGGTTTCATTACAATAAATTATGTTTGATTCAGTTTGGTTAGGTTAGGTTAGGTTTCATTACAATAAATTATGTTTGATCCAGTTAGGTTAGGTTAGGTTTCATTATAATAAATTATGTTGGATCCAGTTAGGTTAGCTTAGGTTAGGTTTCATTACAATAAATTATGTTTGATCTGGTTAGGTTAGGTTTCATTATAATAGGGCTGTCTAACAAAACATATGATCAAATCCAAGATGTCTTCCATAGGACAAACAAACCGATTTCCCATAAGCCGTAATGTTAACAAAAACGTAAATTTTACAAAAACGACAAGAGCTTTAGTCTCAAAAATTAATCAGTTTTAAGAACAGATCCTTTGCGCATATGGGAAAAATGCGTTTTTCTTAAAAATATTAAACTAAAGCGAGAAAATCTTAAATAAAAAGGACCATGTTTTCTTCAAAAAAGTAGGTTATGTTTTTGTTTATTTTGTTTTTTTTAAACTTTTTTTCTAGTTTTTTTTACTTATTTTGAATTATTACATGGGCGCACCAAGGGGGCGGGGGGCTAGGGGCTCGGACCCCCCCCAAACCACATATTTTTTTAGATATTTTCCATATATTTCATGAACAAACAGAAAACATAGCATAAAGTACAACATCATGAGACCTCTGGGGGCCCCCCAAAGGTATCGGGCCCCCAAAGGTTTTTGAAGTTTTTTGACCAATGAATCAGCCCAAGGTAGGAGAAAGTAGTTCTATTCAGAGCTCACTTCAAGGCTCACTTAACAGAGACGAAATTGAAATAGACTAAACTTTTCTCATCAGATGCAGGTTTTCTATTAGGATCTTTTGTTGTACTTGACTAAACCTTTTGCTAAGTAATAGGCCTTCTATAGCGTTAAACTGTGAAAAATATTTCACTATGATTTTCAGATTCAAAGTTTAATTGTTTTAACCCTCCAGTAGTGACATGAAAAAGAGGGACGACTTATAGGTAGGTCAGTCCAACAGATCAATATGCACATATGAGTTCCAACGGATGTTGGTCAAGCAAACTTCTAATAAGTACTTTACAAAATATGTTTATTTAAGAAAATATAAGTAAACATTATATTTTAAAAAAACTTGCAAAATTAAAATACAGTTTTTCCTTGTCATTGGCCTCACACACCGTACATCACCATATGATTTTCCATGAGCTATAATAAGTACAGTCAAACCAAAGGTTCATCAGCTCACAACAGTAAGTACTGTTCAAATTTTACAACAGTACAATATTCGCTGTTGTATTACTACTGTCACTATTACTTTTATTACTGTTTTTTTGTAACAATATTTGCTCAATTATGTATCTAAAAGTTTATGCAAATAAATATATACTCTACTCTACAATTGGGCGTAACAGCATATGACCCATTAGGACTATTAGAACCCAAGTTTTTTTGAGAGAAAATGAAAAAAATATCTGAGAGAACTTATTTGTTTTTCTTGTGGTCATCAAAGTCAACAAAGATTACTTTTTTTTCCATCTATTATTAATGATGCCATAAAAAATTTTTTTTGGTAATCAGCTTAGAACAGTACTATACAAATTTCACAACAGGACTTGTAGTAGGTCCAGTCAGATACTATACAAATTTTATGGTGTACAAGTTTTAGGTGTCAAAAAGCATGGAAATAAAGGAAAATTTGCACCAAAATAGTTTAAGATAAAAAGAGGTTTGAGTTAGGGAGATTGTCAAATTCACCAGTTTATTTTAAACTGTTTTGAGGTCTGTAAAATAAGTATTTATTAAAGAAAAAGAAACTGTGATGATACAGGACTTCACTCGACACTATACAGGATGCTACACTACCAAGAGTTTATTTAAGAGTTCTGTAGGATGGTGTACAAATTTGGTTCAGCTCATTATTCACACTTTAAATTGTTTTCCTTTTCTTTCTTCTCTGGACCCTTTTTTCAACCATCATTTTTAACATTTTTCAACCGTTTTGAAACAATACTCCATTCAGGAGAGACCCAGTCATGATCATTGCTGTATTCTAGTTTTGAAAGTTGCTTGCCTAGAATAGTAAAAAAATCATAGTGAAATATTTCTTACAGTTTAACACAATTCTATGTTACACTTCTGCAAAAGGTCCACTCAAGCACAAAAAGATCCCAATAGAAAATGTTGCCAAAATGGCAGTTACACATTTATCCAAAACAAACCTGACAAAAATCTTTCGAATATTTCAATTTATCCTCTGTTAAGTCAGGTAATAGAGCACTTATCCACTTTCTTTTCCCTTCTTTGAGCTGATACCTAGTTCATTTAAATGAAGATGATTTTTTAAGGTCATAATACTTGGCATTCCATCAAAACTAACATTATCAAGCTCTCCCCAGCTGCCACAATTCATAACAGCACAGAAACTAATAATAATGATTCAAACTGAGTAAAAAACTGGAAAAAAAGTAAAAAAAAAACAAAAGTAAATAAAAACATAACCTGACTTTTGAACAAAACATGGTCCCTTTTATTTGAGATTTACTGGCTTCAATTAATTTTTTTTAAGAAAAACGCATTTTTCCCATGTGTACAAAGGTTCAATACTTAAAACAGCATCTTTGTTGTAAATTAAATCGTTTCACATTTTTTTTTAAATTACGTTTTTGTTAACATTGCGGCTTATGGGAAAACGCTTTGTTTGTCCTATGGCGACCATCTTGGATCGAAAAACAGCTGATCGTGACAGTTCGTTAGACAAGCTAATAAATTATGTTTGATCCGGTTAGGTTTCAAATTTCAAATTATTTATTTGTCTTAAATGATTTACATAAGTTAATGTATAGACATTGTCAAAAGAAAACAGGTTAACTAAATAAAGTAGCTAATACAGTAAATTAATGACATAACTACAAGTGTGTATCTATAGCACATAACATAAATATAATTATAAAAAGTCAAATATAGTTAATTTATATAGGCACTCAACTTCAAATTTAAAGTTGAATGTAACACATTAATTATTATTATCATTATTATTATTTTAGTATTTTTTAAATTAAATGACAAAATTTGGTTCTTGGCCTCTAAGATTCAAAAACTCTCTAACAGAATAAAACGATTTGTCTGTAAGATATTTTTTTAGTTCCAGTAAAATTTTTTTTAGGCTAGGTTGGCTTTTTATAGCCTTAGGGAACTGTAGCACAAAAACAGTATGGACTTCTTGTATAAAGTGTAAGGTTATGTTGTGGTATAAATATGTTGGATGGGATCTTGTATTATGTTCATGCTGTGTATTTGCTAATGGAAACTTGCGTAAATTTTTCCTTACAAATAGAGCTGACTCAAAAAGTAAAATAGAAGGTGCTGTTAAAATTCCATGCTGTTTAAAAATTGGCTTGCATGTTTCTAAAGGGTTTGCCTTAAAAATGGCTCTAATAATTTTTTTCTGCAGGATCAGAATTCTACCAAAATTTGCACATTGACCCCAATAAAGTACCAAATATTTTAGGTGACTGTAGGCTAGTGAGTAGTACACATTTAAAAGTTGTTTGGTAGTAAGCAAGTTTTTAAGATTTAAAATTGCAAAAAAAGAAGAGTTTATTTTTCCAGCTATATAATTACAGTGTTTGTCCCAACTTTTCATCTAGATAAAGTCCCAGAAATTTACCATTTTCTAGTTTTTCAATTTTGTTGCCTCCTAGATATAAATTTAATGGTTGAATTTGACGCCTTTTGTGAAAAACTATGAAATATGTCTTAGTTGGATTCATGAGCAATCTATTTCTCTCACACCATTCATAAAACAAACCTAGGATATAGTTGCTAAGGTATTCTATTTCTTCTATTTTTTCTGCTGATATCGTAATTGTACAGTCATCTGCATAAAGGAACCATTTTGACAGTTTTACAGCGATTCAGTATATATTTAATCATGTCATTGATAAATAAAATGAAAATTAAAGGCGATAAGACACTTCCCTGTGGGACACCAAATTTCAGTTTTGCCTCATGAGAGACGTGATTTCCAAACCTAACCACTATTCTCCTATCAGTAAGCGTACTTTTAAACCAGTCATTTATAGTTCCTCTTATACCCATTGCATGAAATTTTTTTAGAAGGTAATTTACAGATACACAGTTAAATTCTCGAGTTATGTCCAAAAATATCGAAAGAGTGTATTTGTTTGAGTCAAGTGACTCGTAAATAAATTGCAACAAGTCATAGGCCGCTGTAGTTGTAGAAAAAGTACTTCTAAATCCGTGCTGATGTTGGTATAATAGATTATAACGACCAATAAATGAGCTTAAGCGATTTACTACAATTTTTTCAAATAGCTTAGATATAGACGAAAGCCCAGTAATGGATCTGTAATTACTAGGTAGTTCGGGGTCTCCTTTCTTATGCAATGGTACAACATAGCCCAACTTTAGCTTCTCTGGAAAAACTCCTTTTTGCAGAGAAATATTTAAAATGTGACATAAGGGATTTTTAATAGAGTTCCAAATATGTTCAAGTACAAACAGAGGTATATCATTTACATTAGAGCAGGCTTTTTTATTTGCTTTAGTGCATTATATAACTCAGTTTCATCAACTGGTTTAAAGAAAAATGAGTTCAAATTGGGCTCTGGTAAGGTGCAGTTTTCATTATCAAATCCCTGAGCTGAAAGAAGTTCCTCCACACTTGTTGCAAAGAAGTGACAAAAACCGTTCGCAATATCTAGTGGTTCCGTTTTCTAGTTTTTGTAAGTGATTGAAGATATATTTCTTTTTATCTTAATTCTACCTAAATTTGAATTAACTACCTGCCATATGACTTTATTGCAATTCTCAGAATTAATGATTTTGTGCTGGAAAAATTCTCTTTTGGCAATTTTAAGTCGGTCAGAAAAAACTTTTTTCGCATTTTTGTATTGCTCAGCAATATCAATGATCATGATCCAAAACAAATTTTTTAGTTCCTGACTCTCATTAACAATATCTGCTGTAACCCAGGCTTTCAAAGTAGAGTGATAGTGTTTTTTCCTATTTATAGGACAACTTATATCTAGATAGTAGAAAATGTGATGAAAAAAACCAAAAGAATTAAATGCTAAATTAGGATCTAATGAGTAATGGGAGTCATCATAAAAATTGAGCTCAAGCTGAAATTTAAAATTATGTAGGTTTTCTTCTGAAAAAATTCTTTTCTCTTAGGTTAGGTTAGGTTTCATTACAATAAATTATGTTTGATCCGGTTCGGTTAGGTTAGGTTAGGTTTCATTACAATAAATTATGTTTGATCCAGTTTGGTTAGGTTAGGTTTCATTACAATAATATATGTTTGATCCAGTTAGGTTAGATTAGGTTTCATTACAATAAATTATGTTTGATCCGGTTTGGTTAGGTTAGGTTAGGTTTCATTACAATAAATTATGTTTGATCCGGTTAGGTTAGGTTAGGTTTCATTACAATAAATTATGTTTGATCCGGTTAGGTTAGGTTAGGTTGGTTTCATTACAATGAATTATGTTTGATTAGGTTAGGTTAAGTTTGAGTTAGGTTAGGTTTGATTTATTCAAGTTCTAGTTCAAATATGCTTTTTTGCTTAGGTTAGGTTTAGTGAAAAAGTGTTTAAGTTTTTATGCAGTTTTGATGCTTGAATAATGTTTTTAAAGTAAGTTTTTTAAATAAATCTTATCCACACAGTAAAAGTCTATTTTTTCCCTAATTTTGACGACTTTTGTGGCGATCTGGCAACAGTGCCTTTTTGAAACATATTTCAGGTGCATTTTGGTTGGCAGCCATGCGTTTTGAAGTTAGTTGTTATTGAATGTTATTGAAAAAAGTGAGGTTAAACAGCTCATTTTATAGGACTTTTTTTCAATTTTTTTCAAAAAATACCGCATAATCCGCAATTTTTTTTTGTAAATGTTTTTAAAAAAGCCCTTTTTAAGGCAAAAAAAAATTTTCACAAAATTCGTGTGTCCGCTAAGTCGACAGGCCCCTACATTTTTGGTGTCACCGTAGCCGGGCTCATGCGCTATCATTTTATCTAAGTGAACAAAAAACTATTTTGTTCCTAACTTCAAATTTCAAACCAAATTTTCCACAGGACAGTATACAGGATACTACAATACACTACAGGAGGTTTATTCTTGATGGACAATGAGGTGATGTGAAAAGATGGTAAAAGTGTTTCTTGACAGACCATGAGGTGATGTGAGGTGAGCGCTCACCCCAGTGGATTTATTTTTCCATGTAAAAAGATGGTAAAAGTGTTCCAAATTCACCAGTAAAAGTGAACTTTTTGCTCACCTCACCTCACAGGCAGTCAAAAATAAATGTCCAGGACCACCAAGAATTTATTTAAAAGACCTATCCTGTAGGGTGGTTTACAAATGTGGTTCAGCTAATTGCTAGTAGCAAAAAGATGTTTTTTAAATTTATTTCCTGTTGTTTTTAGTTGATCTGTATATTGATTGCTTTACTGTTTGAGTTTGATGTGATGTGTAGGGAAAGCTTGGAAGAAAGATACAGCATTTGCCACTCTAGGTAGTTAGTACATTCTGAGAGGAACACAAAATAGTCTGTTATGTATAAAAACAAAAACTGCTCTTTTGCAATGTAAAAAAAAATAAGTTTTGTTCCTTTCTTTCCTAAGGCCATCTGTCCAGATAAAACCAGACAAGTCCTGTTTTTAGGGTAAAATAAGAAGGAATCCATAATAAGAATGTCCTTTTACCTTTTTATTGTGGAGGTAAAAATCCTTGTATATTCTAGCAGTTCTATTTCCAGCGAGTGTCAGACTCCTGTCAGACTGAGAATCCCCCTTCTTTTGTAGACTTGAGGCGGAGATAGAGGCACTGGAGCACCATTCTTTAGAATATGGTCTGGTATGATTTTGTTTTAAATCAAGCCCCAAAACGAAGGTTCCATATGATCTCTCTTGTGTGTATAAAATAAAGATAAAACCTTGGATAAGATCCAAAATATTAAAATAAATATCTTAACTTACCAAAGTAACAAACTGCAAAATGTTCTTCAAGTAGACAAAGCTTGTGTCTTTACTGACTATTTATTTTAGAGGTTTTAGTTTAAGTTTGAGAAAACTTAGAATGTGACTCCTTACTTGTCTCCTCAAAGTTTGGGTTTTTGTTGGTGTTGGCTGGACCTAAGTAATCCATCCCTCTTTGAATAGCTTAGATGAACCAAGTCAGTGACATTCCTGATAATGTTAAAAGGATTTTTTTTTGCCAGGTAGTCATTTAGTATCTCCTTGTATGTATTTTTTTGTGTTCTCTAAAGTATTTTGTAAATTTTTATTGAATAAAACTATATTTAAACTTACAGTTTATTTAAAAAAAAACATTTAATAAATATACTCCAGTAGTGCGGAAACCTTGATAATTCAGAGGTAGATGTATCAATATATGTCTGTATTATTGAAGTTGTACTGCATTGGCGAGAATCTTGAAATATTCATTATTTTTAGAAATTTTAAAATTTCATATTGACCCTATCCTTTGTTCAATTCCTGTGAAATTTTTAGGAAATGTGTAACTTTTACAACTCCTTTTCACAGTCTACCTTAGCATGTGATGTGTAGGGAAAGCTGGGAAGAAAGATACAGCATTTGCCACTCTAGGTAGTTAGTACATTCTAAGAGGAACACAAAATAGTCTGTTATGTATAAAAACAAATACTGCTCTTTTGCAATGTAAACAAAATAAATTTAAACTTTATCCCTTTCTTTCCTAATAGTAGAGTTTAAAAGCGCGTAAAAGGCTTCTAGAACCGATTTTCGTGTGCACTTCATTGCTAAAATGTAAGACACAATTTAAATCATTTCTTACACCCTAAGAATGCAAAATCGACTGGTCGTCCAAAAATCGTCGTGTGCAGGGGGTGGTGGGGGTAGTTTTTCCAAAAATTTTGATTTTTTTTTTGCATTTTTTGAATCTATAAAGTGTGCTCATGACTCCACCAAAAGCATATAGTAATATTACTATCAGAAACATTTATTTTTCAATGTTGAAAATATCATTCCCAATGCTTTTATATGGAGTTTCCTATTAAACAAGTGCTCGCCCTGAAAACGCGTATTTATAATAATGTATAACTTGTTATACCTCGAGAACCATTTGCTTAATCAAAAAAACACCTTCTGTAAACTTTGTGTATCAAAGATCAGGGATCACAATGATTTTTGAAAAATGTCAATCGGACGCATAGTTTTTTTTTAAAGTAGCAAAGAGTGAAGCCATGACGCGACGAACGCGGCAGACACTGACATGCGACGAAGGGTCAGATATTTTACAAATGCACGGCGGGCCAGGCAAAACGCGACTCTATGTCTTGAAACAAGTCGAGACACACATAAGTTCGTTTTTCGTTTAACTCTCGCGGTTACAGATGTTTAAGTTACTTACTTGGTTTTTTGCTTGTGAATTGCGTTATGTATAAGTGTTGTGCTTGTGTGATTTGGCCGTGACGGGCCAAATATCAAAGGCTAGTCGTGAAGACACGGGACATTTAGTTCTATATTAGAATGTGACTCTCGGCCCTACGGGCCTCCAATTTATTTCTATATTAGTATGTGACTCTCGCACCCCCCCCCCCCCTCCCCGAAGTGGACTATTTTTTTAAATCAAGCTTTTAGGGTACCTTCCCCCTCCACATTTTTCAAAGTTGGGAAAAACGAAAATTTTTTCTATAAGAATCATAGCAATGTTTGTTTTATTGAGAAAACCAAAAACCAAATCGGAATCGGTTTCGTTGTTTTTGAGATATCAGCGTTTGTATGTAAAACTTTGAAGGGCCATATCTCAAACTATTTTTTTGCTCGACTTCCGGTGACTTGACAGCCCTTGACTGATACTATTTCTACGGTAAAAATATTAATTTGTGGCTTTAGATGTCACCCACTTAGTGCATTGATGCATTGTGCGCAATAGGTCCCTGCGTTTTTAAAAAACAGCATTATTTTAAATTTCAATTATTTGCCTATATCTCGAGACGTCAAAATGAAAAATTTATAATAACTTTATCGATATGGCCTACGAAGATCTATAAACATCAGAGAAAAAAATTTTGATTAGTTTGGTACTTTTTGAGTTTTTGCCAAAGAACCATCAAAATTTGCCAAAAAGTGGTGCTACTTTAAAGTGTCATATTTTAAGACGCCGACAATTAATTTTCATTATCTCGACGGCGTCCGTTAAAATTGTGTCTTCCACGTGTAAACTAATTACGTTATGTCAAATTTTCTGTTTTGATATATTATGCCTATAGCGGGGAGTGGGGGCTCAAATCAAAAGTCTCGATTCTAATATAGAATTTAACGGGAGGCGCGTAGTTTCTCTTTCAAATATGGATTCCCGGAAGCCCGTATAGGGCAAATCGAAAAAATGCAAGAATCCATTTCGATTTAGTTTATCGATGCCTATTAGTGTGCCAAATTTCAGAGCTCTACGATAAGTTTAAATCTCGAATAAAAGCACTCGCTGGCACCGTTTATGTAAGTGACGTCATCAGGCCAAAAAAAAATACAAAAATTTATATATATATATTTATCGGTTTCACAACGTTCTACGACTTCCGATACCCAATCTCCACTCGTTTCTGTTTGCCCATAATTCATCATCTAGGCCTCTTATTCTTATTTCACTATCTATTCCTTCTCTCCAGCTTCTCCTCGGCCTTCCTCGTTTTCTTCGGCCAGTTGGTTTCCATTGTAATATTTGTTTAGGTAGTCTTCCATCATCCATTCTTTGTACATGTCCGTACCACACCAGTTGTTTTGTTCTTATATCATCCACTAGAGTACGTTCACCCACTGTCATAATTTCTCTTATTCTTTGATTGGTAACTCTTTCTCTTTTTGATTTCCCTGCTGCTCTTCTCCAATAGTCCATCTCCGTAGCGGAAAGCATTTTTTCTGTTCTATCTTTGATTGGCCATACTTCTGAGCCGTATGTAATAATACTTTTAACAATGGTGTTATATATAAGCTTTTTGTTATGTTTTGATATACTCTGGTCCCAAATTATTCCATTTAATAAAGTTATTGCTTTTCTTCCTTGTACGTTTCTATCTTTTATAGCTTTGTCTAGTGTTCCGTCAGCTGTAATTTTTAGACCCAAGTATTTATACTCATCACAGGACTGAATTCGCTGCCCAGTATTTATGATTAGATCCTGTTTCGTTCCACCAATACACATATACTCTGTCTTATTGTTATTAACCTTTAGTCCCCACTTATTGTACTCTTCTATTAGTTTTCGTGTCATATATTCGAAGTCGTCATAATCCTGAGCCACCACTATCTGATCATCGGCGAAACATAAAGTATACAAGGTGGTGTATACAAAAATTTAATTTTTTAATAACAGAAATTACTTTTACTGTCAAATTAACAAAAAAACTTCAAATAAACTTTTTTGTAGGTTGCACTCCTCCTCTCCAGGGCTCCTTAAATATAAAAAACCTTAAATTGGTTATATTTTGACAATTTATATCTCAGAAACGATTTTGCTGCATCACTTCCGGTGACTTGACAGCCCTTGATTGAACCTATTTCTACGATAACAAAATAAATTTATGTGGCTTTAGATTCACCCACTTAGTGTATTGACGCGCAATAGGTCCCTGTGTTTTTCAAAAACAGAATTTTTTTAAATTTCAATTATTTGCCTATATCTCTAAACAGAGACGTCAAAATGAAAAATTTATAATAATTTTAACGACAGGGCCTACCAAGATCTATAAACATCAGAGAAAAATGTTTAAATTAGTTTGGTACTTTTTGAGTTTTTGTCAAAAAACCATCAAAATTTGCCAAAAAGTGGTGCTTCTTTGAAGAGTCATATTTTAAGACGCCGACAATTTATTTTAATTATCTCAACGGCGACAGATGCGCTATTGTGTAGGCTTGCAAAAAAAAATACATAGTTTATTACCGTTAAAATTGTGTCTTCCAGGTGTAAACTAATTTCACCATGTCAAATTTTCAGTTTTCACATATAGCTGGGAGTGGGGGCTCAAATCAAAAGTCTCGATTCCAATATAGAATTTAACGGGAGGCGCGTAGTTTCCCTTTCAAAATGGATTCCCTGAGGCCCGTAGGGCCGAGTCACATACTAATATAGTGAATATGGACTCCCGTTGGCCTGTAGGGCCGAGAGTCAAATACTAATATAGAAATAAATTGGAGTCCCGTAGGTCCGAGAGTCACATACTAATGTAGAAATAAATTGGAGGCCCCCGAGAGTCACATTCCAATATCAAATTTAACGTGAGGCGTTTCAATTTAAAATATGGATTTCCGGAGGCCCGTAGGGCTGAGAGTCACATACTAATATAGACATAAATTGGAAGCCCGTAGGGCCGAGAGGCACATTATAATATAGAATTAAACTGGACGCGGGTAGTTTCCCTTTTAAATATGGATTATCGGAGGCCCGTAGCGTAGGGCACATACTAATATAGTGAATATGGACGACTAAAGGACCGCATGGCCAAGAGTTACATACTATATAATTCTTATATAGAACTAAATTTCCCTTTTTTTCACGCCTAGCCTTTCATATTTGGCCCTTCACGGCCAAATCACACAAGCACAACATGTATACATAACGCAATTTACAAGCAAAAAACCAAGTAAGTAACTTAAACATCTGTAACCGCGAGAGTTACACGAAAAACGAACTTATGTGTGTCTCGACTTGTCTCAAGACATAGAGTCACGTTTCGCCTGGCCCGCCGTACATTTGTAAAAAATCTGACCCTTCGTCGCATGTCAGTGTCTGCAGCGTTCGTCGCGTCATGGCATCACTCTTTGCTACTTTAAAAAAAAACTATGCGTCCGATTGACATTTTTCAAAAACCATTGTAATCCCTGATCTTTGATACACAAAGTTTACACAAGGTGTTTTTTTGATTAAGCAAAGGGTTCTCGAGTTATAACAAGTTATAAATTATTATAAATACGCGTTTTCAGGGCGAGCAATTGTTTAATAGGGAACTCCATATAAAAGCATTGGGAACGATATTTTCAACATTAAAAAATAAATGTTTCTGATAGTAATATTACTATATGCTTCTGGTCGAGTCATGAGCACACTTTATAGATTCAAAAAATGCAAAAAAAATTATTTCCAAATTTTTGGAAAAACTACCACCACACCCACTGCACACGACGATTTTTGGACGACCAGTCGATTTTGCATTCTTAGGGTGTAAGAAATGATTTAAATTGTGTCTTACATTTTAGCAATGAAGTGCACACGGGGTGACACGATAGAAGCGGCTTTTAACTCTACTATAAGGCCATCTGTCCAGATAAAACCAGACAAGTCCGGTTTTTTGGGCAAAATAAGAAGGGATCCATAATAAGAATGTCCTTTTACCTTTTTTTTGTGGAGGTAAAAATCCTTGTATATTCTAGCAGTTCTATTTCCAGCGAGTGTCAGACTCCTGTCAGACTGAGTGAATAGAATCCCCCTTCTTTTCTAGACTTGAGGCGGAGATAGAGACACTGGAGCTCCATTCTTTAGAATATGGTCTGGTATGATTTTGTTTTAAATCAAGCCCTAAAACGAAGGTACCATAATATCCTGTGTGTATAAAATAAAGATAAAACCTTGGATAATTTAAACTTACAGTTTATTAAAAAACAACAATTAATAAATTACTGCAGTAGTGCGGATACCTCGATAATTCAGAGGTAGGTGTATCAATATATGTCTGTATTATTGAAGTTGTACTACATTACTTGAAAAGTTCATTCAATTGTATTGATAAAGAAAGGTATTGAAAAGTATTCAACGGTATAAATAATGAATTCATAAAAAATCATTTAAATGGATTGTTATATAGCGTATTATTAGGTATTCAGATGTATTAAAAATGAATCCTTGTATGTTTATTCGGTTGTTTGAGAAAGGAAGGAATTAAAAAGTATTCATTGGTATAAATAATGATTACATAAAAAGGTATTTAATTGGATTGTTTTAAAGAGTATGAATATGTATTCAAATATATAGAAAATGAATATCTGAAAAGTTCATTCAATTGTATTGATAAAGGAAGGTACTGAAAAGTATTCAACGGTATAAATAATGAATTCATAAAAAGTCATTTGAATGGATAGGTTTCAAAAGATATTGGGAAGTATTTAAATGGATTCAGAATTTGGTATATACATGTAACCAAAACAGTTTTGGATAAAAAAGTATTGGTTAGAATAAATTCTGAATACCTATCCTCTGCTCAGGGAATTGAGCAGGATACATAGTTATTAAAAGGTTTAAAAACTGAATACTTTTTAATGCCATTGAATCCATTATTTTTTATAGGGCAATAAGTTCAGTCAGAAAACTGAATAAAACCTATAAAAACAAGATTTTTTTCTCATGATGCAAACTTGAATTTGAATTGGATATTAAACGATTTTCGATGTAGACAATTTATTTTAAAAAAAATAAAAAAATCTTTGCTGCTCTGTCTTAACTGAAGAAATTGCCAAAGATTATGCTCGACAGGTCAGGTCAATACTTCACCTGATCTATTGTGGGTAACCAGACCTTACCTTTAGGTTAGGTCAGGTTACTTACCCACAATAAGTAAGGTTAGGTCGGTTCAGATCATAAAGTGTTTTTACCGCCCTTGACACATGACAAAATTAAGGAATATGTTTCTTTAGGGCTGGAAAACCTCCAGTGGGTTTGCACTTGGATGTTGCCAAAGGGGAGAAACTCATTCAAAAGCTGATGATAGATGATAAGAAATGTTACCTTTTTGGACGAAACTCGCAGATGAATGATTTCTGTATCGACCACGCTTCCTGTTCAAGAGTCCATGCAGCCTTTGTATGGCACAAACATTTGAATAGAGCGTTTTTAGTGGATCTTGGAAGTAGTAAGTTATCTTTTTAGCCAGTGCCTAATGAAAAAAGCCTTGTAGATCTGCCTAGGCTTAATAGCATATCTGAGGGCACGGCAGTGCCTCGCCAAGTTCGCGCTGCCGTACCATCTTTTCTTGGAACATTTCAGCCCATATTTGACCTATGTAAAACTCTACTTCGGAATGAGCTACGAATCTCAAATTGCACAGTCGTAGATTTTCATAGAGTTAACAACCCCTCCAAGTTTCATGGACTTCCATAAAGTAGTAATTTCAAAAACGTCGAAATTGCCACTCACTGATTCACTCACTGCCTGTCTTTAAATTACGTAACGCAAAAATCCCGAAATTTTGACACCCCCCCCCCCCCACCCCCTGTAACGAAACCACTGACCCCCCTAGAAAATTAAAGTTTATTTAACAGGCAGGGGGGTGAAAAAGCGTTCTTTATTTTTAATTTAAGCGAAATGTCAAATTTTTTAATCGGGTGGTGTAGTCTAATGCCCGAGATCGCTCTTTTTGGCTAATGCTTTAGCTTTCTAATAAGCTGTATCACAATGTAGAAAAATCTCTGTAACGAAATAGCGCGTAACAAAATATCCCCATTTTGATATGGGAATGGGAAAATTGGCCGCATGGGCAATACGCCGCCGACGAGGTTTAAGATTGCAAAAAAATAGTTTTCTCTAAAAACTTTTTTAAACTATGTATTTTAAAAAAATTCTTAGTTTTTTTTTAAATAAATAATTAGTTTATAGAAAAGCTACTTTGTAAAAAAATATTATTTTTAAAAATAATTTTTTGTCAAAATGTTTTTTTTTGTTTTTTAAATAAATTAATTTTTTGAAAAACTAGTTTGTTTTTAAATTTTTATGTGGCCCACACACCGGTTGGGAATTTACGACTGTTTGGTTTAACACAGCTTTTAATCTCCCAACAAGGAGGACAGAAAAGCTATGATTTAAGAAAAAACTTAAATTAAAATAAAAATTAAACAAAAATTCTCGCGGCCAATCGGCCAAGGCGAATTGTCCCATACCCTTTGATATACCGTGGCAGTCTTACAGGAGGAGCTATGGGGCCATGGCTCATGGCCTCCCTTAGAAATTATCAGCAAAATAAAACCCTTAAACCTCCCGGTGGTCTTAACCCTAGCCTCCCTTGGTCATAGGATATGATGGCTTGAATATGCACTTATCTGATAGACGCCATTTGAAACACGCGGTATTTTGATAAGCGCTATTTGAAAAAATTACTGTTTTGATAGGCGCTATGCCTAGTAACATCTGACGACCCAAGGACGTACCTTTTAGGTCTCTTTAGGTCCCAACGTCCCCACACTTAAAAAGTTCATGTTAAAAACGTTCAAAATATAACGTTTCACAAACATCCAATTTGGTCAATTTTCAAAACTTACCAAACAAACGTTTTAAAAACATGTAAATCAAAACGTTTTTAAAATGTACTTTTTTGGTTTTCGGCCCTCAATTTACCCGTACCTATAAAAGCCCTAAATTTTGCATACTTAAAAACGGAGTTTTTATAACGTCCTAACAAGGACGTTTTAAAAACTTACAAAATAAGGACATGTTTAAAACGTACTTTTAACGTACATTAGGATCCGAACTTTTCTGTACCTAAAACGTACGTTTCTAAACAGTCCTAAAAAGAACGTTCTAAAAATGCGCAAATCTGAAGGTTTTTAAAACGTAATTTTAAGATCCCTTAGGGCCCCAACCTTTGCGTACCTAAAAAGTACGTCTTTAAAACGTCCCAAAAAGAATGATTTAAAAATGCGAACATCTAAAACATAATTTTTAGGTTCTTTCCAGGGCCCTAACTTTTGACTACCTTAAAAATACGTTATTTAGGATGTTTGAAAAGGCGCTGCATAGCGCGTGGGTTATTTCAACCCGCGCATTGTGTGCATATTTATCAGAGTACTAACCAACCTATAAACAAGTCGAATTGCCCTGTCCAACCGAGGTGGACCAGGGGCCGAGGATAGTTGAAAAGTCGACCCGGTTAGCTTATTATACAAGCAAAAACTATCCTGCTCTGGTTGGGAAAGTTTTTTTCATATACAAACCTAACCAGGCCAGGTTAGAATACTAACCTAACCGAGTCAACTAATCAACTATCCTCGGCCTCTGGTCCTCCTCGGCTTAACAGGGCAATTCGACTTGTTAGTGCATTTGCAGGACCGTTTGTATTCGAACTTGTTATAAAAATAGACTATTAATTTTGCATTGTTAGTTACGTGTATTTGTTAGTACGCAATTGGTTGCGTGCATTTGTCCTCGCTAATGGTTGCGCACAATTTTCCGAGCTCAACTGGTTGCACTCTAATGGTTGCGCGCAATTGCTTGCGATGAACTGCGCGCTATTTTAAAACGTCCTACAAAGGAAGTTTGATAAAGCGCCAATCAGGACGTTTCTAAAACATACTTTTAAGGTTCTTCACATTTGTCTCCCTAGCATCATCATCATTGTCTACAGGGTGATCAGGAAAAAGTAAATGTCAAACTTTTCTACAATTGGAGTGGAGTAAAGTTTTAAGAGGTCCAATATAATAGGGCCTAATACCTTAGGCCCCACACCAAGACTTTGTGAGGGTTTCTGGAATGTTTCTAAAAACGACATCTGAGTGTTTTTTAAAAGTCTCCGGAACGTTTTTAAAGCATCCTCGGTACGTTTATTGAACGTCCACAAATTTTGCAGAAGGTATAAAAAATCAACTCTTGAAACTCGTAGCAATGATTACACAATCCCTAGATATTATGCAACCCAACAAACTTAATAACAGCAGCGGACAGATGGCTCTGCCGTATATTTATAGGGGTTGTGTAATCATTGCTCGTAGTTAATGATTAAGTAGAAAATTTCGGACTTCCATTATCTTTATTTATTTTAAACAAGTTTCCGTTGGTAAGTTTTACACTCCAAATGGTTGGAGATACTTATTCGCAGAAACATCGTGTTTAAAATAAATAAAGACAATAGAAGACCAACATTTTTGTTTGTATAAAAAATGTAAATTTGACAAACGTCCGAAAACCATTCTTAAAACGTGTTAAAGCTTTCTGTAGGGATGTTTTACAAACGTAATAAAGACCCTCAAAAACGCACCACGGACCTTTTTCGGATTGAAGTCTCCAACCGTGCGTTTTTCAAAACGTCCGCTAGGTACAAAATACTTTTTTAAAACGTCATCGGATCGTTTTTTATCCCCGGAACGATATTAAGACGCCCCCAAAACATTTTTAAATTGTCCCAGGTAAATTTTTTAGACGTCCCTAGTAAGTTTTAATAAAGAGCATTTAAGTTTGTTTATATTTAGAAAAGCCATCTGATATATCAAAAAAAGCTTTTTATCAAAAATATTAATTTTGATTGTAGGTAAAGGATGTTACGTAACGCCACGCAGAACACCCCCCCACCCCCCTGTAACGCTGCATAGCGCGACGTCTGACCCCCTCCCCCCTCATGCGTTACGTAATTTAAGGACAGGCCCTCATGTATAGATCATCAAAATTCTACTGTACTTCCAGACATGCTACATAGCTGAAATTAGGCAGATTGATAGAAGTTATGACCAAACTCCTGGAAAAAATCAAAAAACCCCAAAATTCTAATTTACTCCCCTCCCCTATACATGTAAAATTATGTAAAAGTAACATTGCCCACTTCCAGAAATGCTAGAGAGCTGAGCTTTGGCAGATTGATAGGAGCTATGATAAAACTATAAGAAAACATTAAAAAACCCCAACATTATAATTTACTTCCCTCCCCTATAAATGTAAAATAATGTAAAAGGAACATTGCCCACTTCCAGACACGCTAGAGAGCTGAGCTTTGGAAGGCCAATAGTAACTATGATAAAGCTATAGAAAAAAAATTAAAACACCCCAAAATTCTAATTTACTTCCCTCTGCCAAAAAATGTAAAGTTTTACATAACTTTAACATTGCCCACTTCCAGAGGCGCTAGAGAGCTGAGCTTTGGCAGACTGAATACCCAAAATTTTAATTTGCTTCCCTCCCCTATAAATGTAAAGTTATGTAAAAGTAACTGCCCACTTCCAGCAACGCTAGAGAGCTTAGCTCTGCAAGGCCGATAGGAACTATGCTAAAACTATAAAAAAAAAATTAAAAAACACCAAATTTTAATTAATTTCCCTCCCCTATAAATGTAAAGTTATGTAAAAGTAATATTCTCCACTTCCAGAAACGCTAGAGAGCTGAGCTTTGGAAGACTAATAGGAACTATGATAAAACTATAAGAAAAAATTTTAATTTTCTTTCCTCCCCTATAAATTTAAAGTTATGTAAAATTAATATTGTCTACTTCCAGGAACACTAGAGAGCTGAGCTTTAGAAGGCTGATAAGAACTATGATAAAACCATAGGAAAATACAAAAAAAAACCTCAAAATTTTTAATAAGGCCTTGCAAAAGTTTGAACAATATTCTGCATATTTTAATACTTTAAAACTTAAATATTATCCAAATCCTTTAAAAAAGGAGTGAAATCATAACAAAAACATTTCATGTAAAAAAAGCCAAGTACGCGAAAGAGGTATTCCGTAAAAAGAATTGAGATAAAAGTAAAGCCAACTTCTCCAATACGAATTTCAAAATGAAAGGTTCTTCCTAGTTTGGAAATGTTTTTCTAAAGCTATTACGGCTGCAAATGACTCTCAGGCACAGTGCTAAATTGAACATAAAGATGTTTTGCTGGAATAGCAAAGTTTAAAAAAACATTTTCAAACTAGTAACCTTTCATTTGTATTGGAGAACTTGGCTTTACTTTTATCTCAATTCTTTTTACGGAATACCACTTTCGCGTACTTGGCTTTTTTTTACATGAAATGTTTTTGTTATGATTACATATTATACAAAATATGTTTGTCAAAACATTGGACTTAAGATCTCTAGGCTATACTGTGGGCTTGAGAACCTGTATGCTGTATGTATGACATATTAAAAAAAATACATGCAATCAGTCACTGAAACTGGCATCTTTTGTCTGGTATTTTCTTGTCAAGTGCTTTGGTGTTTTACTAAAATAATTCTATTAGAATTATTATCCAGCGGTGAGTGACGTCAATCATCGTGTAACATATAAACAAAGACGTCCATGACCATATGTCGTTTTTTTTTATCAAAAGAGTTACCTGACGCCACGGGCTTTTTAACCATAAAATGGATAGCTAACGCTTGTAATAACAAATCACTGCACCATACCTTTGACGTTGTGAATTTTATCTTTGTAGCAACACTAATTTCAGTGTACCACATTTATACACTTAATTATGATTGAGTACGAATTGTTGAACTTTCTACGGCTGGTTCAATTAGGCACACATACAAACAAAGCTTCTGGTAAAAATGACAGTTACAAAAACGAAAATTTGAACTCCAGAAAATACGAGATCGATCAGCTGATTCATATAAAACACCGTGGTACTCAGCGGTGGTTTGAATACGAAAAAACGTGGGTCTAAGGTGATCGGGCTTCGAAACGACGCGCCTGCTTCTCTTTCACTGATGCAAACAGCGCAAACCCCAATAAAAATACTCTGTCAATATATGGGCACCTAAGCTCACACTAGGTACTATAGGTATAGTGTACGTGTGAGCTAATATAACTAAAACCTGAAATATATTTTATTCAACTCCAGACTCAATTACCTTTTGTTTGATACCACAAGCCATGTTTTCACTTAAACTCTAATTTTTGAAATCTATCCCACCCTTTTAAAAAAAAAAACTAAAATATATTTTGTTTAACTCCAGACTCAATTACCTTTCATTTGATATCACACACGCCAAATTTTCCCTTAAACTCTAATTTTTTAAATCTACCCCCACCCTTTTATTTTGCTTGCGTTTGGTGGATTTTGTTCATTTTTAAATGGGATCATCTCGACCCAAGACCCAGTCTAGTTACCAAATTTCATTTCAATCGGGCAAGCGGTTTTTTAGTTAAGCGCGTTGGTTGTTACAGACAGACAGACAGACAGACGGCGTCCTACAAAAAAGTTTCGAAATTATCTGAAACGCAAAGATATATAAAAAAAATTGTGTATGCTTAAGACCACACGGCAGAAGTGTCAAATTCAACAAGGCGAAATTAATAATACTGGCCTTTATCTGCATTATCATATCGGTCGCTTAATGTTCCTCTCGCAGTTAGTCGACTCGAGCCGACTTCACCCGAATGAGCGTTACATAGCCGAGCCTGACGGTTCAGTTCAATTCACTACCCACAAAAACTGCTAAACGCGCCTAAAGAAGTTTACACTTCAAAAATTTTGAAATAGCAACTTTTTTTCTTGAAAAAATTAGGAACACCATTGCTCACACTACCATAGTATAGTAGTAGTGTGAGCTAATACTGTATAGTAGTAGTGTGAGCTAATATAGTTCTGCCAACCAAAGCGGGGCCAGAACGTCAGACACATGCTGTAGTAGTTTTTAGATTTTTCAGTGATATATATCAGCAATCCATTTTTAGGTTAAGAGGTCCGTGCCCGACGCTTATGAATAAACATGAATAATAAGTCTTCTCATTATAAACGTAGGATGAGAGACAAAACGGTCTAATTAACTTCGCAAGGGTGTGACATTGACCAAGTAGTGTTCTAAGGAGTCCCATAAGGACGAAACAGTTAACTGTCAATACTTATTAGGTGTCCCCGTGAGGTTAAACTTTCGAGCTTTTCACGAAAAAATACGAGAGAAAGAAAACCACGAAAACTTTCGTGTAATTCACGAGTAATAAATTGAAGTTGCATAGAATCATATGATAAGGATAGCGTTATGTTAAGAAATTAATGATACAGAGAAAAACCGTAAATTCTTACCGCAAAAATATTGAGATTTAGTTTAGTTCAAAAGTTATTAATGAGAAGAATACCATGGTATTTATTTATTTTTTAATTACCTTTTTTATAAACCAAGAAATTTACATACAGTTTTACGGTTAGGGGTTTCTCGGGCCAAGGAGTATGATTTTGATGATAATTTTTTGATTTTATTAAAAAAACATTTTTAAAACAAAATATAATAATATTGTTTGTTCAAATAAATACGGGGTGTCATCGAAATGGGGTAAAGTATCTTGGGTGAAAGTTGTACTCAACTTTATTAAAAAGTTCATATAAACATGGGTTAAAAAGTGCATTTTAATGGAGGTTAAGTTAGCTTCCACACACCTGAAACTGTTTCTAAAAGAGAGCGAGATCCATGTAGCTCTAATCCAGAAACCTTGGATCTGTCAAGATGCCATAAAGGGATTGTGTTGCTTATTGGTTGCACTCTACCATAAGACGGGTATTGGTAATTTAGGCCTTTAGTGGTATATTTTTGAGCCAATGTGTTAAGCCTAAATTATTTTTTGTTGTAGTTGTTCTATGTACTGGGTGAAAAATATGCCACATTAGTCAAACCCATTAGATATGTGGGCACAATGGACCATACGGGTCTAGGTACATGGAGGTCCAGTAGGGCCTCCCACCACTTGAATACAATACAAACAAAATACGTTGGAAACTTTTTGAAGCGTAAACTTCTTTAGGCGCGTTTAACCATACGGGTCTAGGTACATGGAGGTCCAGTAGGGCCTCCCACCACTTGAATACAATACAAACAAAATAGTTGGTAACTTTTTGAAGTGTAAACTTCTTTACGCGCGTGCTCGGCTATGTAACACTCATTCGGGTGAAATCGGCTCGAGTCGACTAACTGTGAGAAACATTCAGCGAGCGATATGATCATGCAAATGAAGGCCACTACACAGAAGAGTTCGGTTCGGTCCACTTAGCAGAATATGTAATGGGCCAGTATTATTAATTTCCCCTTGTTGAAGTTTACACTTCTGCCGTGTGGTCTTAAGCACACACAATAACTTTTTTATCACTGAAAAGTACTATATTGCACCTCATTTTGATGACACACATTAAAATATAATTTTTATTAGTTAATTTATTTATACAGGGTGTTCCAACTAAAAGGTAACAGAGGTGTTTTTGGGTATTTTTCCTGCGAATTTGGAGAAACGCTCGGACACGTCGATTTTGTTTGCGAGGGGGACACTTTTTGGCTATCTTGAAATTTTTGTAGCACGCACCATCTTCGAGGGGTATGCTTTACCCCTACGTTTTGACTAGGGAAAGTGATGGGGAAAGTAGGTCTAGTGATACCTTGTTTTGAAGTTCTCTTGAATGTCTTTACAACCGTGTAAAAATTTCAAAATCTATTCATTAGTTTTTGAGATAATTGCCTTCAAATTTTCAAATTTAACATGTACTGATAAATTAAAAATTTAATTAAAATTTTATATTTTTCGGATTTAATTTTGATTTTACCATTCCATGTTAAATTTGAAAATTTGAAAGCAAATATAATTGTAAAGAAATTCAAGAGAACTTCAAAACAAGATCCAAAAAGTGCCCCCCTCGCAAAGAAAATCGACGTGTCCGAGCGTTTCTCCAATTTCGCACAAAAAATACCCAAAAACACCTCTGTTACCTTTTAGTTGGAACACCCTGTATATTGATTTATATTTATATTTATTGATTTTTTTCTTCAAAATACGCGTTTAGCAAACCTTTTTCTTCAATTTCATCGTGAAAGCCCTTGCTAAGCGACTTGCAAAAAGGGTACCCTTTTTATGGAAAAAATGCTTAATTTTCAAGAATTAAACCCATGTTTGAAAAAAGTCACTTCAAAGAATTTTTCAAAACCATTCGCCCAGCTTGCAAAAGCTACCCTTTTCCATTTATCAAAAACTTTCCTAATATCACCAAAAACAAATTTCTGGCAACCATTTTTTTTCAAAAATTTATGTTGATTTTTAATTATACAATAAGGAAAAATATTTTAATATTGCCCTTTACACACGTTTAACTCCTTTAGTGTGCATTTTTTGTCCATGTTTATACAAACTATTTTTTCCAAATGAGAGGAGTATTATCTTTCCCTGGAATATTTTACCCGATTTAGATGACACCTTATATAGTAGGTAGTCTTAGTAATAATAGTGGTGAGGAGACAATTTTTTGGTCTAGCGACTAGGCCTACGGTAGTATAAGTATAAGATAAAATAGTAATAGCATAATGCTTTATTTATATCTTTATTTATATTATTATTATTAATCTATCAAACTTTTAGCTCACGGGACCTATATTGGAACAATGCGACTGGAATCAAACAAGCCGACTCAGCTGCCAATAGATTCGAATTTCCATTTTGGTGCATCAACAAGAATTTACACAATCAGAGAACGGCCCCAGACTGGAATGCGACCAATCATCGACGAAATTGAAAAATCAGGAGAGGAGGCTGAAGGCACTCTGCTAGGATTGCCAGAGACTGAAACCGAGTTAGATGTAAGTAAGCTTTATTGATTAAGTTAGCGAAAAAAATGTCTCTTTGTTGTCAAATCATGCCGTTTTTGGTTTAAGTATGAGATCGAATATATTCCGACAGAAATCTACAAAAGTTAGCAAATAGCTGCACAGCATTAGCTGTAAACAAAAACGCTAAATAACGCTTGTGTAATATATTTTATCATTTTAAGGAGCTCAAATAAGATACATCAGCAACCCTTTTGGGTTTGGGAACTAGATTAATTAGCAAAGAAGAAAGATGGAAAACGTGCTGTGTGTGGATCGATAAAAATCAAAACGAATTTTATACTTCACACAAAGGTATGTGTGCCTAACTTGCGAGTGTCAGAAGGAGAGGGAAGAGTTGATTTTGGTTGTTTTCCTACTTACACAAGGTTGCATCTCCAGACGTACGTTTCTGTGTGTTTCACGTCATCAGTAGAGAACAGCAAACCCAGGTAAGCCAATTTTAACCAAAACCAACTCCTATATATGAAATACTCGCGGCGGTGCAATGCGAGTAAATTACAAGTTGTTGCGCCATCTAGCGGACTGGCTCGAGCACTCGAAAGTTTAAACACACTGGCATCGTCTTGTCTGAGACGCCGAAGCGCCATCTATGACAAGTTTCGTCCATTAATGTGGTATTAACACCACGTAATCACGTAGCAACTAAAAGGCCGTACTGCCCGAAGCATATGCAAAGAAGAAAGATGGAAAACGTGCTGTGTGTGGATCGATAAAAATCAAAACGAATTTTATACTTCACACAAAGGTATGTGTGCCTAACTTGCGAGTGTCAGAAGGAGAGGGAAAAGTTGATTTTGGTTGTTTTCCTACTTACACAAGGTTGCATCTTCAGACGTACGTTTCTGTGTGTTTCACGTCATCAGTAGAGAACAGCAAACCCAGGTAAGCCAATTTTAACCAAAACCAACTCCTATATATGAAATACTCGCGGCGGTGCAATGCGAGTAAATTACAAGTTGTTGCGCCATCTAGCGGACTGGCTCGAGCACTCGAAAGTTTAAACACACTGGCATCGTATTGTCTGACACGCCGAAGCGCCATCTATGACAAGTTTCGTCCATTAATGTGGTATTAAAACCACGTAATCACGTAGCAACTAAAAAGCCGTACTGCCCGAAGCATATGCAAAGAAGAAAGATGGAAAACGTGCTGTGTGTGGATCGATAAAAATCAAAACGAATTTTATACTTCACACAAATGTATGTGTGCCTAACTTGCGAGTGTCAGAAGGAGAGGGAAGACGATGCCAGTGTGTTTAAACTTTCGAGTGCTCGAGCCAGTCCGCTAGATGGCGCAACAACTTGTAATTTACTCGCATTGCACCGCCGCGAGTATTTCATATATAGGAGTTGGTTTTGGTTAAAATTGGCTTACCTGGGTTTGCTGTTCTCTACTGATGACGTGAAACACACAGAAACGTACGTCTGGAGATGCAACCTTGTGTAAGTAGGAAAACAACCAAAATCAACTCTTCCCTCTCCTTCTGACACTCGCAAGTTAGGCACACATACCTTTGTGTGAAGTATAAAATTCGTTTTGATTTTTATCGATCCACACAAAGCACGTTTTCCATCTTTCTTCTTTGCATATGCTTCGGGCAGTACGGCCTTTTAGTTGCTACGTGATTACGTGGTTTTAATACCACATTAATGGACGAAACTTGTCATAGATGGCGCTTCGGCGTCTCAGACAAGACGATGCCAGTGTGTTTAAACTTTCGAGTGCTCGAGCCAGTCCGCTAGATGGCGCAACAACTTGTAATTTACTCGCATTGCACCGCCGCGAGTATTTCATATATAGGAGTTGGTTTTGGTTAAAATTGGCTTACCTGGGTTTGCTGTTCTCTACTGATGACGTGAAACACACAGAAACGTACGTCTGGAGATGCAACCTTGTGTAAGTAGGAAAACAACCAAAATCAACTCTTCCCTCTCCTTCTGACACTCGCAAGTTAGGCACACATACCTTTGTGTGAAGTATAAAATTCGTTTTGATTTTTATCGATCCACACACAGCACGTTTTCCATATTTCTTCTTTGCATATGCTTCGGGCAGTACGGCCTTTTGGTTGCTACGTGATTACGTGGTTTTAATACCACATTAATGGACGAAACTTGTCATAGATGGCGCTTCGGCGTCTCAGACAAGACGATGCCAGTGTGTTTAAACTTTCGAGTGCTCGAGCCAGTCCGCTAGATGGCGCAACAACTTGTAATTTACTCGCATTGCACCGCCGCGAGTATTTCATATATTATTATAGGAGTTGGTTTTGGTTAAAATTGGCTTACCTGGGTTTGCTGTTCTCTACTGATGACGTGAAACACACAGAAACGTACGTCTGGAGATGCAACCTTGTGTAAGTAGGAAAACAACCAAAATCAACTCTTCCCTCTCCTTCTGACACTCGCAAGTTAGGCACACATACCTTTGTGTGAAGTATAAAATTCGTTTTGATTTAGATTAATTAGGTTTTTTGGGCTTCAGTTTGATATATAGATAACAGTTTCTATCCTTTTGGACAAATGCAAAGCACTTATGTGTAGTTATTTACCCAACAAGTGCGGAAAGTGTAAGTTTACCAAACTTGCTGGCAGTCTATATAGCGGCCCAGAGCGGAACTCGGTCATGTTGTCAGGGGCGGTTTTAAAGTAATAATAAATTTAAGATCAAAAATAAAAATTATAAAACCGCATTATTTTTATTTCAAATTTATAAGAAAGTATAAAACATTAAAATAAAACCGTTATTTTCAAAATTTAAAATTTCTATCACTCATAAAAATATGTTGAGTTATACTATTGTCTACAAAATTGAAAAAAAATATTAAAAAACATTTTAACAACTGTAAAAAAATCCCTATTGACAGTTAAGTTAACTAAAGTTGCGAATTGCCTTTAAAAACGCAGTAATAACCGAAACGAGAAAGGGAGCTACATAGAATTGAATTGAATTGAAAATGCCTTTATTTAGTTATAAAAAAATTGTTTACAAAAAATTATAATAATTCTAGGTGGAGATATTCGCCTAGTAGCGCTCTTCCATATAACCACCTTGAGCAACTATTAATATAAATAATAACAACAAATATGCTAAGTGACAACAACCAAAACTATAATAAAAAGAAAAATAAAAGAAAATATATTTGTTTTGCGAATACTAAAAATAATAAGAAAAAGAACATAAACAAGAAAAATAAACAAATAAAATTGCACTGTCAATGTCTCTGAGTAGTCGAAATTAACTCCGAAATAGCCTTGGACAACTTTTGTTTATTTTTTTTTTTCGGGGAAGCCATTCAATTGTAATGCATTATGTTTTTCATAATGCCGTAGTGCTTCTACTGTAGTTTCCACAGTGAAAACCCTTTTCTGGCATTCTTCGGCTGAGCGAATAACTGAATTAATACTTTCATCCAGTTGAGCAACTTTTTCTTTAATGTTGTCTATTTTAGCAGAGAAACCTTCTAAGTTGTTCAGCACTTTGGCTCAGACTTTTTCCATCGACACTACGTGTACGGGGAGTCATTATTCAGCAGCGGTATATAAAACAGTATTTCCACGACTTGATCGACCAGTAACAGCAATATCAGCTGCAACAGTTTTGCTGACCCAAGTATATGCGAAAACAGGGTATATGCGAAACAGGGATTTGACGTAGAGCAAGTATTCAAATCCTAACCTAACTTAATAGTGCAAGTTGACTTGAAAAACAAATATGCAGTCGAAAAAAATTGTCACCCTAGATTTTTGTACGGTGCTGTTTAATCGTTCTTCTCCTAACTCACAGACTTTGGATTACTTACTTTTTAATTAAACACAGAAAATAAAAATTGAGAGCTATAGAAAGGCAAACACTACTTGTACCTGGTTGCCAGCTAAATATGATGAAAACTCGCCCTAATGTGTTTAAGATGGTTGCCAGAACAATCGAGGCTCTCATCAATCCGCTCCGAGGTCCTCGACCGCGCAGTCACGTTGCTTATATAGCGTGTGGCTTTCGGCTACGTAAAATTACAATTATATAAGTTTTTGGAGCTTTTTTAAAATTGTCTAGTTTGTTTAATTGGTGGCAATATATAATAGATATTAAATAGTAAAACTAAAATAAATTATTAAGAATGATAAAACTAAATCTAAAAAAACTCGAAACATAACATTTAATTAAACATACCCAGTGCTTTCAATTGAAAAAACAATGGTCCGGGAAATCCCAAACTTTAAAGGAAAAGTTACTGAAAGGTTTATTTTTAATTATTACAAAATAATGGACTTTCACTTTAGAAAATAATTTTGGTAAGTATGTACATATTGTGGCTTATCCGGTAAAAAACGTTTTGTTTCTTTTTTTTTACCCGATTTACGTGTACTAAAATTTACGTTTGATTATTTAAGTATTTTTTGCTTTTTCCATAATTTACGTCAAATTTTTGGGCCCCTCTTTGATACAAGATACGATCCGCCACTGAATATGATAATATTTGTATATATGAACTATAGTGTTTCCCCGACGGAGAGCCACAAAATATTATATAACCCCATTATCACCAAAACTCAATTTTCCTTTCAACCCTTTTTAGGAGTAGTCGGGTTCAGATTCAATGTCGAAAGATAAATAGGAATATCATGTATCTCTAAATGCATAAAATAAAATAAAAACCTATAAAGATATTTTAAATATGAAAAAGAAACGTGTTTTTCCAGAAAAATAGCGAGCCGTCACTGGTTTCTGATAGAAATCTGATAGCCATCCTTAATAAAATCGTGTATGTTTTTAAATAATATTTATTTTACAGAATTTGACTGAATTTAACACAGCACACAATCGACGGATATCAATGTTGGGAATCACAGACGACCCCGAAAAACGTAGTAAAAACCGTAAAAGAAAACGAAATCAAGTGTCTTTCAATGAAGACGAAGAAATTATAAATCCCGAGGATATTGATCCAAGCATAGGAAGGTAATGTATTAATCTATTTATTAATTCACCTGAAAACGACTGGACTTTGTGGACGAGTAATTTTGGGCAATAAGCAGCAACAAAAATATGCCATTCTTTTTTTTAGGTTTAGAAACCTAATACAAACAACGGTGATTCCTGCTTCAAATAAAAGGGTGAAGTTAAGCGACAGCCTTGGAATGAATACTTCATCAGAATTCAAAGTGTCTAAAGTGCTTCAACATCATCCACCTGATCTGTATGATGACTTGCCCAATGAGACTCAAGCCACAAATATCACCAATATGAATATTTACAGTTCACTAAGTTCAAGGTAAGTTTATTACATTAAGTTTATAATTAGTTTAGTTTAACAAAAATCGAATTTATTGCAACATATTTAGCAAGGCCTGCATTTTGTGCGGCGAATTAAGCGTCCCAGCTACTGAAATTCGTTTTAGATATTTTACGTTACTTTTTTTAGTCTTGGGGTTGGCCAAATTCTATATTTTTTGGTGTTTTTGATATTTCTAGCTGAGAGAAGAAAACGAGTACACATGTCCTGGGTTCGATTTTCGAGACATGCTCAAATATTAAATCGCTTCTTGATGGGCCTCGTAGTTTTTCAATTACGAGGGGATTTTAAAAAGCCTGTATTTAGGGACGGCCTGTAAGTTTTTTATTTATGAAAATTTCGTTTTGCTGTAAATTGTTTTTTAATAGAGTTTTTTGTAAAAGAATTCAACTCCCAAACCAAATTTTATCTGTCATTTTTGGTTTTTGAGATATAACATAAAGTTGGTTTTTTTATAAACTTTTTAAAATTTTTGGAATCAGCGTTGAATTTTCTTTTAAACTGAAATGTGGGTTTGTTATTAGAAATCTATTTTCTTTAGTTTTTCTTATTTTATAGTTATATTCGCGTCGCCCTGTATATTACTTTTTACTGCAAATCAATGCATCATTTTTTGTGTCTTTTCTCCAAAAGAAAGAATCTCAAAATAACAACCTAATCAGGGCAAAATAAAACGGCGGTCGTAGCATACCTACACTAACATGCATACGGCGCGAACGATATACAAAATAGAATCTTTTTCGAGGGGTCATCAGCTTTCAACAGTACTGTACAAATTTCACAACAGGACCCGACAGTACCACGACAGGACCCAACAGTACTCGACAGTACACGACAGTACCCAACAGTACTCAACAGGACCCAACAGTACTCGACAGTACCCAACAGTACTCAACAGTACATGACAGGACCCAACAGTACTCGACAGTACACGACAGTACCCAACAGTACTCAACAGGACCCAACAGTACTCGACAGTACCCAACAGTACTCAATAGGACCCAACAGTACTCGACAGTACACGACAGTACCCAACAGTACTCAACAGGACCCAACAGTACTCGACAGTACCCAACAGTACTCAACAGGACCCAACAGTACTCGACAGTACTCGACACTACCATGGGCACATCCAGGGGGGGCCCGGGGCCCGGGCTCCCCCCAAGCCTTAGATTTTTTAATATATTTTCTACATATTTGATGATAAAACATGAAAAATACCTTAAAATTTGACATCAGGAGGCTTTGGGCCCCCCCAACCCCAAGCAGTGGCGTAGTTGCGAAAAGTCATGATGACCTTTTTTTTTTTTTTGGTCGCAAGTTTTTTGAGGGCGCGCTTCGTAGCTGTCGGGCCCCCCCAAGACACATTCCTGGGTGCGCCACTGACACTACACGACAGGACCCAACAGTACTCAACAGGACCCAACAGTACTCGACAGGACCCAACAGTACACGACAGTACTCGACAGGACCCAACAGTACTCGACAGTACTCAACAGGACCCAAGTCCTGTTGGACGCTGTACAAAATTTTACGGTGCCGATGACCCCTCGATCTTTTTTTATTTTAATATAATTTACGCGAGTGTAAACTATCCTTCTTCAAACCTCTTAATACGCCTGTTGGATTATTGGAACGTCGACGACGGCCGTCAAGCTGCTTAGAAGAAACACAACCGTAAGTTTTCCTATTTACCTATGAAAATTACATTCCATTTTTCTCTCCTGAGAATATACCCCCTAACATATTGTTCCTTCAACCCCGATCCTTTGAACCCTTAACCCCTTTTGATCGAACGTGGTAGTTAGATAGTTTTAATATAAAATAATAATCTAAAATTTTAGTTAGAATTTATAAAAAACACACACAAATATTTACGCAAAAAGCGCTATTCGAAAAAACAGTTTTTTGTGGCAATTTAATAGGTACCTACTAGAGTCTCTGTATGTGACAGATATTGGCGGAATAAGAGTCGCGACAAGGTTTTCAAAATCACTTTCGAAAAATGTTTAGGTTACGAAAAATTAACTTCAAATTCATTGGCGTGACAAGTGGTATTTAACAAATGGTTATATTATTATTAAGGTTACTGATAATCACTGCTCCGCTTCTTATAACACTCTTGTATCAGTTTCTTATAACACTTATGTATCAGTTACCTTAATCATAAAAAGGGATCTAAATCATCAGAATTTTAATTAAAACAATGTGGGCTTTTTCGGTTTCAAAAATTTAGGCTTCTTGTACCAATTTAGTTTAAATCAAGGATTTTTTTATGTTAAACTATTACACTGTGATATATTATATAATTTATTTAATGCATATTTTCGTAATTAAATGTAAAAAAGGTAAGTACCTACCTACCTAAAAGTTTATAGGTATTTGGTCCGTAGGTACAGGGTGATTTTTTATAATTGCAAGATCGCTATAACTCGGTTATTATTGGGAGTAGAAAGTTCAAGCAAAAACTATTCGGTTTGGTAAATTATGGCCACTTTAGGCCCACCATTAGTATTTTTTTATAGGTTGTAATATACAGGGGGCGACAATCAGATCAATTTTTTTAAAGGGAACATCCTATTTATTTTAGTATTTTTAAGTTCCGCAAAAAATTAGCTTTACAGATATATGTACCACTATGGCTCTAACTTTGTTAGTTTTCGAGATATTGACGATTGAAATTCCGAAAATTAGCAAATTTTAAATACGGTGCGGAGTATTTCCTGTGACAAGTCACAAACAATATTAAAATGTGTGGATACCTAATGACATTGTCAGTGCCAAATTTTAAATATTTATCAACAATGTTGCTTTATTCCAATGCAGAAAAGCAAGAGATACTTTTATTATATGCGAAAAATAATAAAAATGCCACTGCTACTGCGAGAGAATATCGAGAACTGTATCCAGCCCGACAATGTCCTAATATATCCACAATTCTTAGGATATATAGAAAATTTCGTGAAACATCGTCTGTGGAACGAAAAAAACGAGTTGTTCGTCCAAACGAAGAGGCTAATTTAAATATTTTACTACATTTTCAAGAAAGCCCACAAATTTCTATAAGAAAAGTATCTTCCGCATTAGTGCAAGAAGGACAGGAACGCTTGACGTCTTTTACCAAAGTAAGAAGTGTCCTAAGAACAAATTCTTATTGGGCATATAAACAACAAGAACTTCAAGGCCTAACACCCAATCAGAAAAGAAAAAGGGTAGAGTTTTGTCACTTTATGCATGAAAGACTAAACGCAGAACCCCGTTTTTTAAATCACATTTTGTGATCGGATGAGTCGACGTTTACAACTTGTTGTCTACCAAATAGACAGAATAGCAGACTATGGTCCACGACTAACCCTAATTTTGTAAAAGAAATTAAAAGACAGGGAAGACAATCCGTGAATGTCTGGTGTGGCATACTGAACGACCGTGTTGTTGGGCCATTTTTTTTAGCACTCTTTAACGGGACAAATTTATTTAAATTTTTTACAAAATTACTTAGAAAATTTTTTGGATGACTTGCCACTAAATCAAAGAAGAAGATTGATTTTTCAGCAGGATGGGGCTCCTCCTCATAATGTTCATGAGGTTCGAGAATTCTTAAATAATAATTTTAATGAATGGGTTGGGAAAAACTTTCTGATCCCCGTCTGGAACACGTCCTGATAGTCAGGAACAAATATTCCATGCCAATCCACGACCGGACCGGTTTCGACCTTTTGGGCCATCCTCAGGTGAATGTAGGCGATAGCTCCGTGTAGAGCATAAGTTGTGTGAAACCACCAGAAACAACTACTCCGAGGGAAAATACCCCTACCGGCATTGAATTATACTGATGGTTTGAGGCTTTCATTGGGAACTTGTTAAAACTGTTTGGTTTTTACTTTCTCCAACGTCGATCACGAGGATACGAGTGATCCCCGTCTGGAACACGTCCTGATAGTCAGGAACAAATGTTCCATGCCAATCCACGACCGGACGTTGGAGAAAGTGAAAACCAAACAGTTTTAACAAGTTCCCAACGAAAGCCTCAAACCATCAGTATAATTCAATGCCGGTAGGGGTATTTTCCCTCGGAGTAGTTGTTTCTGGTGGTTTCACACAACTTATGCTCTACACGGAGCTATCGCCTACATTCACCTGAGGATGGCCCAAAAGGTCGAAACCGGTCCGGTCGTGGATTGGCATGGAACATTTGTTCCTGACTATCAGGACGTGTTCCAGACGGGGATCACTCGTATCCTCGTGATCGACGTTGGAGAAAGTGAAAACCAAACAGTTTTAACAAGTTCCCAACGAAAGCCTCAAACCATCAGTATAATTCAATGCCGGTAGGGGTATTTTCCCTCGGAGTAGTTGTTTCTGGTGGTTTCACACAACTTATGCTCTACACGGAGCTATCGCCTACATTCACCTGAGGATGGCCCAAAAGGTCGAAACCGGTCCGGTCGTGGATTGGCATGGAACATTTGTTCCTGACTATCAGGACGTGTTCCAGACGGGGATCACTCGTATCCTCGTGATCGACGTTGGAGAAAGTGAAAACCAAACAGTTTTAACAAGTTCCCAACGAAAGCCTCAAACCATCAGTATAATTCAATGCCGGTAGGGGTATTTTCCCTCGGAGTAGTTGTTTCTGGTGGTTTCACACAACTTATGCTCTACACGGAGCTATCGCCTACATTCACCTGAGGATGGCCCAAAAGGTCGAAATCGGTCCGGTCGTGGATTGTCATGGAACATTTGTTCCTGACTATCAGGACGTGTTCCAGACGGGGATCACTCGTATCCTCGTGATCGACGTTGGAGAAAGTGAAAACCAAACAGTTTTAACAAGTTCCCAACGAAAGCCTCAAACCATCAGTATAATTCAATGCCGGTAGGGGTATTTTCCCTCGGAGTAGTTGTTTCTGGTGGTTTCACACAACTTATGCTCTACACGGAGCAATCGCCTACATTCACCTGAGGATGGCCCAAAAGGTCGAAACCGGTCCGGTCGTGGATTGACATGGAACATTTGTTCCTGACTATCAGGACGTGTTCCAGACGGGGATCACTCGTATCCTCGTGATCGACGTTGGAGAAAGTGAAAACCAAACAGTTTTAACAAGTTCCCAACGAAAGCCTCAAGCCATCAGTATATTTCAATGCCGGTAGGGGTATTTTCCCTCGGAGTAGTTGTTTCTGGTGGTTTCACACAACTTATGCTCTACACGGAGCTATCGCCTACATTCACCTGAGGATGGCCCAAAAGGTCGAAACCGGTCCGGTCGTGGATTGGCATGGAACATTTGTTCCTGACTATCAGGACGTGTTCCAGACGGGGATCACTCGTATCCTCGTGATCGACGTTGGAGAAAGTGAAAACCAAACAGTTTTAAGAAGTTCCCAACGAAAGCCTCAAACCATCAGTATAATTCAATGCCGGTAGGGGTATTTTCCCTCGGAGTAGTTGTTTCTGGTGGTTTCACACAACTTATGCCCTACACGGAGCTATCGCCTACATTCACCTGAGGATGGCCCAAAAGGTCGAAACCGGTCCGGTCGTGGATTGGCATGGAACATTTGTTCCTGACTATCAGGACGTGTTCCAGACGGGGATCACTCGTATCCTCGTGATCGACGTTGGAGAAAGTGAAAACCAAACAGTTTTAACAAGTTCCCAACGAAAGCCTCAAACCATCAGTATAATTCAATGCCGGTAGGGGTATTTTCCCTCGGAGTAGTTGTTTCTGGTGGTTTCACACAACTTATGCTCTACACGGAGCTATCGCCTACATTCACCTGAGGATGGCCCAAAAGGTCGAAACCGGTCCGGTCGTGGATTGGCATGGAACATTTGTTCCTGACTATTAGGACGTGTTCCAGACGGGGATCACTCGTATCCTCGTGATCGACGTTGGAGAAAGTAAAAACCAAACAGTTTTAACAAGTTCCCAACGAAAGCCTTAAACCATCAGTATAATTCAATGCCGGTAGGGGTATTTTCCCTCGGAGTAGTTGTTTCTGGTGGTTTCACACAACTTATGCTCTACACGGAGCTATCGCCTACATGCACCTGAGGATGGCCCAAAAGGTCGAAACCGGTCCGGTCGTGGATTGGCATGGAACATTTGTTCCTGACTATCAGGACGTGTTCCAGACGGGGATCACTCGTATCCTCGTGATCGACGTTGGAGAAAGTGAAAACCAAACAGTTTTAACAAGTTCCCAACGAAAGCCTCAAACCATCAGTATAATTCAATGACGGTAGGGGTATTTTCCCTCGAAATAGTTGTTTCTGGTGGTTTCACACAACTTATACTCTACACGGAGCTATCGCCTACATTCACCTGAGGATGGCCCAAAAGGTCGAAACCGGTCCGGTCGTGGATTGGCATGGAACATTTGTTCCTGACTATCAGGACGTGTTCCAGACGGGGATCACTCGTATCCTCGTGATCGACGTTGGAGAAAGTGAAAACCAAACAGTTTTAACAAGTTCCCAACGAAAGCCTTAAACCATCAGTATAATTCAATGCCGGTAGGGGTATTTTCCCTCGGAGTAGTTGTTTCTGGTGGTTTCACACAACTTATGCTCTACACGGAGCTATCGCCTACATGCACCTGAGGATGGCCCAAAAGGTCGAAACCGGTCCGGTCGTGGATTGGCATGGAACATTTGTTCCTGACTATCAGGACGTGTTCCAGACGGGGATCACTCGTATCCTCGTGATCGACGTTGGAGAAAGTGAAAACCAAACAGTTTTAACAAGTTCCCAACGAAAGCCTCAAACCATCAGTATAATTCAATGCCGGTAGGGGTATTTTCCCTCGGAGTAGTTGTTTCTGGTGGTTTCACACAACTTATGCTCTACACGGAGCTATCGCCTACATTCACCTGAGGATGGCCCAAAAGGTCAAAACCGGTCCGGTTGTGGATTGGCATGGAACATTTGTTCCTGACTATCAGGACGTGTTCCAGACGGGGATCACTCGTATCCTCGTGATCGACGTTGGAGAAAGTGAAAACCAAACAGTTTTAACAAGTTCCCAACGAAAGCCTCAAACCATCAGTATAATTCAATGCCGGTAGGGGTATTTTCCCTCGGAGTAGTTGTTTCTGGTGGTTTCACACAACTTATGCTCTACACGGAGCTATCGCCTACATTCACCTGAGGATGGCCCAAAAGGTCGAAATCGGTCCGGTCGTGGATTGGCATGGAACATTTGTTCCTGACTATCAGGACGTGTTCCAGACGGGGATCACTCGTATCCTCGTGATCGACGTTGGAGAAAGTGAAAACCAAACAGTTTTAACAAGTTCCCAACGAAAGCCTCAAACCATCAGTATAATTCAATGCCGGTAGGGGTATTTTCCCTCGGAGTAGTTGTTTCTGGTGGTTTCACACAACTTATGCTCTACACGGAGCAATCGCCTACATTCACCTGAGGATGGCCCAAAAGGTCGAAACCGGTCCGGTCGTGAATTGACATGGAACATTTGTTCCTGACTATCAGGACGTGTTCCAGACGGGGATCACTCGTATCCTCGTGATCGACGTTGGAGAAAGTGAAAACCAAACAGTTTTAAACCTCGTAGAGTTTTTGCTTACGTGCAGAGATTTATTTATCACAAATCCAAAAACTAAAGTCAATGTGTCTAAACCTCTCACTTGCTTAGAATTACATGAAGCTGTCGTAGCTATAGTAAAACATATCCAAATCAAAGCTTTTGCTTCCGAAATTAGCTGCCGTGAAGAGGGATCTTTACCTTCGAAAGCATTTCGAAAGCTCTCTCCCTTTTTGGATAATAATAAAATTATCCGTCTTGGAGGAAGATTTCGACCTTCTTCGTTGTTTTATCAACAAAAATTCCCAATTTTGTTGCCCAATAATCATCGCTTTACCGATATGCTAGTAGAATACGTTCATTTAAAGTACTTTCACGCAGGAGTGCAATCTATCCAATGCATAATATCTCAGCAGTTCTGGATAATTTCTGCAAAGAAACTTATAAGACGTATTGTTTCCAAATGCATCACATGTTGGAAATCCGATCCCACTCCGATTCAAGCTCTACAAGGCGATTTACCATCCCAACGGGTTATTAGTCAAATAAAACCATTTCTACACACTGGTGTTGGTTTTGCAGGACCCTTCAATATTTTAAGTTCTAGATATACAGGTTGTCGCACCACTTAAGCTTATCTATGTCTATTTGTGTGCTTTACCACAAAAGCTCTTCATCTATAGTTAGTTTCTAGCTTATCTTCAGATGCATTTTTAGCTGCTTTATAGGCCGAATTATATCACTACATTCAGACTGTGGCAGTAATTTTTTAGGTGCCTATAGACAATTATCTAGCCTTATGCAAAATGCTGCAAAATCTGAGACTATTTCATGGCAGTTTGACCTCCTCTGCGCCTCATTTTGGTGGCCTGTGGGAATCGTCAGTGAAATCAGTAAAACCCATTTATTTGGAGTTATCGGAAGTCAAATCCTTACATTTGAAGAGATGTACAGTCTACTAGAACAGATCGAAGCTTTTTTGAATAGTCGTCTTTTGACTCCCTTGAGTAGTGATCCAAATGAATTCTCTGCAATTACCCCCGGTCATTTCTTGACATTAGAGTCACTACGTCCTATCCCCGAACCCGATTTTTCTAAAGTCTCAATCAATCGGTTAGACCGTTGGGAACTATTACAAAAAATCCATCAAGATTTCTGGTCAAGGTGGTCTAAAGAATATTTTTACTCCTTGCATCAAAGAAATAAATGAACTGAAAATAAAGGTAGTTTAGATGTTGCAAGTTTTAATCAAAGAGGACAATCTGCCTTGTATGCAGTGGCGTCTAGGACGCATCGCTGAAATGCACCCTGGTTCGGACGGCATAGTACTGTTCGTACTAGTAATGCGGCCAGTAGTAAAACTGTCCGCTTCCAATTAAAGATGATGTTGATAATAGTAGTTTTTAAAAGGGGTAGACCCCTTTTGGCCCGCGGAATGTTTAGTCCCTGTGCCCTGTTTGTATAAAATTTGTGGGTTGTTTATTACAAATCTATTTTCTTTAGTTTTTCTTATTTTATAGTTATATTCGCGTCGCCCTGTATATTACCTTTTACTGCAAATCAATGCGTCATTTGTTGTGTCTTTTCTCCAAAAGAAAGAACCTAATCAGTGCAAAATAAAACGTCGGTCGTAGCATACCTACACTAACACATACATACGGCGCGAACGATATATAAACCAGAATCTTGTTTACTTTTTTTCTTTTAATTTTAATATAATTTACGCGAGTGTAAATTATCCTTCTCCAAACCTCTCCTTAAGACGCTGGTTGGATTATTGGAACGTCAAAGACAACCGTAAGTTTTCCTATTTACCTATGAAAATTACATTCCATTTTTCTCTCCTGAGAATCTACTCCCAACATATCCAAGTGGGAATTCGCGGGTGGTAATCACTATACACTTTTCTGAGAATCATAGCTGGGAATCGCCTAGGGATTATATGGACATCGCTGGAAATCACTGGGAATCATTGTACAAAATTAGAAATCACTACGTTTTTTGGGGTCGCGAAATTCCTCTCGGATGTATCTGAATCGCCGCGGTTCTTTAAAACGAAAAATATGTTATTTAAATGGACTGTATGATTGTTGCTGGTGTTAAGTATGTTAAAAACTAAGAAAACGCAAGAAAGAAATCATAAAGTGGCGAATGGCACTAACCTTACTATTAATTCTTGTCAGTTCTGGGCTCCCCGTTTGCAGTTTTACTTCAATTCAGCACCCTCTAAACAGTTTTTGAGGAGTCTTAAAGCACATGCAGTGTTTTATAATAGTTTGTTGCCCATAATTAGTCATCAGTTCTCATACGTGCATATGAGAGAGCCATCTTATGGATCACAAATAAAATAGAATATCAAAAATTAGTAAACACTTAAAAATAATATTCGATGAGCAAACAGTATCACACCTGAATTGTTTTTGAATTGTTTTTTATATAATTAATTAATTTCTTAATTAATAATTTTAAAATATTTTATTAAACCCAGTAAAAAAAAACTTATGAATGTAAAGAAATACGGATCGGATCGTCGGGAAATACGATAAGGAGTCTTGTAACTAAAAGAAAATTCGTCAAATAATAAGGAATGCGCTTATCAAATCGCGTGTGAGTGGGGTAACTCATGTAGGAGAAACGAAACGCCCTCTTCAGGTTGGAGTAAATGAACATCAAACCCAATTAGGGGATATTGAAAAATCGGTTTAGCGGATCATGCGTGATCACAGAATTCAATATGCTAAAGCTAAAGTTTTGCATAAGGAGTCGCATTGGCGGAAACGAAAGTTTATTGAAGCTTCATTTATATTGCAGAACATAGAAGTTTTCAGTTAACCAAGCACGGACATACCAAACAAGCGTCTTAGGATTAAAAAAGGATTGTTTAGTTACACTTGAAAATGGTTAGAGATACTTACTAACCGAAATGTCGTCTTTTAGATAAATAAAGACAATGAAAATCCAAAATTTTGTTTATACGCAGTCATTGTCTACGAGTATAAAAAAAATACCTTACTTTGTTATACAGGGTTCCTAAAGTAGGATATTAATAGTAATGTCCTTACTCTCAGTAAAGTAATAACTTCCACTGTAACTTTAGATTTATTTTCGAGTTTTCAAATGGACCGGTTTCTGTGACTCAGTGTGCAACATTTACCATCGTTTCAAAAGATCCGGGTGCATCAGTACTAGAAAGTGTTACGACGAGGGCGAGATACCAGGTCATTTCTTTACCTCTTACAGGGTGGATAAAGATAATAAGGTATGCGAGTTTGTTGAGCCACATGAACCCTGTTTACAGAGGCATTTGAAATTCCAAATAGCATCTGCCAATAGATTCTTAAAAAACAAGGTATTTACGATTGGGAAATTGCTATTGAAATGTTTTCTTCATTGCCCTCCTAATTCGCGAAAAACGTGCTACTGGTCTCGCAAAAATAAATATTTGCATGCAGGGGTGAGAACGCCACATCCCAAAAAAAATGTGTGGCAGTCATTTGGACAATCCTTGAATTGTTGGCTACTACACGCGAGAGTTTTACCACCGTTTCGGTTCTGTGAAGACGAGGCAGTTTGCGGTCTAGAATTATTCAGGGCATTTAAATTAAATTCCTTAATCCAAGAGGCAAGCAAAGCAAACGTCGTGCAACCAATAAAAATTTTTGTCTACATTTGACAGCATCCCTGCCATATGTGACGTTTGCAGTTACACAGTGAGTACAAATCATATGTTTTTCTAAATTAACACCCAGTATGTTTTTAATTTTTTGGAATTTACTGGGAATTTTATTTTCAACAATACCAATCTTGTTGGGTTTTCCTTCAACGGTTTATGAAATATCGACAATTATTTTGAGGAAACTGATAATAGGATTTGTAATATAACAACCCAGTATTTGGTTTTGGGTATGTTGACCAGGGCACATTTTTCTGAAATGGTTAATAGGAATTGGGAAAGAATAATACAAAATATTCAAAGTACTCTGTTATCTAATATCCCTCGTTGCTTACTTTTTTTAAGGAAAGTATGGTTGGTAAATATGTATGTATTATCTAACGTATGGTACCTAGCTCAGGTATCACCGCTTCCAAAAAAGCATAGCCAGAAAATAGTGTTAATTACAGGCAAATTCATATGGGGGGGCTGTCTATATCTGGTTAAAAGGCAACAGATTGAAACGGACTATAAAGTGGGCGGGCTGAATCTAGTAAATGTGGAAATCAAGGCACTCTTTTCTTAAAAACGCAGTTTGGCTCTTGGACAGACTAAGAAACGAAAATTTGGTTTAAATCTAATCTTAATAATATTTTTGAAAATAATTTACAAGGGAACCTTATCATAAGAAAAGTGAAATCTAAAATAAATGTGTTCGATCTTAATCGAATTATTATTATTTTTATTGGTATTTTGGAGTAATTTAGTTTTTAAGGTAAATTGTAGTGCCTTTTTTGTTTTTATTTTATTTTAATTAAATTGCCCAGTTAAGAGCTTGGAATACCAGGCTCTGCCGTTCGCACGGCGAATTTCCCCCACTTCGGCGGCCTGCAAGTGAACTGCAGGGCCGCACGTGGTCGACAGACACGATCGATTGACCGATGATAAAACGTAACTTTAAAAAACATAAAAAACTTCGTGAATTTACAGTCCATATTTTTCTTTATAAAAAGTGCCTAAACGATACATCGTTTTTCTCGTAATTAACGAGTCCGTTGCGGTACATAAATTTGTTCACTTTGAGCCGAATTTTTATTTCGGATTTTATGCGGCCGATTATTTAAGAACGTTTAAACCGATTTTACGGACATTTTGTTTTTGCAAAAGACTGCTTTATTAGCTTTGGAATATTCGCATGTTCTTGGATTTATCCTAATTTGTTGTGGGAATGCCGCGAAGAATTCCGTAAGTAATTAATTGGGCAATTACTCATTAGTAAATTACAATTTACGTTTTTCATAATTTAAATTTAAATTAAAATTATTGATTTGATTTGTGCTCACATTATTGACAAAAAAACTGTTTTCGCGAAAAATAAAATAAAATTTTCTTATCAATTTTATATGGGATTTTTATAAGAAAGGATTGTTTCAAGCATTTTAAATGCGTTTTTGTTTCTTTCATTTTATCCATATATTCGCAGAGAATTTAACTTATCAATTTATTTGATCTTCGTGAAAAACATTTTTCTTGTTTGGAAAACTAATTTAAAATATTAGATATCAAAATAGCCTTCTATAAGGAATTTTTCGAGCTTGTAAACCCATAGGTTTTTAGTTTAAGGCCAATTTGAATTGTTTTTGAAGCGGTTTTTATTCAAGATGCCTAAACTTTCGGTAACAGATACCGAAAAGTTAAATAGGTACACGTCGCAAAGAGCTACCTTTTCAAATAATATTAAGGAGGCGTACTCGCAAGCTGTGCTAGCAAAGACCGACGTATCCCTAATACATGAACTTAAGTGTAGATATGATGATGTTTTGAAAGAATTTAGTAAGTTTCAAGCAGGATGAATTTAGGGCCACGACTTCCAAGATGTTTTATGGGTTTAAGGCTATTTATTTTGAGCGTGTTGAGTCCACCTCAACGTCCGTTGCTTCGGCCCAGAGTGCTCCTAAAAGGTCTGTTAGGTTAGAGCCAGTAGGAGTAAAGATTTTTACGGGCGATTATAAAGAGTGGAGAACTTTTTTGACACTTTTAACTCTGCTATACATACACACTCAGAATTATCGGATTTAGATAAATTTAGGTACTTGCTTAAATATTTGGAGGGAGAGCCTTTGGTTTTGGTTCGTTCCATGCCAGTTACTGGAGTTAATTATGCAATCGTTTATAATTTATTAATTAAAAAATACGAAAATCACAGGTTGATTGCCACTAACTTTTGGAATGAAATTTACTTTTTTCCCACTTTAAAAGATGATACAGATCTAGGGGAGTTGAGTAAACTTTTATCTACATTTTCCAAAAATTTAGAGGCTTTAAAAAACATGCAATATCCAGTGGAGCATTGGGATTTTGTGAATTTTCACATTCTTTTATATAAACTTCCGAGCAGTACGCGCAATAGATTTGAGTTAGAGTTTGCTAGTCATGCCACAAGCCGTGCTTCAAAAGGACAACCTTCGTATAAGGAACTTTACTCATTTTTTGAGTTCATGTAAAAAATTTTTGCCAAAAAATCCTTACTCGAGATTTACTTTTGTTAAAAGTAAACATTTGTGTTTGATCTGTTTTGGACTGCATAGTTCAAAGGACTGTACCGTTACTCAAATATGTGGATGCAGACACCGTCATCATTCATTATTACATTTTTCGAAACGTGATAATGGCGGTCAGAGCGTACCTTCCATTAGACCGCCTGCGACTTCGGTGACACAACCAGTTGTCGGACAGGGGGATAGCACTAGTCAAGGCCCACTCAAGGAAAATATTTCTGTCGCCACTTCTTTGGTCTCTAGCTCATGTAATTCCGATCCTGCCTACTGCCATGGGTCATATTAAAAATACTGAGGGTAACGTCGTGCCCATTCGAATATTACTGGAGTCGGGTTCAGCTGCGAGCTTTATTTCGGAAAGTTGTTTAAGGCGCCTTGGTTTGTCCCGCCAAAACTGTGAGATGCAAATCTCTGGTATTGGAAAAAGTGGAAACACGGTGACAAAAGGCTTTGTAAAATGTATTTTAAAACCTCAGTTTTGTATTGAACCTGAGTTAACGCTGAAAGCGTTGGTCCTTCCTGAAATTTGTTGTGCATTACCTATGCGTTTAGTAAGCTTTTTCAACAAGTCATATTTCGATGGCCATGAACTTGCTGATAGGGAATTTTGGAAATCCCATAGCATAGATATGCTTATTGGCGTGTCGGAATTCGGCACTATTATGAAATTTAATAAAATTGATTCTCCAGGCTTGGATGGACCCACATTTATAAAAACTATATTTGGTTGGGTTGCCCTGGGAAATTCTAAAGTTTCAAAGAAAAGACAAGTTAAGGACACCTTTTTGCTGACTTATTTTAGTTCCATCTTGGAGTCTTTGGATTTTAATATTAAAAGGCTGTGGGAGGTCGAAAGTGTACCTGACAAAGTCGTTGTTTCGCCAGAAACTGAGTTTTGTGAAAATTTGTATAAGGAAACTCATTATAAAAATTCATCTTCGAAGTATGTTGTTGCTTTGCCTTTTCGAATAAAAAATGTTAGAAACGTGAAATTTCGTACCCGTGAATTTAAAAATCAAACAAGTTTCATGGCTAATCGGGCAAAAAGGAGTTTTTTGATTCTCTCATATTTTTCCGTGGGTAGCCCGAAAGCTTAACCTCACGGGGGTCCAAGATCTAATGGACACTTGCGAAGTTAATTAGACGGTTTTATCTCTAATTAAATGTAAATAATAAAAGAACTATAGCAAGAAGCGCCATCTACCGAGATACGAGAGAAACAAAAAACACAAGCAGGCGAAACACTGCTATACAATATCGATCAATGAAAAGATCGAATGCAAATAAAAGAAAACAACTATAGTCCGTGACCTACGACAGCTCTTTGTCTTTTCAGGCCGGATCAACGCATTTTGCATTTTTACCCGTCATTCAACGGAATTTTTAAGCCAAATAATACTAACAAACGTAAAATTTCGTACCCATGAAACTTGTTTGATTTTTAAATTCACGGGTACGAAATTTCACGTTTGTTAGTATTATTTGGCTTAAAAATTCCGTTGATTGACGCTCACTGTCTTGATGACGGGTAAAAATGCAAAATGCGTTGATCCGGCCTGAAAAGACAAAGAGCTGTCGTAGGTCACGGACTATAGTTGTTTTCTTTTATTTGCATTCGATCTTTTCATTGATCGATATTGTATAGCAGTGTTTCGCCTGCTTGTGTTTTTTGTTTTTTGTTTCTCTCGTATCTCGGTAGATGGCGCTTCTTGCTATAGTTCTTTTATTATTTACATTTAATTAGAGACAAAACCGTCTAATTAGCTTCGCAAGATTTGTCACATTGACCAGCAGTGTTCTGAGGAGTCCCACAAGGACGAAACAGTTAACTGTCAACACTTATTAGGTGTCCATTAGATCTTGGACCCCCGTGAGGTTAAGCTTTCGGGCTACCCACGGAAAAATATGAGAGAAACAAAAAACTCCTTTTTGCCCGATTAGCCATGAAACTTGTTTGATTAAAAAATGTAAGTTTTGGTGAATCAAAAAATTTGGCATTGCGCAAATTGTATTCTTTGGAAAATAGGTTGTATAAAAACCGTTCTTTGTTGGAATCGCATAAAGATTTTATGAAAGAATATTTGGAGTCTGGTTACATGTCCCCAGTGGGACCTGGTGACGAACCTGGTCAGTTTTATATTCGCCATCACTGCGTTGTTAAAGAGGAATCTATATCGACTAAGACCAGGGTAGTTTCCGATTCTTCTATGAAATCTTCCAACGGAGTTTCGCTCAACTCTACGCTATACGCTGGACCCAAACTTCATTCAGACATTTCAGGGGTGCTGCTGAATTTTCGTTTGCACAAATATGTGCTTATAGCAGACATTAAAAAAATGTTTTTGCAGATTCTTGTTCGTGAGGAAGATAGAAAGTTTCAACATATTTTGTGGAGATTCGATCGTGGAGATCCTATACAAGAATATCGACTAAATACTTTGGTTTTTGGAGTTAGCAATTCGCCTTACTTGGCAAACAGGACTATTCGACAGCTGGCAATTGATGAGAAGGAATCTTTTCCATTGGCATCAAACATTCTATTGTCGGACGTCTACGTGGACGATGTTTTGACGGGTTTTGATGACCTTGAATATGGGCTAAAAGTTAAATTTAAGCTTACAGAGATTTTAAAAAGAGGTGGGTTTGAGTTGAGAAAATGGGCAAGTAATTGCAGTGACGTTTTATCTGAACACCTCTCGAGCATCAGCAACCCATTTCGTTTGATACAGAAGCTCCTTCGTGTCTTAAAGTCCTTGGTTTGCAATGGCATGCAGCTTTTGATAATTTTACTTATAAAATTGGCGACTTTTCAAGTAATGAGTGCACGAAAAGATCGATTTTGTCGAACTTAGCCAGGATTTTTGATCCTTTGGGCATAATTGCATCACTAACTTTGTTTGCCAAGAAACTTATCCAGGATTTGTGGAGTTTAGGTCTGGATTGGAATGCATTGTTTTTGCGATGCGAGTGAAAGAGGTTACAGAGCAGTAATTTATTTTCGCGTTTTTGTAAATGGCGAGTACAAAATTTATTTTGTTACTGCAAAGTCAAAGGTTGCTCCTCTAAAAAGAGTTACTTTACCTCGTTTAGAGCTCTGCGCAGCCGTTCTATTGTCAAATTTGGTGAATGTTGCACGGAACACATTTGGAGATAAGAGTTTGATAAAAAACACGGTTGCATGGTCTGATTCAAAGGTGACTTTGGCTTGGATCAAATCTTCTGCGCATTGGTGGCAAACATTTGTCAGCAACCGAGTCAGTCATATTCAAGACATAATTTCTCCCGGAAATTGGCGTTACGTTCCTACAAATGACAATCCGGCTGATTGCGCTAGTAGAGGACTTTATCCTTTGCAAATACTTGAACATCCAACGTGGTTTGTTGGTCCTGCCTTTCTTTGGAAATCTGGCCTGCTGATTTGTCGGCAGATACCCCCTCAGAATGTTTGGAGGAGGAAAAAAGGACAAGTTCAACTTTTATTGCTATTTCGGATCCTTCCGGAGTATTCAATCGCTATTCTTCTTTAGGGAAGATTTTGAGGATTATAGCATTTTGCATAAGATTTTTCTCTAACATTCAAAGAAAGCAAAGTCAAGTTCCTATGTCTCTTCGTTTGGACGATTTGTGTGAGGAAGATGTAAATAAGGCTCTGCTTTGTCTTGTTAAGCAAGTTCAGTCAGAGGTCTTTTCTGAAGCTATTTCAAAGCTAAATGAAAATAAAGTCGTTAAAAAATCTTTGAGGAAATTAAATCCATTTGTTGATCCTCATGGTTTTCTCAGGGTCGGCGGGCGTTTAACCCATTCGAAAACTTTGTCCTACGATAAAAAATTACCTTTGCTACTTCCTCAAAAGTATCGACTTACTGAGTTGATTATTTTTTACCTGCATGAAAAATACCTACATCCAGGTTTGCAGGCATTTCATTTTTTGATTATGCAAAAATTTTGGATTTTGTCAGCCAAGAACTCTATTCGAAGATGTTTGTCTTGATGTTTGTTATATTATTTTTTCATATAATATAACTTTTTGTATATTATTGATGTTGTTTTAATATACCTCAAATTTACCTCGGCTAGGAAGAGCTATTTAGGGTCGTGAGGTTCCTTTAAGAAAAATATTGTCAATTTTCTATTTTTGAAATGATAATAAACCTCTATTTACTTTGACACAATTAACAACAATGGTGACAGATTTTTCTTACTATCACCATGTTACCAATGTATCAATGCAGGAACGAAATAAAAGATCAGGATTACTTTTTGTTTACAACCCTCAACATTTATTTTGTTTCAGAAAGAAAAACAAAAAAAAAAACAAATGATCAAATATAAACAAGAAAAAAATATTAATTTTTTGTTGAAACTCAGTTTCTTAAAAAGGTAGTAAAAAAAATGATATTAATAAAATTATAGATTTTACTGTTCAAATATAACTTAAAAGAGACATACTTCCTTTTTAGAACCTTGTTTCTTTGGATGTACAATAGTGAAAAAAAATATTTACATATGTTGTAATAGTTTTGTCGAGAATTGAGGTTAGAAAAAAAAATTACATAAAAACAAAACAATCTTAACCCAGGAAATGTTAGATTCAGTATACTTGAAGTAATCTTTAAAATACAACTATGGTTTCAATCATTTTTTGATTATGCAAAAATTTTGGATTTTGTCAGCCAAGTCGCTATTCGAAGATGTTTGTCTTGATGTTTGTTATTTTATTTTTTCATATAATATAACTTTTTGTATATTATTGATGTTGTTTTAATATATCTCAAATTTACCTCGGCTAGGAAGAGCTATTTAGGGTCGTGAGGTTCCTTTAAGAAAAATATTGTCAATTTTCTATTTTTGAAATGATAATAAACCTCTATTTACTTTGACACAATTAACTCCGACCCGGAAAGTTAGCACCTGTATAGGGTCCCTTTCCCAGGGTTACGGGAGAAGACCACATCGATATGAAAGGCGGAGAGAATGGACCTCGGTACGGTGATCATAGCGTAGGTGGCAACCCTTTCTTTTAGGGATAGTATAAAAGACCACAGCTGTTGCCTTACAGTATGGCGTTGGCTCGTCAAAGGCTAGAGGAGAAAGCCTTGATTAAAAATCCTGGCCCTCCAAGTAGGGGGTTGAGGCATTAGACTGGTTCTCTAATACTTGTAAAACAAAGCAATTACCAAAAAGCCTAAACAAAGCCTCGGAGCAATGGATGGAAACTCTCGAAGACGAAAAAAGCAAAAACAAAGGACTATGAATATAGCTACATGGAACGTACAGGGAGTGAATCAAAAGTTGGACATTATTGCAACTGAAGTGCAGAATGGGAAAAATTCCGATCAGGTGATAATTTCTCTCTTTGTTGAAAGTTATTTTCTTTTTGATCACCTGATCATTTTGTTAAAATCATTCGCGTTTTTTGCTCACGCTGGGAGTTTGAAGCGCCACCCTGTGTGTGACAGGGGAATGAAGACTTCACTTCCGCCAAAAAACTAAAAGAAGTCACACGTGTTTTCGGGTTGAAGACCGAAATTCCAGTCGCAAGAAAGGGCCGCGGCGCCGCCAGTGAAATTTTGGGAATGCTACAGAATTACAGAAGGTAAGCTTCTAGCTTTGTTTTTTAATTTAATAGACTCTGTTTTCCCAGGCGGGGCGAATTTAACTTTGGGGTTATTTTTTGGGATATCTCTAGTTTTTCTCCCCTTCAGGGCTCAGATGTCTATTTGGTCCTTCAGACCCTTATGTTTTGAAAAAGCCCTTTGGTTTTTACAGTTTTCTTTGTTAAGAAATTGGTAATTTTATAGTTATTTTGCAGCAACCACATTTTATCGTTTTTTTGCCAGATTCGGACATTGTTGTTTTTGTACCGGTTTTTTTTTAGAGTCCGCATGGTTTTGAAGGTTGGTTGCCCTGAGTTTGGTTTATGACCTCGTGCGGCGATAAAAAAACCCCCCGTTCGACATTTGGCAGCGGCCCGGGCCCCCCCGTTCTTTTTCTTGCTGGCTGACATTTCATTGACGTTTGTGTGTTCTAACCTCACAACTTTACGTGTTGTTTTGTTTACCTCCGAGGCTAGAAAATTGTTGATTATTCGTCGGGTTTCGAATTTGTTTGTGTGAAATTCGTCGAAATTTACCTTCGTTTTTTGCTTTCGTTAAGCGCGAGATTGTTGCCGCGTTCTTAGCGAACCGTACCCGGGTGTTGATAGCGGATTTGTCGCGAAAAAACCTACTTTTTTGTATCTGATAAAAACCGCTTTGTCATGTCTAACATAAAAGTTTTGAAAAAACAACAAAATAGCGTTTTTAATAAATTAAAAACAACTTATAATAGAGCCGTCGAAGCCCAGGGCAATGCAGAGAAGGCAAAAAAGTTAAAACCCAGATGGGAAGATGTGCCTTCTCTGGTAAGTCACTTCGATGCATTGCATTTTGAAATTATAAACTTGGATAGTAGTGATCAGATACAAGAAAGTCAGGAAACTTGATGAAATGAAATACACAATTAGATCGATTTGTCGTGAGCTCCATCCGGAGGATTACCAAGATGCCTCACAGACAATGTTGAACCATTCCCTGGTAAATGTGGACAGGGGTCTTGAAATTAAAAGAATAGAGGTACCCCATTTTGACGGTAATCTTAAAAAATGGCCCACCTTTTTTGATATGTTTAAGTCACTTGTCCACGATAAAGCTGACATGAGTGAAATAGCTAAATTTCAAGCCTTAAATACCGCTCTGGTGGGAGAGGCTGCATCTGTAATTAGGAACATACCGCTAACCTCGGATAATTATCGAGTAGCCTTCGATGCGATGATTAGACGCTTTAATAATAAAAGACTTTTGGTAACAAATTATTGGACGTCTATTTGTCAAGCCCCTTCTGCAAAATCGAGCAACCCACATGATTTAAGGTTATTGTTGTCCACTTTCCGGGAAAATTTGGAAGCATTGTCAAACTATGATGATGTAGACCTTTTAGATTTTGCTAAAATGATTCTTCTTTAGCAAAAAGTTGATACCCCATTGAAAACTCAGTTTGAGATTGAGTATAGTGATAAGGAAATCCCGTCCTATAAAGATTTGTTTAAATTCTTAGAGAAAAATTGTCGGGCTTTGGAAAATAGTTCTCTTTTGAATAAGCCGAATGAGGTCTCACCTCCTCTACCCCCTAGGCAGGGTGGCAAACCACCCTATCCTGTGTTATTTACTGGAATAGGCCAGTCTGGTAATAAAGGTTGTGTTTATTGCCAGCAACAGCCCTACCATCCCCTTGTGAAGTGTACCAGATTTCTGGAATTAGAAGTAGGTCAGCGCCATCAATTTGTTAAGCGTGAACGATTGTGTTTTAACTGCTTTGGCAAACATGGTGTATCTCAATGCCCTACAAATGCCACGTGTCGTCAGTGCCAGGGTCTTCACCATTCCCTGTTGCACTTTGTGAAAAGCTCTCCGAGCCACCAAGTTGATTGTCCGGGGGAGACCCCCCGTATACCTGATAGTGAGGGTGCCAAACAGGCATTGTGTACCGCTACACCCAGTAGCAACCATTTTGAACCTCGTAAGAGGAGACCTGTGTTTTTAGATGATTTTCCAGGGGAGAGCCCCCACATACCTAATAGTGAAGGTGCCAAACAGGCAATGTGTACCGCTACACCCAGTAGCCACCATTTTGAACCTCGTGAGAGGAGACCTGTGCTTTTTGCAACTGCCCAAGTTTTAGTGTTAGATGCCCACAACAAGTTTTTATTTATTTTATTTTTTATTTTTTATTTTTATTTACCATATCATTACGGGCGAACCCAATTACAATGACAGGAATAAATGAGAGTTACATAAATATACGATAAAAGTAGCATACAAGTAAAGGTAGTCTTAAGCATTAATTAGATGTACAAGAATAGGTTGGACTTTCAGGCATTATTTTGCAAGTGCGTATTTCTGAGCTGTTTTAAATTGGTATTAAATATATCGATAGCTGGAGTATTGTTACAAATGTCGCACATTGTATAAAGCGGTGAATACTTTAAAACATTTAGTCTAGGCGTTGGCAGATAGAAAGTGGATAGTTGTCTCGATCCCTGGCGCGGGATTATGAAGTTTAGTTGGGCTAATAAGTCTGCACAGTCTATTTGATTGTTTAAAATTTTATGTAAGGTTGCCTGAGATGCGTACTGTCTTCTGCTGTTTAGAGATGGAATATCGAATCTGGCGAGATGTTGGTTTTGAGGGATTCCTTGAGCGGGATAGGTTCCATCTACTTTAAAGGATAAAAATTTTAAGAAACGCCTTTGAATTCTCTCGAGGTCTTCTATTTGGTTAATTTGATGTGGATTCCAGACAATAGACGCATATTCGAGCTTTGATCTAATATAAGCAAAGTAAAGACTCTTGAGCGCTGAGATGTTAGTTAATTCTTTTGAGATGCGAACAATGAAACCGTACATTCTCGATGCAGCTGATGTAATATCTTCAATATGAGAAGAGAATGATAGTTTCTTGTCAAAAATTACTCCTAGGTCGCGTATGGTTTCCGGCCTCTCCAGGACTTGGCCATTTATAGCATAGTCATACGTTAGATATGTAGTTTTATTTGTATACGTCATTACTTTGCATTTAGCAATGTTAAGAGGTAGGCCGTTTTGAACGCACCAATTCTGGATTGCATTTAGATCATTTTGAAGAGCTATACAGTCAGAGACGTCACCTATTACTCTGAATGTTTTAAAATCGTCAGCATATGAAAGGCTGGATGAACCGAGGCCCCTTCCCAAACCATCTATGAAGATGTCGAAAAAAAGAGGTCCCAGCACAGAGCCCTGTGGTACGCCGGAGCTGACAAGGTATTCGGCAGACCTAACACCATTTACATACACGTGTTGGCGTCTGTTGCTTAAGCAAGATTTTATTAGGTTTAATAATGGTATGTTAAAACCGAAATTTTTTAAGGTTGTTAAGAGCACGCCGGTGTCAAGTCTGTCGAACGCCTTAGAAAAATCTGTATATATGACGTCGAGCTGTTGACCTGCGTGAATAGTTTGAGAAATGGTTTGTGTTATAGACAGAAGATTGGTAACAGTAGAACGTCCTTTAATGAAGCCGTGTTGATTAGGTGATAAAATATTATTCACAGAGGGGTAGATAGACTTATGCAAGAGAAATTCAAAGGCTTTCAAAAAGTTGTTAATTATAGTTATAGGTCTGTAATTTTTAATATAAGATTTATTGTCAGATTTAAAAATGGGACACACCTTGCTGACCTTCCACGAGGAGGGTATTCTCGACTCACTGAGGCATTTGTTATATAATTTACACAAGGGAACCGCGAGAATGGAGGCGCAATCTCGTATAATAAAGCTTGGTATGGAGTCTGGACCCGCTGTTAATTTAGGTTTAAGCTTTCCAAGAGCATTTTCAACTTCCGTATTTGAGAAATCTGTTATGCAAATACAGGGGGAATTATTATTCGCCGTGTGATTCTGAGGAGGTTGTACGGGGTTGTCGTTAAAAACGCTCTTAAAATAGTCTGAAAAACCCTGCGAAATGGATTGCATAGAGTCATATTCAGTGTTATCGTGGTACATTACGCTAGGAATTGATGACGTTGTTTTTTGGCTGTTTATGAAAGACCAGAATTTTGAGGGATCGCTCTTTATGTTATTTTCAGCGGTATGTATGAATTCCAGGTGTAGTTTTTTTATTTCTAGTTTTAAATATGCTCTTAATTGACTAAATTCTCGGTAGGTGTCAGGATTTGGATTTTCTTTATTTACTTTTCGCAGCCTTTCTTTTTTATATATATTTTTAATGATATCGGGCGTAAACCAAGGAGGAAACTGCCGCTTTTTGGCATTTTTTGAATATTTTGGAACTAGTTTTTCAAAAATACCGTAAATGTATATGTATAGTTGCTGACTCATTTGGTCTAAATCCTCAAAGTCATTCAAAAAACCCCAGTCTGTGTTCGGGAGTTGCAGATATAAAGCTGGAAAATTAGCCTTTCGAAAGTTGTATACTGTTTGTGAATTAATATTAGACAGATTAGTTTCTTCAGCCAGTCCGGTAACGTGAACATTTAGAGCCGGATGGTCGTCATGTTCACGAACCAGTACGTCAGTTGCTCTTGTGCATATTAGGTTAACATCTTTCTGTAAAACTAAGTCAAGGATTCGATTTATCGAGTTTCGCTGAAAGTTCATCTGCGTCAGTTGAAATATGCTCATTTAATTTAATTACCAGAGTGTCAGTAAATTGGTGTTTATTTTGGAAGTCTAGAAAGTTCGCATATTGCGGGACATTAAAGTCACCGAGGATTATAACTTTGTTGTTAGGAATAATATCAAGTGCAATAAAAAAGTCGAGAATACTCTCTATATCCGTGGGGCGTACCGGAGTTTGTATGTATATTGTGAAAATATATATGAATGATTTCTGAAAATGGATTTTTACTCCAACAATTTCCGCAAACCTGGGAATCAGTGTAATTATTGATGTAGGAAAAATAACTTGAGAAGATTGCAAGATGTTATTAACCGCTAAAAGAACACCCCCACCCCTTGTCAGGCCTGTTGTCTTTCTATCTCTATCAAGGCGGTAAACGTTAAAATTAGTGTTCATAAACTCTCTATCAGAAATGTCAGGAACCAGCCAAGTTTCAGTGAATGAAATCACATCATAGTCGCATGTATACGTTGAAAGTAAGAGGTTGCCAGTTTTACTTCTAAGTCCCTGACAGTTCTGGTAATAAAGTGAAAAATCAACGGAATCTGATTTAGGTGGGAGATTTGTTTGCTATTGTTGCATGATGTTTTTTTGCAGTCTAGTTATTGCGTTTTTATATGCAGTGCATTTATTAGTATCCCATACGGCATGATCAATTTTGATGCTGTCATCGTCCTTTTTAAGTTTTATGCAGTTGGTGCACTGTAGGTTATCAGATTTGCAGTCTTTAACGTCATGAATTTTGCCACATCTTGGACAAGAGACAGTCTTTTCGCAGTTTTTAGATGAGTGGTAAAATTCGTTACAGTTAAAACAACGGGGAATAGTAAGACCGTCAAAGACTGTAGCTATCATACCCTACAAAGACATTACCGAATTTAAGTAGCTTTTCGTAGGTGGACCTATCGATTTGCAAGAGAGCTTGAAAGAGATTATTCTTGTTACGTGTCTTGTTAATGCTTATTACTTTTAGCTGTGAGTTTTTATGAAAAATATCAGAATTTAGTTTAATTAAAATTGTGGATAATTGTTCATCTGAGAGGCATTCTGTAAAACCGACGATTCTGACTCTGGGATTAATTCCATGTATTTCGCGGACTTCATATTTTTCGGATAAATTTTCCTCTGCTAGGGTTTTAAATCTGTTCTTATCCTCCGAATTTTTGCAGGCAATAAGGACTCCACCTTTGCTTGTGTGCTTGATTTTCGTAAAGGCAAAATTTTCTTCCACAGGGTTGATGTTTTCTAGAAGCGCTTTTTTAGTTTGATCGTTTGTTTGAGATTCATTTTTAGGCTTGATCAGGACGGCAGGCTGAGTGTTATTTTTAAGAATTTCTGAGTACTTTTTTTGCTTGGATTGCGCAGGTGGTTGCAATTCATTTGAAAGTAATGCAAGTTTATCAGCGGCAATATTCATAATGTCGAATTTTAGGCTTTCGAAGGTAGTGTTGAGAGCTTGTAACGCTTCTTGAACTTTGCTTTCTATTAGGTTTTTTATTTCCTGCTGATTCAATGTAATACAATCGGCAACACAGCGATCACATCGCCAGGAAAGACCGGGAATCTCCGCCAACAAAGTAACTAGGTTCTCGGATTCATGAACACAGGTGGAATGATAAGGTTTTTTGCATTGGCTACAAAAAACCTTTTTATTTCTCGAGCTTATCGTATCTTGGCATTCTTCGCAAGTAGGCATTTTTTTGTTATAAGTGATAAGGATTAATTTTAATCAAATTATTACCTTTGGCAGCTGCTTTCTGGAAATTTAATTACATCACCATGCAGGAGATATTCACAACTCACTACTGCGAAAAAATTACAAAAATCGGTGTACTTTTTCCCACCAAAAAAGGTTAAACTTCAGGAGCGCAAAAATTTCAAGTTTGTGTCTTGTCGGGCAATTTTAGATTCCGCTAGTGAAGTGTCCTTTGTAACTGTCTCTTTGGCTGAGAGGTTAGGACTTAAAGTAGCTCCGAATAGAACTCCTATTGAGGGAATAAATGGCATGATTTCTAGTACTTCAGATGGCAATGTAACATTGCAAATAGGCTCGTCCAAGTTTCCTGATAGTTTGTTTTCCTGTGATGGCATTCTTATTCCGAAAATTTGTGGAACCATACCTGTGACTGTTGTAGAATATGATTCTATTCAGTGGCCATACCTAAAAGATTTAGTTTTTGCAGATCCTAATTTTGGACAACCTAGTAGTGTAGACCTTTTGATTGGTGTTGATTTGTTTGGTCAGATGCTTGTGCCTGGCTTTAAAAGAGGAGAAAATGGAGGACCTTGTGCCATTAATTCAATATTTGGTTGGATACTCCTTGGTGGTATTGATGGTCCTCGTAAAACTCAAAAACCCATTAGTTTGTTGACCTTAGTGTCTTCCCCAATAGAATCTGGATTGGATAGTACCTTACAAAAGTTTTGGGAACTAGAATCGACCCCTCCAAAAATCCCTCTTCCCTCTGATGAGGACTTGTGTGGAAAATTGTTTGCTGCCGCTCAATCTGGAACTGAGTTTGGCAGATATGTTGTTCGTTTACCTTTCAGAGAGCCTCGACAAGAACTTGGTGACTCTAAAGGTCAAGCATTGCGTAGATTCAATATGATGGAAAACCGATTATTGAGGAATCCTGCTTTGTATAGTGTGTACAAAGAATTTGTTCAGGATTACCTAGACCAGGGGCTTCTGAAATTGGACAATTCTAACCCTGACTTCCATTCATATTTTGTTCCACACCACCCAGTTGTGAAGGTGGTAAAATGGTGTCCAAAATCTGATTCGTTTTGTTATGATGTGATGCCCATGGAAAGACCTTGTACCAAGAGAAACATTCTCTCTGAGATTGCAAGGATATATGATCCACTCGGGTTCCTAGCCCCAGTTGTTTTGGTTGCTAAGTGTTTAATGCAACGTTTGGGGGGTCCAGGGTCTTTCATGGGATGATACCCCCTCCAGTGATATTGTTACACAGTGGCAACTCTATGTGTCGCAACTACCATTATTATCTTACCTCGTTATGTTGTGAAGCAAAATGCTGTCACCACTGAATTGCATGGCTTTTGTGACGCCTCAATGTGTGCATATGGTGGTGCAGTATATATTCGACAAATTGAGTTGGATGGAAATATTTCTATCTCCTTTTTGTGTGGGAAAGTAGGGTGTGCCCTTTGAAAAGTATTTCTATTCCACGCTTAGAATTGTGTGCTGCTGTATTGTTGGCAGAGCTATTGGAGTTTGTTGGCAATCATCTTGATTGCATCCCGATTGATAAGATTTTTGCTTGGTCTGACTCCAGCGTTACCCTTGCTTGGACAAAATCGTGTCCATCAAAACGAAAGGCTTTTGTAGCCAATCGTGTAACGACTATTCAAGAGAAAGTTCCCCCCAGCTGTTGGTACCATGTAAATGGTAAGGAGAACCCAGCTGATTGCTTATCCCGGAGCTTACTTCCTGGTCAATTGATAGACCATCCTCTTTGGTTTACTGGACCATCCTGGTTGGCCCAGTCTAGTGAAACATGGCCTATGAACCATAAAATTGATGCGTTTGATGCTGATCTACCCCCTGAGGAAATTCGTTTTGTTTTTGTGAGAACAGAAATACCCCTTGATGAAGTACAGCTGTTACTCACTAAGTACTCCTCTTTACGTAAAATCTTGGGCATTGTTGCCTTTTGTTTGAGACCTTTTCGAGTGAAAAAAGATCCTTCTTTATCTTTTCCTACTAAAGCCCTCAATGAGGCAGATCTTTATTATGCTACTTTAGTTGTTGTGCGAGTTGTACAACAAGAAGTTTTTTTTGAAGATTTGAAAAGGATACGTAAGGGTGAGAGTTGTGCTAAGCCTCTTCGAAAGTTAGCTCCTTTTCTTGATTCCCATGGTGTTCTCAGGGTGGGCGGTAGATTACGTCACACTGATTTAGCATATGAGGTGAAACACCCCATGTTGTTGCCTCGTAGTCATAGGCTTACCACTTTGATTATAGAAAAATTCCATAATGAGCATGGACATCCAGGTCCTCGCTTATTGGAGTACCTCCTAAATCAACAGTTTTGGATTTTGTCAGTGAAAAGTGCCATTCACAGTGTTGTTTCCAAGTGTTTTTGTTGTGCCAGGGTAAATCCCAAACCATTGCACCCATTCATGGGTGACCTTCCTAAATTTAGAGTGTCCCAGGTGAAGCCCTTTTCCCATGTTAGTTTAGATTTTATAGGTCCATTCTCCATCACGTTAACCAAGCGTCGTGGTGTAAAAAGTCAAAAGGCTTATGGGTGTATTTTTGTTTGTTTCCCAACAAAGACCATTCACCTGGAGGCTGTTTCTGATTTGTCCACTGATGCATTTTTGGCTGCCCTCCGCCGATTTGTTGGTAGACGTGGCAGATGTGCTGCCCTCTACAGTGACCAGGGCACTAATTTTGTTGGGGCAAATAACCTCCTTGTGTCCTATTGTCAGCAAGCTGCTGAGACTTTAGCGATTAAGTGGTGTTTTAATCCACCCGCCAGTCCGCATTTTGGTGGACTCCATGAGTCTGGGGTAAAGTCCACGAAAACTCATCTGAAGATAATTGTGGGGGATCAAATCCTAACCTTTGAAGAGTTGATGACTGTATTGGTTCAGATTGAGGCTATTTTAAATAGTCGACCATTGTGTAGTATGAGCCCTGATCCTCATGACTTTCAAAGTCTTACTCCTGGACATTTCCTCACTTTGGAACCCTTGACAGCTCCTCCCGATGAAGACCTAACCAATGTTAAGTTAAACCGTCTCCATCGTTGGCAGCTTGTTCAGCAGATCCAGCAGCATTTTTGGCGCCGCTGGCATATGGAGTATTTACAGTCGTTGCAACAACGCGAAAGATGGAATACCCCCGATAACCCTCCAAAAGTTGGAACATTAGTAGCGTTGAAAGACGAAAACCTACCCCCATTGAAGTGGTCACTCGGTAGAATTGAAAAAATTTACTCGAGTCCAGATAGAATCCCCCGTGTCGTGCAAGTAAAAACCGCGAAAGGATTACTTGACCGTAGTTTGGTGAAGGTATGTCCGTTACCCAGCCAGTAACCAACCTTCAAAGCCTTGTGTAGCGTGAATCATGCTTATTTGAATTAACTTACGTATGACGTCCATAGTTATTGCGATAAAATTATTGTTGCAAAAATGCTAATTTATTGTTTAGACCCTTTGGGCAATTGAATAACCTTTTTTTTTTTGATTTTTTTGTTTTTGGGTTTTTCTATAAAAATTGGGAATTTTTATGGTGGGCGGAATGTTTAATGCTGCCAGTTATTTTTTCTTTATTGTTTTATTTTGAATTTTTGGGAAAACCTAACCTTAAAGTTTGTTTTGATATTTTTGGGCTTTCTGCAAAAACCTTCAAAAAAGAAAGTCCTGTTTGGGAAAAATTCCGATCAGGTGATAATTTCTCTCTTTGTTAAAAGTTATTTTCTTTTTGATCACCTGATCATTTTGTTAAAATCATTCGCGTTTTTTGCTCACGCTGGGAGTTTGAAGCGCCACCCTGTGTGTGACAGGGGAATGAAGACTTCACTTCTGCCAAAAAACTAAAAGAAGTCACACGTGTTTTCGGGTTGAAGACCGACATTCCAGTCGCAAGAAAGGGCCGCGGCGCCGCTAGTGAAATTTTGGGAATGCTACAGAATTACAGAAGGTAAGCTTCTAGCGTGTTGCCGATTTTTTCCTTTGTTTTTTAATTTAATATACTGTTTTTTTTTTTTTAATTTAACTTTGGGGTTATTTTTTTGGGATATCTCTAGTTTTTCTCCCCTTCAGGGCTCAGATGTCTAATCATACATACATAAAAGCGATAAAAGAACTATACAAAGGGTCAAAATCTAAAATTAAAATTGGAAATCGACTTTCAAAAGAATTCCTGGTAACAAAAGGCTTAAGACAGGGATGTTGTATCTCTCCAACTCTTTTTAAAATATATATCGCGGTGGCTCTAAAAAACTGGAAACGTAAAGTGCACGGCATGAAAATACAACTTTATTTATTTTTACTATATACACACTACAGTTTGGGTTGAACAGTATTTTAATTAAGATCTTCTTTGTAAAACATTAATATTAAAACACTGTGGCGCTTAAAATTTTCTTATTTCTGAACCCCCCTTCTCCACTGTATAAAAGTTACCGGGCATATCAATGTTTTACCTAGCTGGAAAATACAGTTCTGCTTCCAGATATTTGCTTAATTACTCAGTAATTTGATTTTAGTGTCACAAATTGGCACAGCGTTATTGTTGCTGACGACCAAGTAATTGTTAATAATGATGATAAAGAAGACATGGAGTATATGATGAGAAAGTTAACGGAAGAATACCAAAAGTGGGGACTAACAGTGCACGTGGACAAGACACAGTACTTATGTATTTGAAACGAATCCAGTGAGTTAGAACTAGACAATGGACAAACAATATCTCCCTGCAATGAGTATGTATACTTGGGTGTCACATTTGATGAGACAGGAACAGACTGTAAAGAATTGGAAAAAAGAATAGTAAAAGCAAACAAGGTTATTGGATGTCTTAACAGTATTTTATGGAGCAGAGAGATAAGAAAGAATGTAAAATTTAACATATATGAAACAATGGTAAAAAGCACGCTGTTGTATGGAATAGAGACTTGTCGCGTAACACAAAAATTCAAAACAAAAATGGAAAGTGTCGAAATGGATGCAATAAGAAGATCAATGAGAATATCTAGATTAGATCACATAAGAAATGAGATCATAAAAGAAAGAATGGGAATCGAGGGAAGCATAACGGATGACATCACTAAAAGGCAATTGATATGGTACGGCCATGTACAACGGATGAACGACGAAAGATTACCAAAACAGGTCCTAGAGTGGCAACCAGTAGGGCGCAGAAAAAGAGGACGTCCTAAACTAGAATGGCAACAGTCAATCCAAAGATCAATGAGTCAAAAGAATCTGACAGAAGATGATTGTCAGGATCGAAGGAGGTGGAGAATAGGCGTCGGACAACGTAGAAAAACGTTCTAAACCGACATAGTAGTAGTACAATTAACAACAATGGTGACAGATTTTTCTTACTATCACCATGTTACCAATGTATCAATGCAGGAACGAAATAAAAGATCAGGATTACTTTTTGTTTACAACCCTCAACATTTATTTTGTTTCAGAAAGAAAAACATAAAAAAAAACAAATGATCAATATAAACAAGAAAAAAATATTAATTTTTTGTTGAAACTCAGTTTCTTAAAAAGGTAGTAAAAAAAAATTATATTAATAAAATTATAGATTTTACTGTTCAAATATAACTTAAAAGAGACATACTTCCTTTTTAGAACCTTGTTTCTTTTGATGTACAATAGTGAAAAAAAATATTTACATATGTTGTAATAGTTTTGTCGAGAATTGACTTTAGAAAAAAAAAATAAGATAAAAACAAAACAATCTTAACCCAGGAAATGTTAGATTCAGTATACTTGAAGTAATCTTTAAAATACAACTATGGTTTCAATCATTTTCCATGGATAAAAACAAAAAAACTTTATTTTCTGATCAGGTCCATCAAAACACCCTATATAAATATTCCAAAGTTTCATCAAAATTTGTACATACTGTACAGTAATTCTGTAGAATTACCAAATAAAACTTTAGTCTATTCACACCAAGTTATTTATCTTTTCTGGACGCAAATCATTACCTAAGTTTAATAAAAAAGAACAAAAATGTGTATTTTGGTTATAAAAAAAAACTATATGTAAAAAACAGCTATCGGCAATAGCTATATAAAATTTTGCTGTATTAACCTGTCTAACTCTATTTCAACCAAAGGTGCTTATGATAACCATAACCTTAAATTTAACCATATGGTCATGTCGTAGTGACTATTGTTAATTGGTACCAAGCTATCCAAAAAAGAAATGAGCGAGATGCAGGATTAACTACTAGCTAAAAATCATAATCTGGATTCTAGAAATCCCATGTAGGCACAACATTGTGAACCCATTATAAATAAACTATAACCAAAATACCATATAGCCAATATATAAATATTTTGTCGAACATAGTTTGATCCATAAAACAAAATCAATACCACATTTTGATAAAGAAAAAATATGAAACTAATCAAATTTTTTATAAAAAAATCAAGTAGTCTAAATAGAGAGATAATTGTCTGTTAAAGGCATAAAAAAAATTTCAAGCCATGCTTGATGAACAAAAAAAAATTTATTTAAAATGTTATAAGATATAACTCTTTTTGCGATTTAATGTACTGGAACGAAATTAAAGGCAGAAAACTAAAAAAAGTGCCAATTTTTGATGGTTTTTTGAGCACAGGGGTGGGGGTGACGAAAACTCAGATTTTTAACTACCCTCCTGAGCTTAACAACATATCCAAAATTCAGAACTACCGGACCTTTTGTAGGGTAACCCCCCTATTTTGGCCTCTATTCATTAAACTAAAATTAAAGCCTTCCAGGAGGTTGGAGTTAATTTCGCAGGACCCTTCTTTGTAACTCCTTTAAAAGGCAGAGGTATTAAATCGCACAAGGTTTACGTCTGCATCTTTGTTTGTTTTGCAGTGAAGGGTATTCACCTAGAATTGGTGTCAGATCTATCTAGTAATGCACGTAGAGGGCGCTGCAATTTCATACAGTCGGATTGCGGGACTAACTTTGTTGGTGCTAATAGACAATTAACCGAGCTTATAAAACAGGCCAACGGTAGTGATCGCTAGATGTTAACGCGAAGTTAATATGCGGATTAAAGTAGTGAATAATTAGCAAGTTATTAGTAAGTTTAAGTGCGTGTTTTTGTACATAATTTGTCGAAATAAATTGACGTATTGTTTTTGACATTTGCGAGTTTTAATTGTTGTGGAGAACCCGTAACAATATGTTTTTTTTTTTGCACAATTCACTAAAAAGGCTGGCCGATTACTGCAATACTATAAAAAGTTAATGGGTGAATATCTCTAAATTGAGTAATTTTTTAACCAAATTCGGCACAGGATAATTTTTTTTCTGCAAAAAATTGTTTCTACAAGACTTAAACATCACATTGAACACTTCCCTGCATTTAACCAAGTTTTAATTAAGGATTTTTCAAAAAATTTATATTTATGTAAAAGTACTTGACACGGGAATTACATAGTATACAGGGTTTGTCAACGATCGTTTGGCCATTGAAAATATGTGAATTGAAGCAAGATCGCTATTTAAATAAATGGCACTAAAAGAGATAAGTAGTTTAGCGCTGTTGTCAAGTTAGCAATTCAAGAAATTGGTTTTCTTTTCGCGATCTAATGACGTTACTCTTACCGGCTGAGTAGGCCAAAGCCGACCATTAATAAAATCCAAAAAACAGCTTGATTTTAATTGCTGTTGCGCCATCTCTTAGATATCATTTGATCTGTATGACTAATAATCAATACTGCGAAATCGTAATTCTGCTTTTAGTTCAGGCCCTACATCCGAGATTAAGCAACATACTTGGCATGGATAGACATAAGACTCGCCCGAACATTTTACGAAAGGAAACCACCCCCTCCCTGGCAGGGGGTGGTCCCCCCCCCCTTAAATATGCTTTTTGATAGTTTCTTGCTGATAACTCGAAAACAGTCAACTTTTTCAAAAATATTCTAGAAAGCATTTTTCAAGCGGATACAATTTCCTTTTCAACGATGTACCTTAGTACCCTTTAACGGCAGTGGTGCATATTCCATTAGCGTACGAAAAAAGGGGAAAATTTTTAAAATATTTTTTTTTTATCTATTTTTTGTGGTATTATTATTATTATGTGTTATTATTTGCAAACTATTAACTTGCCAAAAATAACTAAGTAACAATTATTGAGGCAGATGAAAAGTCCTCTCTAACGATGTATAACACGCCCCCCCTTACATCAGTGGCCCACCTTTTATAGGTATTTAAATAAATGAGAGGTGTGGAAAAAACTAGTTTTTTTAAATTTTCTTAAATTTTATTGTGCCACATGTCTGGTTTTAAAACTTATTTTTAAAGCTGAAGAAATTTCCTTTCCAACGATTTATATCGCTCCCTCCTTAAGGCACCGGTAGACCTGCCATAGACGCACGAAAAATGCTCAAATTTGGTATACACTTGAATCTTCATTTAAGACAGCCATGTTAGAACAGTTTTAATACAGACACTGCGTTGAATGAGAGAAGCAACACACTTGGTATGAATATACAGTATACTCCCCCGAAAATATAACGACGGGGAACCATCCGCCCACCCTTGGTGGTGGGGCTATCCCTACCCTAAATGTTTTTTTGACAATTTTCGGTTTATTAGAAAAAAATTTGAAAAAAATATTTAAGGGGGGACCACCCCCCCCCACCAAGAGTAGGCGGGTGGATCCCCTTCGTTAAATTATTGAGGGGAGTATACCGTATATCCATACCAATTGTGTTGCTTCTCTCATTGAACGTAGTGTGTGTATTAATACTGTTCCCAAAAGATTGTCTTAAATGAAGATTCAAGTGTATACCATATTTGACCATTTTTGGTGCGACTATGCTAGATCTACCGCTGCCTTGAGGGGAAAGTGATATACATCGTTGGAAAGGAAATTTCTTCAGCTTTAAAAATAAGTTTTAAAACCAGATATGTGGGACAGTAAAATTTAAGAAAATTTAAAAAAACAAGTTTTTTCCACACCTCTAATTTATTTAAATGCCTATAAAAGGTGCGCCACTGATGTAAGGGGGCGTGTTATACGTTGTTTTTTTCATCAGCCTTAATAGTTATTACTTAGTTGTTTTTTTCCAAGTTAAAAGTTTGCAAATAATTGGGAAAATACTGTAAGAGAGCACTTTTGAGAGGGGTGAGAGGAGGGATCCCCACTTTAAAAAAGGTTAACTAGAAAAAGTCAGTTTTAAGTTATTACTAACCAAAACTAATTTTTTACTCTCTATTTTTATTTACTCAGTTACAAAACTGAATGATCAAAATTTTTTTTTGATTTAAGGATTTCTACAAACACATTTATTTTTATTTCAAGGCGGCTATTTAAAAAAACATGCCTACCTTAATAAGTATTTAACTGCATACAATGGGCTTTTAAACAAAAATATTTTTTTGCAAAAAAAATAGTGTTAAGGATACAAAATACCACAAAAAAGATTTAAAAAATTATCCCTTTTTTCGTACGCTAATGGAATGTGCACCACTGCCGTCAGAGCGTATTAAGGTACATGGTTGGAAAGGAAATTGTATCCGCTTGAAAAATGATCTTCAGAAGATTTTTGAAAAAGTTGATTGTTTTCAAGTTATTAGCAAAAACGATCAAAAACGCGTTTAAGGGGGGAACCACCCCCCTGCCAGGGGTGGGGGGGGTGGTTACCTTTTGTAAAATGTTCGGGCGAGTCTTATGCCTATTCATACCAAGTGTGTTGCTTCTATCATTAAACGCAGTATCGGACCCCGTAGGGCCTGAAGTATTTTAGCAACTTGACTTCGTTAGCCGCCGCGAGCAGATCGAACGGCGCGAAGCGCGACTTTAATAAAAGGGCAAGGATTGTCTCAAGAAAAAATTATAAAAAAATTGAATTTTTTTCGATTTAATGTTTCCCAGTTGAAGCAGAAAGAGTGGTATTTTAATCCCCCTTCTGCACCCAATTTTGGTGGGCTGTGGGAGGCTGGCGTGCATAGCATGAAGCATCGTTTGGTTCGTACTGTGGGTCTGCAAGTCCTAACTTTCGAGGAAATGTCCACGGTACTCTGTAATATTGAGGCCGTATTGAACTCCAGACCCTTGCATCCAGTGAGTAGTGACCCTAACGACATCTCAGCGTTAAGTCCAGGGCATTTTTAACTCTGGAGTACTTACTGCTTTACCATCTAAAGACTTTTCTGATATAAAAATAAACACCTTGCAACGTTGTGAATTGGTGCAAAGACTTCACAGAGACTTTTGGAAGCGTTGGCATCATGATTACCTAAATACGCTTCAGCAACGTTCAAAATGGACTAAGAAACACAATTCATTACAAGTTGGAGATTTGGTAGTCATTAAAGATGAGCTCAACTCTCCACTTCGTTGGTTACTTGCCAGAGTAACTGAGGTACACCCGGGTGCCGATGGTATTTGTCGGGTAGCTACCGTAAAAACTAAGAATGGGATTTTACAAAGGCCTGGATCTAAGTTATGCCCTTTGCCCTACTTAGATTAGTTTTTCAATTAACTTTTACTTTAGGATTAAGTAGAACTTTTTTTTATTTTCTTTATTTTAGAATACTTGGTTATTTTAAGGTCGGCGGTATGTTCGATCTTAATCGAATTATTATTATTTTTATTGGTATTTTGGGGTAATTTGGTTTTAAAGGTAAATTGTAGTGCCTTTTTTGTTTTTATTTTATTTTAACTAAATTGCTCAGTTATGAGCTTGGAATACCAGGCTCTGCCGTTCGCACGGCGAATTTCCCCCACTTGGGCGGCCTGCAAGTGATCTGCAGGGCCGCACGTGGTCGACAGACACGATCGATGACCGATGTTAAAAGGTAACTTAAAAAAACATAAAAACTTCGTGAATTTACAGTCCATATTTTTCTTTATAAAAAGTGCCTAAACGATACATCGTTTTTCTCGTAATTAACGAGTCCGTTGCGGTACAAAGTGAGTTTTCACTAATATTTGATACAAATGCTAAAATATCAGCGAAAAGTATATATCAAAACATAATGAGCCAAATTCACCAACAGCCGACAATTGAAGAAAAATATCCCTTATTGAATTCGAAAAATATCTGGTCCATTACTGCAAACCCTGTCTTGCCTACAAAATGGCGTATACGGTGTATACATTAATTAATGAAGTTATTCCAGTTGCTGATAATGTCACCGAAAATATTATGCACCGTATTAAATTTTGTAGACATTCGATTTGAACTTGGGAATGGGTACAAAAAAATCTAATTAAATGTACGAAAAAAATTTAAATAGTTTTAGTCAGTGCGGTGAAATTTTGGAAGTGAAGCTCAAAAATAAAAAAGATAATAATGTATGGTTGTTTTATGTAAGTGCTTTGATTAACTCTAATATAGAAGAAAATTCTTCTGACATTAATGTTTTCTTGGACAGAATGAGATTTGAAAGATTACAATTGATAAGAAATAATAAATTATATCTAGTATCAAAGAAAACTTTTAGATATTAGGTTGAAATGTTAAACTTTTCATCTTAGCTAAGATGTTTTATTGTTATTATGTACACTCGTGCCCATAAAAATCCCGTACATGGAAACTTGTAATAAGTTATTTATATTTTGCTGTTAGCTAAGTTTATAGTGTTACTACAAAATGACATTTAAAAAATTGACTCGAACATTTTGAATATGATCAAAAAATGCCAAGTTATCTTAGCTGGATTTTCATGATTTCTGTGTACGGGATTTTTATGAGCACGGGTGTACATATATACATGTTAATAAAGATTTAAAAAAAAAATAATCATTTTATTTGAATATTTTTTTATCAAAATTACCGAGATTTGATTAGAAAAGCAACGCAATGACAGGCAATTATTTTAGATACAGGGTTGATACATTACAAATCTTGCTAAACATTTTATGGAATAAAATGTCAATATCTCGTATACTGAACACAAACCACGCCGTGACACAAATCTCTTGAGTAAACTTAAAAAACTGTCGGTTGTCATATCAGTGACTAAGTCAATGTGAAGGGCTTTAGTAGCCATACACTCGAAAATCGCGACGTAGCATTTTATTATTTTTCGGTTTTTGGTCTTACCGTCCTTTAAGCTAAAGGGACCAGCGTAATCGATACCGACCGATAAAAATACCTTTGAGAGTTTTACGCGAACTGCTGGCAAATTTCCCATTTTATAATTGATGTTATGGGGTTTTACTCGGAAACAAGTAATGCAATGTCTTATGCAGGATTTAACAGCCATTTTACCACAGGGAATCCAATACAAGTCTAAATCAGAATTTAGTAATCGTCCACCGACTCTAAGAATTTCATTTGAATCAACAAATGGAGATAATGCTTTAAGTTGACTTTTGGTGGATATTTCGTTGTGAGATGTTAAATACAAAATATCTGCAGTAAATTCTACTCTTTGAATTAACTTAATTATGCGCAGGGTAGTTTCTAAAAATTCTTTGCTTAAAATTTGTTTCGACTTAAACTTATAAGAGATTTCCTTAATTTTAGTCTTGCATGACAAATGATCTAGAAATCTAAATACATAAGATGACACTCTAATTAATTTTGAAAAATCGGAAAGTTTTGAAAAAAGTTCTTCAAAATTAAATGTTGAATCATTCTAAAAATTAGTTTTTGATTCTTAAATTCAGGTATTTCTGTAAAATTCTTCGCAAAATTAGAGATGTGAGAATTTTTAGGCCAATTTTCTTGGCTCTGTTTTAAAAACGAAGGACCATTCCAATATAAAGTGTTTGTCTGAAACTCTTCAGCCAAACAACCACGTGATAACACATCTGCAGGGTTTTCATTACTTGATATGTGATGCCAATCTGAAATGTTAGTTATCTGTTGAATTTCAGAAACTCGATTGCAAATATAAGTTTGCCAAGTTTTTGGCTCACGAGATAGCCAAGCAAGGACTATGGTGGAGTCCGTCCAGAAGTAACTGGCTTCTAATTTTATTGATATTGTATTCAAGCATTTGTTGGTTAATCTTGAAAGAAGAACGCACGCTTGCAACTCTAACCTTGGTAGACTAACAGCTTGCACAGGAGCTACTCGTGTTTTAGCACAATATAAACGGCATTCAATGTTTCCACATTGATCTATTGATCTTAAGTAGATAGAACAACCATATGCTGATTCGCTACTATCTGCGAACCCATGTAGCTGTACAATTTTAGCTTGCTTTATTAAAACTTGTCGAGGAATTTGAATTGTATTTATTTCAGTTAATTGATTCCTGTATTCCAGCCAAAGAATATGCAATTGAACGGGGATACTTTCATCCCAAGCTAGTTGAAGTTTCCAAAGCTTTTGAATTAACAACTTATCCCGAATAATGATAGGTCCTAAAAAACCTAAAGGATCATAAATTTTGGAAATGAAACTCAGGATAGTACGTTTAGTTACAACATCCTTTTCAGGAATTTCCGATTGAACTTTGTACACGAAACAATCAGATACTGGAAACCAGGAAATTCCCAAAGTTTTACTGCAATTGTCATCAGATATAATTGTAACGTGTCATTTTTACGTTTAAGGCAAACGTTACATATTTGTTTATTTAGGTAAATAATCAAGGCTCTTCGACTCGTCTTTCTGTACATAAATTAAGGGTATTTTATAGAGCTAGGTTTGGAGGTTATATAGTGTCCAGAAAGTTACCTGAAAGTTAAAGGAGGCATTTCATCGAATTACTGTGGACACTGCGCACATCGTATTATTTGGGCATTCTAATCGGAATTTGAGATCACAGGTTTCGGGGAAAAATCACATAAAAACTTTCGATTGTTTTGTTTATCTGTAAAATTTCGTAATTTTCTTTGACGTTCACGAAGATAAACAGCTGTTCTGCTGGGGCATGGCGGCATTGCCGCATCACAAATGGTTTCAGTAACAGGAAGAAAACATTTAGGTGAACATTTCATTCGCTTATGTTTATTTTCGAGGATATTGGGACAATCATTTCTTTTCCGAACCTCATATCCTTTACGGATTAGCTAGTTTTGATAGCACGAAAATATATTTGGGTCCACGGTTCGACCAGGAACAACCGAGGCCCCGCCCCTTTGATATCTTTATTAATTTGATAAGGAGAAGATAAAATAAATACGAGTTATGCACTTTTGTAAATGGGAGATAAACGAGGGATAAAAATCAGGACTAAAAGAATAAACAAAATCGTATTTTTATGTTATATAAATTTATATATAATTATAGTTAAATAAAGTTAATAGCTAACTCAGTCGGATTGGAAGGTTGTGTAGGGCTAGCTAGTGGTGAGCAAACTTAACATCTGAACACTCTTAGGCCGGGTTTGAGCAGTAGTTCAATGTGTATTTTAGGTCAAGTTCAGAAACAACTTTATTAATGTAGAAATGTTTTACAAAAATGGCATCAAACCATATAAATCTTAGAGAAAACATATATAAGGAGCAAAGGAAACTTTTGACTAAAACTGTAACTAAAATACAACTAAATTCTACACTTAGTATAGCTTTACTCATATGGAAATTGGTTGAATGTTCGAATATTCCTGGGTTTGCTGCATGCTCTGATCTCCAGTAATTGAATTTACAGCTGATGGTTTCAATGCTGAGCTTCTTATAGTCTAGCGGGTTATTTTCCTCCTACTTGCTTGTTGGCAGGGGTCCGGTAGGCAAATGTTCGGTCTATGTATGGAGGGTTCATGATGTCCTTGTTATAAAAATCTCAACCGTGGAAATAGATCCGACAACACCTCAATGTGCGTTTTACATATTTTCGATATCCCCTTGGTCGATGCTGCCCCCTGTAGACCGGTACGGAAGTATTAATGTATTTCCTCATTGGTTAGTTTGAAAACCGCGGGTTTTTTCTCCAGGCTCGCAAACCGGATTTAGTGATTTTTCGGCGAGAGCGTTTTTTTTATAAATGGGTTTGCATCCTTATTTGAATTTAACCGGGAAAATTTGGTTGGTACTGTGTACTGTCCCCACCAAATCTAGAAACGATTTCCGGCAACTTCATTTTTTTTGTGTTCTTGACAAAGTGTTTTGTCTCTTTCCTAAAGAATTTTGGCTGGGCTGGTGGCCGTCTATTGGTGTCGCCATGGTTTTTGTGGTTATTGGCACTTAATGGCATTGCAGTAGTTGCAGATTATACCAAAGACGGTATAACTGTGAGCCGTCGTTGTTTAGGCGAATCTTCAGTGACGCTCACACCCTCTGAGAGGGATTTAAGGCGGCCTACGCCGTTTCTACGGGAAAGAAGCGTGGTAAGTTCGATTTTTTTAAATTTTTTTTGAATTCTTCAAGACAATATTTGCCTCCCAAATTGTAATTGTTTTTCGTGTGAAATGTAATTTTGCTACAGCAGACGTGTGGAATTTTTGGAGTTTTTTTATATTTTTTTTTAACCACGTTTTGGATAAAAACTATATATTGTTTTTTCCTTTGGTTACAGCCCGTCCATTCCATCGACGGGACAGTTTTGCTGGTGGAACAAGGTTCGAGCCAGTTGTAACCCTGGGAAAGGTACGTTAGGATTATTTTAGTTCATCTGTTTAAATCTACTTCATTTTATTGAGTCGACATGGGGTTCTCGATTTAAGTTACTCGGTGTAGGGGAACTTCGTGCAAAATAGACGAATTCCAGGAAACTGAAACATTTCATTTTCCACAGGGTTTTTACGCTCGGGCAAGGATCCCACAACCTTTTCACAACCATGTGCTGCCCTAGTACCATGTGCTAAGGGATCTTCAGGGGAGGCGCGAACAAACCAGGACAGGAGTAGCAGGAGGAGAACGACACCAGGTTTACAAAATAAAACACACATGTATAATCACATAAAATAATCAAGGACCAAGGTAGGAGCAAGCAACATTTGATATAATCTTTTCAAATAACTTTTTAAATATAATTTTAGCACTTCTTGTGAACGCAAGATAAGGTATGACGTCATAACCAAAATTTTGCGGCATAATTATTAATTTATAATTTTTACTGTACAATTGGAGTGTCTTGCTATTTTGGCCCTGACTTGTTCCATTTCATTTCATTCATTTTTTTTCCTATTTCATGTTTTTGGTAATATTTTCTAGTTTTACCTTTAAAATAAACAAGATGAACTAAATCTTTGTGTTATTTGTACAATCCAGTGCACCAACTTTGCGGAGACAAAAGAGAGATGAGATTATATTTTTTTTAGGGGTTTCCTTACAATGTTTTACCTCATGGGGTAGATCTCGAAATGGGTTTCTGTCTGGCTCATTTTACCCAACGTAGAACGATGACAGCAGATATTTGGTCCATCTCCCCTATGACGGAATGATTTTGGAAGTATATTTTTTTTAACCATCAGTTATATAACTGAGTCTCACACTACTGACTCAGATGTAGGTACACTGTGACCTGTTGGAAATGTCCATCTACCTGTAACGTGCCTCTAGTTTTGTCATCTTAATTCAATCTTTTACAATTTTATTTTGTCGATGAGTCAATTTTTTTTTGGTTTTTTAATTAGACAAATACTCTGGAAGCCTCGGAAGTAGGTAGAGTTTCATTGTTTGGCTACAACGTTTGGGTTGAACTGTATTTTAATTAAGATCTTCTTTGTAAAACATTGATATTAAAACACTGTGGCGCTTAAAATTTTCTTATTTCTGAACCCCCCCTTCTCCACTGTATAAAAGTTACCGGGCATATCAATGTTTTACCTAGCTGGAAAATACAGTTCTGCTTCCAGATATTTGTTAATTATTCAGTAAATTTTTTTAGTGTCACAAATTAGCACAGCGTTATTGTTCTATTTACAGTGTCACAAAATGGCGGTAACGGCTTTTAGTTTGCCACAAATGTTACCCAACGCATTTTAATTGGCCGCATAATATACTCAGCACTACCATTTTTATGATTGTCAGACAACACAGAAAGATTATTTGATTTAAATTTGCTGATTTCAAAGCCATAATCTGACAAGATCTTGGTGATATTATTTTGACAAGGGACTCAATTGAATTACTGCCAGTAATTAAATCATCGACGTAAAAGTTTGTAGCAATTATATAACTCTCAACAGGATACTTATCTTTAATTTCATCTGAGATTTGTTTCAGACATCGAGTAGCATGGAATGAGCTAAAAGCCAAACCATATGTTACAGTATTCAGTTGGTAATCTTTGACGGGGAGTGATGGTTCCTGTCGCCAAACAATTCTTTGAAGATCTCGATGTTCTGGATGTAGATTGATTTGCCTATACATTTTTGCCAAGTCTCCTGTAAGGGCGAATTCGTGTTGACGGAAATTTAACAAGATTGAAAACAGATCAGGCTGTACTGTAGCACCGACCTTTAGAACGTTATTTAGAATTAAATTCGTATTGGATTTTTGGCTGCCATTGTATACCACCCTCAGCTTAGTCGTGGTACTCTCAGCCTTTTCTACACAATGGTGTGGAAGGTAAAATCTAAAATCATTTTCAAAATTAGAACCAACTTCTGTCATATGATTAAGGTCCTTATAGTCTGTCATGAATGAGCAATACATATCTTTCATTTCAGGATTCTTTGAAAGTTTTCTTTCAGCTGAGTACAAGGTTCGCAATGCGATATTTCTTGTATCACCCAATTGAGAATAGTTATCTTTAAGAGGAAGCTTCACAATAACATGACCGGTTTCGTCACGAGATGTTGTATTTAAAAAATGTTGTTCAACTTCAACCTCCTCTTGAGTAAGAGTGGGTTTTTCGGAAGAAATTTCTTCAATAGACCAGAATTTTTCTAGTTGTTTAGATAAGTCAATAGTTGACAACATTGTCTGGGATGTAACAGGATGACTGCTTTTTTCCAGATTCAGATTTCCACTTACAAAGTAACCAAATAATGATTTCTGCAACACAGGTAAATTTTTTCCTAATTTTATTTGACCCACAGACAACAAATCATAAAAAATGCTTGCTCCTATGAGCATGTCTACTTCTTGGGGCAAATTAAAATTTGGATCAGCTAAAATAATGTTCTTAGGAATCTTTAAATCAGAAATGTTAAAACGAACTTGGGGATAACTTTCTGAAATTTGATCAAGAACTAAAAATGACAATTTCGTGGAATAATTATTGAACAAAGATGATATTTTTACTTCAACCTTCTGGTTAATGTTCGTTGACACTTGACTGATTCCAATCACAGGTATATTTGTCTTTTGACAAGGCAGATTAAGTCTTTTAACACATTGTTTAGTGATTAAATTTGACTGAGAACCCGAATCTAAAAGTACTCGACATGTAATAGGTTGATTGTTTCTGTCAAAGGCATGAATAAGAGCCGTGGATAGCAATACAAAATGTTTCTTTACAAACAGTGTATAAGGTTGGATTCCTTGTGGTTCAGTCTCAGAGATACAGTCCTTAGATTCATTTGGAACAGAGTTTTGAACTAAGTTTACTGCTTTTTTGGGTGTTTGGTTACTTTGCGCTGATGATTGCCTGTTATTGTCATTCTTGGCCTGTGGCTGATCAGTGTTGCCAGTTGGTTTTGCAAAGAAATGAAGCAAAGATGAATGTTTTTTGTTACAATGCTTGCAAGAATAGGATTCACAATCTGGAGCCTTGTGTTTGCTTGTTTTTAAACAACAATAACACAAATTCATGGTTTTTACTTTTTCGAATCTTTCAGAAACAGATAAAGCTCGAAATTTTTTGCATTGAAACAAATAATGATGCTCTTTATCAAGGGGACATACAATTTCAGTTCCCAAGTTAACTCTAGGGTACTTAGAAGTAGAAGAGTGTGTTGTAAAATGAATTGCTTCAGGTACTTCGCACCTTTGTGTCAACCAAATTTTAAAGTCATCAACAGTAGGTTTATCTTTATTTTTAGAGTGGCTTTCCCAATCCCTTCGAGAATGGAAATCCAATTTTTCAGTCAAAATAAAAATTAGAATCAAATTCCAATACTGAACTGATTCATCTAAGAGCAACAAAGCTCTATAATTTTTTAAAAAACTGTCCAAAAAATGCCTTAAATTTTTAGATTTTTCTTTGGCAAGAGTTGGCAAACTGAAAATTTCTTTTATGTGATAGTTTAAAATAACTTTGTTGTTCTCATATCGATTTTGCAAAAGCTCCAAAGCTATGTTATAATTAGCTTCATTTATTTGTAAAGAAGCTATTACATTCGCAGCCTCACCTTCCAGGCAACCAGCTAAATAATGGAACTTTTCTGTATTAGTTTTATCAGTGTGCTTATTAACTAATGAGTCAAAAGTGTCCTTAAACTTTCTCCATTCTCCAAAAGATCCAGAAAATTTAATTAAATTAAGATTTGGAAGGTTTACATTGGGAAAGTTCAGACTTACCTGGGGACATTGTTGTGGGGCTGGCAACACTGTAGAAGGTACAGGTTGATTTGCAGGGTGCTTTTCTATAAGCTCTGTAGCGATGGCCACACATTGATAATATTGTGTTTCAAAATTGTCTCTTTCGTTGGCCCATTGGTTCTCATCTTGTTGGGTCTCATCGAGCAGATAAAAGGACTCCAACTCCTGTTGGGCCGATTTAAAATCCTCCAAAAGACGAGGAGATACTGTTTCCAAGCGTGTTTTAATTAAAGGCAAAGATGTAGGGTCCTTTTTCATGTTTCAAACCGAGTTAATTCCGCTTTAATTTGACCACGGAGTGCTGTCAAACGCTTAATTTCTTGCTGTGGAGTAGCCATTTTTACTTAAAGCAATAAATTTAAAAATAGTTTAAAATATTAGACCTAAACTAGATGCCTAGTAGGTACTTAAAACCTAAATAAAAATATCTATGATCTGGGCTACAGTGCACCAGTACAGGGCTGTGTCTTAAAAATACTTTTTAAAGTATGAATAAATTTTTATTCATAAAGATCTGCAACAATTTTTTCAATAGATCTGCACTACAGTGTGCAGTACAAGGCTAAGCTTAAAAATCTGCACTCCAGGTGTGACATGAAATCGACACTTCGGTGCAGTACAACTATAGCTTTAAGTGCCTTGGAATAGGGACTTCAAAAAACTGACTTTATATATCTGCACTACGGTGTGCAGTACACGGCTAAGCGTAATACCCTAAAAGGTACCTAATTTTTTAAACTATATGTGCACTAAGTGTGCTACGCTATCCCAAAAACACAAAAATGCTACGTTTCAATATGATGCCTATGTAGGTCTCTGCCTACAAGACTACAATTTTTCAAAAAAAATCTACACTACAGTGTGTAGTACATTGCTAAGAATCCAAGAAGAAACATTTAAATCAAATTAAAATTTATTTTATTTTTTGCAGTAAAATATTTGCACAGGTAAATCTTGTGCAGTGTGCAATACCTACCTCAAGAGATCAGTGACCTTATTAGGCCTGTGCACAAATAATTACCATTTTTTTATGAAAGGATCAAAGGGTTGCGGGGTGAAACAAACACAAGGTTGTAGTTTTTATTATTATTGGTAAAAATATCCAAATCAATTAATACCGTTGCCAATCAAAACTATAAGCATCGAATCACCTGAAATCCACCAAAATCTGTTTGATTCAGGATGAAAGGGCTATGGAAAAAGGGATTAAATGTTGGGCAAAGGTAAAAATTGATTAATGAATTGGGTAGGACTGACCTTTGTTGTTTACTTTCCTTCGATTTTCTTGGGCTTGTAGGTACGTGATGATTCACAATGGCCGCTGACTATTCGGATCGTAGGACCAAGATGTTCGGTAAATGCCTCTCCAATGTTGGTTTTGGTAATTTGCCTATATGTTCAATAACTTAACACCCCTTTTCGCAAGTTTTTAACTATTTATTTTTTACTTAAACAGGTCTTTTGATGCTTAAAAAATGATAACAAACAAAAATTAAATGTTTCTTGATTGGTGTAGTTGATCGACGACTCGGACGTAGCCTACTAGTAAAACCAGGCCTCACTCTAAAGTGCCTACTTGTTGATGGTCTCAAACATATACTGTTGAAGAAAACCCATCAATAGTGGTATTGGTGGAAATAAAATTCTTAGTAAATTTAAAAAAAATAAAATAAAAATACTGGGTGTTCTATTTATGTTAACTACAAACGTCACATATGACTGTGGTGCTGTGAAATGTGGAAAAAAACTGCCTCTCGTAAGACTAATAATAAAAAACTTTTATTCAGGGAAATTTTATAATGAAAGACCCTGTACATCGTAGACAATGCGAATATATTCTAGCAAACACATTTTTTTTGAAATGGTATTTCGAAACAAAATTATAGTTTTCCTCGCCTCCATTTTGCAGGTCGAAATCGTTGTTAACCTCAATTGACCAAGGTTAGATTAAGAGCGATTTCGACCTCCCAAAAGGAGGACAAGAAAATTAATTTAAAAAATATGGCTTTTAAAAAACAGCTATTCAAAACAATAATTTCCAAAGTTTTGCCTTAATATATGCAGAGATTAGGTTAAATAAGATTAGTATATACAGCCGATGTGTCTACACTTTAAACTTTTGTAAATTTTTTCAAGTATATAAAGTTTTTTGCGTCGAAAGCTAGAGAGAAAAAGTTTTCATTGCAACCTGTGCTGACGCCTGACGTAGTGTTGCTATTTGTGCGGAGCATTGCTTTCCACAACACCGTACTGAGCAGTTTAAGCAGCTTATTTAAACATGTTATTTTGAAATTTAGGATTTTTCCGTTTTTTCTGAGCCTCCTAGGATAGATTATTTTAAAACTTAGAAATTTACGTAACTGATCGAAACACTCAGGAGATTGTTAAGTTTTCTGAATTTAAATAAATCGGCTTTTAATTTAAAACGACCTTTTTTTAATACTACTCGGGGTGTCTTTGCAGAAATAAATAAAATACTTTGCAGAAGTCTTTACAGCCAATTCGATATGTTTTGTGGAAAAACGCAACCGACTCGGATTAAAGGAGTATTAACCATCGATGGAAATTTTTTATAAAAATATTCATGGTATTTAACAGAAAAATGAAATATTGATCAAAAATGTTATCGAAATCTAGATCGTAAGAAAATAACTTTTAAACTGTAATGACAGTCCCTTTTTTGATTGTTTTCTGTCTGTCACCCAGGATTTGTCTAGTATACTTTAGTTTCCACATATTTGTGTTTCAGTTTTGGCCGATAGAACTCTTTAATTGTTTTTGTTTCGGTTTTATTGGCAAAATCGTGAGGCTTTGGATCTTTCTTAATATTTTTTAAAAATTCTGTTTGCCTATAACCGTCAATAGTACGGCCCATGCGTAAAAATTTGGTCCCCGTTGGCTTCTTAATAAAACATTTAAGAACGACTACTAAAGTACTCACCAACACTACGTAACTTGTTAACAGCCCCAAAAATGTTTCAGTCAAAATTTTAGGTCAGGGTTTAATTTTGTTACGGCTTAAGCTAGAGTAATTAAATTTCCCACCCATATACAGGGTGCGATGTACCAAACTTAGATACTTAAAATCAATTTTTATTTTTCGATTTTTTGTTATAACTTATAAGCCATATATCTCTACCCTGGCGGAAGTAGTTCTCTAGATATCTTAATTTATCTTAGTAAATATTAAAGCTTAATTGCCAGTTTTTTTCTTTCAAAAATTATTTAAAAATGTACTAATCAGAAAATTCTAAAATTTGAGATTTTTCGTCTCCTTGGCCAGTAGAATAATTGTACCAAAAATCATTAAAGTCAAACGTCTTTTTTTTTCCTTGGTTTCATATAATTGACCCCGGATTAACACTACGTAACTTGTTAAAAGCTCCAAAAATGTTTCAGTAAAAATTTTAGGTCAGGGTTTAATTTTTTTAATTAAATTTCGCACCCATATACAGGGTGCGATGTACCAAACTTAGATACTCAAAATCAATTTTTTTTTTCGATTTTTTGTTATAACTTATAAGCCATACCCTGGTGGAAGTAGTTCTCGAGATTATTATTTATCTTAGTACATGTTAAAGCCAAATTGCCAGTTTTTGGCTTTCAAAAATTAATTTAAACATGTACTAATCGGAAACTTTTAAAATTTGGGATTTTTCGTCTCCATCCAGTCGAATAAATGTACCAAAAATCAGTAAAATCAGAAAGATGGTTTATCAAACGTCTCTTTTTTTTCCTTGATTTCATATGATTGACCCACTGACGGGGAAAATTTCCAGATGTTAAAGGATTTTTTTGACCCCGGATTCGAACTCAGCGTCGAAAAATACAAACGCACAAATACGCATTAGTTAGTGATTACGATCTTATACATCCCTGGCTATAGTTTCTCACTGATTTTGTCTAAACTGCCGTAAACCTATAGGAGTATTCGCAAATTTAAATCGTGATATCTCGAAATATGTTTCCTATATATTCTTAAAATTAGCAAGAAACGTAAAAGTAATAAAATACACGGTTTTTTGTTTAAAATAGAAATCTACGGTCCAAATTTAAGATTTGTTAAAATATTTTGACCTTCTAAAAATTCTAAAGGACAGGTTTACGAAAAGATTTAACTTTTAACGTTTCTATTTAGTATTTGTTATTGTATATTTTAATAATGTCCTTAGGTGTGTTGTACTGTACAGCCCTAACAAACAAATAATGATTTCGTGGTTCCGGGCCCAACTTTATAATTCATTTTCTGTATGTTTTAGGCTAGGTATGGTTTTACCTAATCCAGCTCCAGAAGTTGATATGGCGCCTTCGAACCCAACTCCCTTTATTCCTCAACAAGTGCAAGTCGGTGAGTCTATGGAACCAAAGAAGAAAAAATACGCCAAAGAAGCTTGGCCGGGAAAGAAACCAGTACAAACGCTGCTTGTTTAATAGGTGGCTTTGGTGGTTACTAGGTATGATAAGAACCAATATATTCTAGGTGAAGTTAAAGTTGACACAAATCCAGACTTTATGCAGTCAACAGTTGATGTGTTTTAAGGATCTTTGTTTATAAATTGTCTTAAAATGCCAAGTTTTTGCAAAATGTATTTGTTTTCTCAATCCTATTCAGAAAAAGCAATTTTTTGCAAAACGCTAGCATGTCAAAAAAGACGTGTTATTTATACGAACCCTAGACCTACTCAAAATAATATTTTTTTCACAGAACTCTTAAATCATTATCAACTATGTTTGATTTCAATTTTTGCAGTTAGTGTAACGCCTGAGTGGGTTAGGAAAATATTTGGATTAGTGTGGGCTAAGCATAACTTGGTCATGATAGAATAAGTGAACCCGCTTAAATCCACAATCGGCTCTGTAAATATGAAAGGAATTTTTTCAGGTGTGTTCATAGAATAAATAAATTAATTTACGGGCTGGTCCTCAGAAAATGTCTAAGGAGACTGTAACATCGATGTATGCGGCTACCACTACCTTGTTCTGAGGACCAGCCCGTAAATTAATTTCTTTAATCGGCTCTTTGTTTAAAAACGAGTAAATTGAGAGGGTTTACTGATTTTTTGTCTGCATTTTAGAACAAATATTTTGCTGTTGTACTGATATGGGCGATTTTTGTTGTTTGGTAATAGTAAAAAAATATAAACTTTCAAGCTATTTTAAAAAGTAAGAAGCCAAATTCACTGTAATTATATTACATGGGATCTTACAAAAAACTACGTTTTTAGTTGAGTTTCTTTTTGCTAAGTTCATTAACCATCATAAGACGTATTTGAAACAAAAGCATGTATCTAAGTAAATTATCGGGTTTTCAAAATACCGAGTAAACCAAAATTTCTGTTTTTCGATCAATTGAAATATTGTAGCCACAAATTCAGTATAATTTATTTGGTAGTTTTATATTGTTCTACTTTCAGTTTTTCGAAAAACAATTTTTATTTTTTGCTCGATATTTTAAAAACCCTTAAAAATATTTTTCATAATATTTGATTTTTAAATTACGGGTACTAAATTTCACGTTTGTTAATATTTTTCATCTTGCCACTACACTGGCTCGGAATACCGTACAAAATTGTATATTTTACCGATTTAGAAATTCCCATAAATCCCATTGTAGTTACTTTTACCCTGTATAAAAATATTTCACGATATACATATTAAAACAAAGAAATATAAGAAAAATTGATTAGAAAATAATTAAGCAAACATTTTCCTTCTTCAGATGAAAAAATAAATTCATACATTTCGGTGGCTATGTGGCAAAAAGTTGATAACTCACCTTTTTGCATTATAGTTTTTTCCTCTAAACTTTTTATATGATTACACAAAAAATGCATATAGTATTACAACAAAAATGTAATTAAGAAAATAACAATTTTCCAAAAACACAAGATTCTTTAATTAAATGGCTGTAAAATGCGAAAAAGTGAGTTCTTAACTTTTGCCAAATAGCTACAGATTTCAAGTTTGTAAATTTAATATTTGAGAAATATTTTTTTACACTTTTTTGCTGATAGCATAAACTGGGGTAATTGTAAACCTGAGATAATTGAAGACAAAAGCCCAAAATTCATTTTAAACTTAAATTTACAGCTTATTCAATTGCCTAATTAAAAGGGGGCATATCATTTTATGCAAATTTTTACACCTTTTTCTACGTGCCCATAATTTTTTGAAAGTTTTATGTGTGAGAATTGCTCATATTACTACATTGAAATATGAAAACGGTTTGGTTCGTAGGCGGTCATAAAGCAAAAAAAATAATACACACTTCACCAATACACAGCATTGAAAAATGTTGGAAGTAAAATTTTACAACAAAAATAAAGGTTCCATGATGGATCTACACACTCCAAGTGAACTCTACGCTATATCAGCCTTGAAAACAGATCTCGCATGTATGGTTAATAACTAAATTGACAAACTTATAATTGGTAAATAAAAAAAAACTCTGTTGCATAAACGGTTCACAAAATTATTAAATCTGTACGTTAATAAAATAATAAAATAAAATCAAAAACATTAAGTAAATTGAAATCAAAAACACTATAAAATTATTAAACGGCAAGATCCAAATAACAATTTAAATTAAATACAAAAAAAAAAATAACTTACCAGAGTACTATTTCGAACAAAATAATATTTTGTTAAAATAAAAAAAATATTAAAATGATAATTTATAGAAATTAACTTTCAACTGAAGATAAATTTAAGCTTTAAGAACCTCAAGACTCAAAACTGAACTACCGACTCGTCTCTCCAAAGTTAGGGTTTTTATGCAAGGGTGGCTGGGACAAACTGGACTAAACATAACCCTTTGGAGAGCTTGGGGAACCAAGTCAGTGGCGTTTCTTATACTCCTAGATTTTACTCTATAATTATAGTTAATGTGATAAACAAGAAAACCTAACGAAAAACAGAGATAAAATAAAAATTTTATTGACAACACTTTCTTATCTCAAAGTTTTTTCATAGCCAATCACGTTAAAGGGAAAACCCTCTATTTACTTGATGTTTCCCCTTCCTTAACCATTACGACTCCCACTCTGGACTTTCCAGTAGTTTTCCTGGCATTAAACCACCTGCTGTGTAGTAGGCGGCAACTAGTTATTTAGCAATGTGGAGGCAGGCTGAACCACTTTCTTATCTCAACAGAACCATATTTTGCGTTTTTCGTTTTTCCAAGATATTTTCGTACAGTGGCACATTCAGAGGTTTCCTGACATATCCCCCCGCCAATTTGTCGGCGACCTCGACGATAAGACGTCACATGGGTCAAAGGTTGTTTGGATTTAAGTATAAGCAAACTTTGGAACCATTAATCCATTCTGTGGCACTGACTTTGAATGATGGGAATTGATTTTAGGCTGTTCGGGGTATTTCCATGTGTTGCTTACATGACATGTAACAAAACGAGGCATTAGTTCTGGGCTTATCAGTGAGAGATTTTGTGCTTGTCTTTACAAAATCAAAAATTTTAAACTTTAGTTACTTAAATCTGCCTAATTATTTTTATTTTGACATAAAATTTGCTAAAAACTGATTTTATACATACAAAAATGATTTAAACTATTAAAAAACAAAATTTAGTTATAAATATAATATTTTTAGAAAAAGTTGGGTCTACGCAACAGAGCCTTACTTAAATATTAAGTAGTACTTAATATATTTATATGACTATATAAGCAAAAAGAGATGTTAATTCTACCAAAAAATCTCTCAAACATTTTTAAAATGACATGAAATCAATTTTGCATAATAAACATATGAGTAATATGTGTACATGCATATTGAAAAATTATAAAACTCGAGTTAAAAAATTGTTAAGGTTAGGGTTAATAAGGTTTCTTATTAGCCCAACCTCACCTGACCTCACAATAGGTAGGTACCAGCTGGTTTCCGTTGATTTACCCCATTTTTTTTTTTAGTTTACTCTGTATTAAGTAAAACTTGAAAATTTTCACCCAATGGAAGTGAAATTGTTGCAACTTGATTTTTGTTATTAATTTCGGTAATTCAGGGCTGTTCTTTTCACATTTTTCTTTAAAAAAATTTATTCAAAAAATTACTACCATCCTCACAAAAAAAAGTAACATGCATGTTATTAAAAAAATTAATAAGACCTCATTTTTAAAACAGTCTCGAGATTTTTTAAATCTCCTGCAGTAACTGATTGCCAGAACATTGCTATTATATTTTGCCTCCACAGGATATGTAAAATGATAAGCGACAAAATTATATTCCAACATAAAAATAAGTCATTGTGCGTAGATGGCTGTTGAAGTGTTTGAATTTTATCAAAGCGGCTGACTAAGTGTCTTACTGCCTCAGCCGTTAAAAGATTAAGATACGACGAATTCTGATTTAGGCATTCTTTAAGATTTGTAAAGACAGGGCTCGCCAATTGATTTTTATCAAAAGAAATTAAAAATGATTCTAAAATGGTCCATACTGTAGGAAACAGATGGATTCCTAAATATTGCAAAATAATTTTTTCATTAAAACATCCTTATTGACCAATAATTCGCATTGGCAAGGAACTCTCATTTCAATGGCTCCTGGCTGGTCATAAAAATATTCTGGAAAAAATTGCTCTTTATTTGGACATTTTATCCTTTTCTTTTTAAATGAGTAAAAATAAAAGTGTCATCGTCAACGTTTGAGACGATTGTTTAATTTGGTTGATGACATTTTAGGGATCAAACTTGTGACAGCTCCTTAATGGTTTTGCCAAGAAGTAAATTTTGAGAACAAGTACTTCTAAAAATAAGTATCTGATAAATTCAATGGCAAATAGCAAAGTTTGTCTTTATAAGGTTGACATTCTTGTATTAAAGTTCCTGTTATAGGCCTTACTGATACCAAAGTGTCGTCATAAGGGCTAGAATTTTTAGCTACTGCTATAAAATGATTTTGCTGCTGCAAGTTGTGTTATACCAAGCAAAAGGTATAGGCAAAAGTTCATAAAGTTTCGAACTAACTTTACTGGTTTTTATTGGAATTTTTAGTGTGAAAACAGTATATGTTTTACTGATAGCGCAATCGGTAATAGGAATCTGACAATATTTTGAGATACCAGTAAATGATATTGCTAATTCGTTATTATAAGTTTGAATAATTTTTGAGATATTTTTAAGTTCTTCTTGAAGTTTTCTTGGAGTTATTGTAAATTGTGGAATAAATTGAAATCTACAAGAATTTGATAGTTCTTGATTTTTAAATGTTAATAATAATTTAAGTGAAGCTAACAAATTCTTAAATATTTCGCGTCTTAAGTAAATGTCGTTTTTACTAAAATTTAAAATTTTCTGTAGACTTTAATTTCTAAAATTGAAAATTTGATGATTTAAGATGCGAAATATTTGTTTATTTATCCAAAAAGTTGTTAAATTGTGATTAAAACTTTTGATAAATTTTGGAAAATTTTGGAAATTTGACTTTTCAAATTTGTATCATCCATATACAAATTTTCAAATTACCTTTTGGTAACCAACCAACAAAAAATCTAAAGATCTTTTTGACCTACCCCGTATTTCTGCAGAATCTTCAATCTTTCATATTATTGTTTATAGAAACGTCATGCAACAGCGCTCAAGAATTTAGTCTCAATGCGTCGATCTGCTGGAGAATTGCGCAATCGTGCGTGTCCTGGCAGTGTTTTTTTGCGGCGGTGCGTAGAGTTGCGTAATTCCATACGGTTGGTAATTGCGGTACTTCCAAAACGAGTGAAAAAGAACTCTCGTATATCGTGACGTCGGGAAGTTTTATTATTATTATTTGTTATTATTATTATTATTATTATTATTATGGTTTTCAACAGTAGGCGGATAAATCCGATGAGACTGTTGAGTCTCTTTGGTTTGTTATTCACTAGTTTTTTAGGTATTCACTAATTGTTTATTTGGCTTAGTTTTTTTCACAATAGGCGGATCTTAAGTTACTGTCGGTCTATGCTGAATAATGTATAAAGAACACTGAGTTTTGATTTTTTGTTTCACGATCTAGGCGATTCTTAAACTGGTTTTTAGTAGCTGATTCCACTGTGAGGTTACTTAAGTTATTCCAGTTGTAAACTACCCTGTTTACGAGAAAGTTTCTTCGATGTAGCTTGTTGCATTTTTCCTTAGACAACTTTTGCGTGTTTCCTCTTAAGTTTGTATTATGACTGAAGTGAAAAATATCTCTTAAACTGCACGAATAGTAATTATTTATTATTTTAAAAGTTTCGATCAGGTCCCCTCTAGTTCTTCTGTCTTTTAATTCAACTGTTTTAAGCGTTCTTCGTAGGATAGATTCTTGAGCTCTTGAGGTATTTTAGTTATTCGTCTTTGCACTCTTTCAATTTGTTCTATGTCTTTGACGTAGTACGGGTTCCAGATGGTCTGTGCATACTCGAGCTTTGGTCTAACAAATGATTTAGTTAATTTCAAGATCATCTCTTGAAAGATTTTTGAAGGCATTTTGGATTAGGTAGATCATTGAGTTGGCTTTTTTGGTCATTTGTGTGATATGTGTTTCCCACTTTGAGTCGGTCGTGATGGTAATTCCCAGATCTCTCTTTAGTTACAGAGTTTGTGCAAATGTGCCCCTGGCACAATTTTTATTCGTGTATTTGTTGAAAATCTAAAACGTGTTATTAGTGATAATCTTAAACATAAGAAAAAAATACGTTATTTTCTGTTAAATCCTAGAAAAAATAATATTTATTAAAATTAATGAAATTTCATGAGTGATGGTGGTTAGGCCTATTTGTGAAATCCCAGATAAAAATGACAAACATACGCTTCTTACCTACAAGCGTATATTAAAGTATAGTGTAATATCTATATATATATATATATATATATATATATATATATATATATATATATATATATATATATATATATATATAGATCCTTATATCCTTATATCATTATTGCTTCCATTTAAAACGCATCGTTATTGCGTCTCCAAGAAAACGTCTGTTTTATTATTTATTTTATGGTGATCCTAATTTTTTCGAGAAAAAAAAAGTTGCTCCGATTTCAAAATTTTTTATATATCTTTGCGTTTCAGATGATTTTGGAACTTTTTTGTTGCGCCGTCTGTCTGTCTGTCTGTCTGTATGTCTGTCTGTCTGTCTGTATGTCTGTCTGTAACGACCAACGCGCATAACTCAAAAACCGCCTGGCCGATTTTAATGAAATTTGTTTGGGTTCGAGATGGTCCCATTTAAAAATGAACAAAATTCACCGAACACAAACCAAATAAAAGGGTGGGGGTAGATTTCAAAAATTAGAGTTTATGTGAAAATATGGCATGTGTGATATCAAACGAAAGGTAATTGAGTCTGGAGTTAAACAAAATACATTTTAATTTATTTTAAAAAAAGGGTGGGGGTATATTTCAAAAATTAGAGTTTAAGTGAAAATATGGCGTGTGTGATATCAAACGAAAGGTAATTGAGTCCGGAGTTTAACAAAATACATTATAGTTTTTGTTTTTTTTAAGGGTGGGGGTAGATTTCAAAAATTTGAGTTTAAGTCAAAACATGGCTTGTGTGGTATCAAACAAAAGGTCATTTAGTCTGGAGTTGAATAAAATATATTTCAGTTTTTAGTTATATTAGCTCACACGTACACTATAACTATAGTACCTAGTGTGAGCTTAGGGGCCCATATATTGGCAGAGTATTTTAAAGGTTTTAATAATATATATTTCAGTTTTTGAAATTTCTAGATTAGTCGTCTATTTTTCGTAATTTTTGGGCTAAAAATAGCAATATACGAAAAACTGTACAAACAAACATTATTGCTTCCAATTATTTGCCATTCAATGTTGCGTCCCTTGTATAATTTTTGACACTTTCTTATCATAATTGCGCCCACATCGTATAATTTTCGCTTAGCTTGGTATCATTGCTGCGTCAGCGCGTTTGCCAAATTTTATGTTAATAAGAAAACAAAAGAAATTGAGTGAGCCAACTTAACAGCCAGATATTTATTACAAATCATTTTTAGTTTTATTAGTTCTAGAAATTCGAGCTACGTAGATTTCAATTCCATTTTTGCTTTCAAATGTTTTAATTTAAAGCTCAAATTCCAAATAACAACTAAGAATACGAGGTTATAATCGACATTTTCGTTTCAAATCTTAAGTATTATTTTAAAAATATTAATTTCCTTGTTTGATAAACACCTTGTTAACAAATAATAAAATTATTACCTACCCTGTTGTTTCTTCTTCATCCCTCTTTTCATTTATCGATATTTTCTTGCCCGATATTGGATTCGTATATTGACAAAGGCTCAAAACACAGGTGTGACAAAATTGTTAAAACTTGCAGAGCTCCCATATCTTGCACGATTTTTTACATTTCCTTTTAATGGCTTAAATTAACAGTCAGCTAAAGAAAGTTAATTATTTCTTTGGTCAATTTGTCTTTTGTTTACGAAATATGATTATTTTTCTTTGAACTTGTTTGAACCGAACCAAAGAACCGTGCCAATTTCTTATGGATCGTGGGCACCCGTTTAAATTCTTTAAATTTTAATATCGGTCTTGAATAAAAGTAGTTATACTACTTGGTGTGCAGTCAGGTGTGATGGCCTGCCCCCTTTTTATCCTAAGGCGCTTGTTTTCCTTAAGGAGTGGTTTCCATATGTACACTTGTTGACTACTTATGTACACATGTTGACTGAAAACTTCTTAATTCTGCATTATAAACGCAGCTTCAATAACTTCCATTTTCGCCAATGCGACTCCTTATGCAAAACTTTACCGTCAGGCCATTGAATCCTGTGATCATTTGACCATGCATGATCCGCTAAACAGAATTTTTCAATATCTCCTAATTGGGTACTTTTTAAACGTTCATTTACTCTAACCTGAAGATGGCGTTTCGTTTCACCTACATATGATTTACCACACTCACACGGGAGTTGGTAAATTCATTTCTTATTATTTGAGGGATTTTCTGGTTGTGTTTTAGTTACAAAACTTTTTATCGCAGTGGCCAAGCGTACGGGTAGACAAGGTAGACAGTGCCTACCCAAAATTTTGGATATTATTATTACATAAAAATATTCCTTAATACTATTTATTGTTTGTATATTATTTATTATTTTTATTATTTAACAACTAAAAACCAAAAATAATGACAATCCTGGTCCCGCCGCACGGCCCGCCCCTCTCAACTAAAGTGCGCTTCGAAAAAAACACGGTGTAGATGATGTAGACGTATTAAAAATTGTATTCTAAAATCACTGCTATAGGGTACAGTTTAACGCAAAAGCGCGACAATTTGGCGGGGGAGAGAGCGAGTGGAAGAGACATTCGGCTATTTGTCTACTGTAGTCGGCCAGCTAGATAGTGCGTGCATTTCGCATATAATTAATTTATATCGAAGCGCAATATTTTGCTGAGCGTGAGTATACTCGACTCTGCGTGTATATTTTGTTTTGATTTAAATCGACGTCTTTTTTTGCAGTTAGGGTTTCCATCATATACATAATATTCCAATACCCACGGTAATTGCCAATTCATGATGCAAACATGAGCCCTTGCGGTCCTTAAGCAAAAATGACCTGATTGGTTCCTTTCAAACATATATGCATATTATTTCCTTATAGTACGTATTATGGCAATACCTACGGTACCTTATGATGCATAATGCAAACATATTTGAAATAGCAGTGTCAGTGGGTATAAATCTATCCTTTTTCCGGTCCTTAAGATAAAATGTCCTAATTGGTTATACTTACTTACGAATACATATTTTATTCTTGTATTCGTCACGTCAAATCATCGGCTCAGAGTTGACAAAAACTCTATCTATGTAAATTTGGTGTCTGTGCATTTTTCGTATCTTTATTTCTGAATGTTTGCATAAAATGCCAGCCATTGTGTACATGGATAACAGGGAGTAAAATTAATTGTTTAATTTTTCCATTTTTGTGTACATAAAATTTCTAATATCCAAATTTTAAAGAAAGTGGTATTGAACATTTTACTACTAGTAAAATACGCAGACTAGTATTTTTACTAGTAATAAAAATATATATTTTTTTGTATTTTTTTTTTTCATTTCTTCTGTCAACCTTAAAAAAATCCTTACGCCTCGCCACTGCCTTATCATATTTCCCGATGAAAAAACTGTTTTTATATTATAGTGTTTGGCTTTCGTCTTATGTTTTCTGAAATCCCTTGAACATAATAATATGGAATGTTAATAACACCCAACGGATTATTATTTTGAGAATTTCCCACATTTGGTTTGTTCTTAAATTTAGAGATCGTTGAGTTTATTCATTTCTCGGAATAACCATTCTGTTTTAAGTCCTTTTAAATGTCATTCATCCGTTGTACATTGCCGTACCATATCAGTTGTCTTTTAGTGATGTCATCTTCCCTCGATTCCCATTCTTTTATGGTCTCATTTCTTATATGATCTGTTCTAGATATTTTCATTTATCTTCTTATTGCATCAATTTTGGTACTTTCAATTTTTTTTGTATTTTTCTGTTACGCTTCAAGTCTCTATTCCATACAGCAGCATGCTTTTCACCATTGTTTCATGTATGTAAAATTTTACTACTACTATGTCGGTTTAGAACGTTTTTCTACGTTGTCCGACGCCTATTCTCCACCTCCTTCGATCAATGTAAAATTTTACAATATTTTTTATCTTTCTGCTCTAGTCTGGTTTTAACTCACTTGATTCGTTTCTAATACATAAATACTGAGTCTTGTCTACGTTCACGGTTAACCCACACTTTTGTTATTTTTCCGTTAACTTTCTCATCATATACTCCATGTCTTCTTTATCATTAGCCACAATTACTTGGGCGTCAGCAAACTGTAGTGTGTATATGGTAAATTGGTCGTTAAGTGGTATTCCCATACCGTGTACTTTACGTTTCCAGTTTTTTAGAGCTACTGCTACTACTACTACTACTTGAACCTTTCGTTACCAGGAATTCTTTTGAAAGTTGATTTCCAATTTTTTTTAGATTTTGACCCTTTATATAGTTCTTTTATTGCTTTTATGTATGTATGATTGATATTAGTTTGCTCTTACACTGTCCATAATTTTTCCACTGGAACGGTATCATATGCTTTTTGTAGGTCCACGAAGGTAACATGAGTCTCTATGTTTCTGGCACTTCTTTTCACAATTACATGTGTAAGACAAAAACATTTATGATTACAAGATCTGCCTGCACGAAGCCCACTTTGCTCTTCTTCTTGTTTTTGAAAATCATTCTCTGTTAGATTCTTAACAATCCTACCCTACAATCTACTTAGTATAATGGTTAAGGAAATTTATCTGTAATTGTTGCAATCCAGCTTGTTTCCTTTTTTATGTATTGAGGATATGAATGCAATTTTCCAATCAGTGTGAGATATAGCGTATATTCCCGCGAGTCCGCTAGCTTTTCCGGATTTAAGCTTTTTAATACTTTTCTTTATCATTTCTTTTTTGATGATTACTTCCTCTCCATGTACTTCTATGTCTCTCATCGGGAAGGCTGACAGATATTTCGGTCTCGTTTCCTGCAGAAGTCTCTTGTAGTGTTCTGTCCATTGTTCTGATTTGATGATCTGATTTACTTTTTCTTTGGTTCGGTTTTTTACCGTAGAAATTAATTTCCATACTTTGCCTACCTCCTACGTGTGTATTTGTATCGTGGCATTTTTTTCCGTGCGTGTCAAATTTATCAGCTGTCTTCTGATTTCCCTGTAGATTCCTAGGTCTCTTTGGTCTTTAGTACTGAGCCATTCCGAGTATGGGCGTTTTTCCTCCTTGACCATTTCCTGTATTTCCTCCGTCCACCACATCTTATTACTATTTCTTTTATCTTGGTACACAACAGCTTCGTTGCTTGCTTCTATTAAGCTTTTTACTATGTTTGTATATGTTTCTTTTTCATCTAATCGCTTCTGATACAATATTTGCGTACGAGTTCGATTTCTAGACTTCTAAAGTTGTATTTTTTATTTTTTTTACTCTTACTACTCTCACCTCTATTTATTCTTTCTGAAAGGAAATAATATTTTTGCTTTTACCAAATGGTCGTCAGATCCACAGGTATCACCACGAAGTAACCGCACATCATACCACTTTCATTCCGAGTGTTGTCCACCTATAGCATAATTAGATTTTAGATTTGTTGATGCCTGAATCCCCAGGTATATAGATGAATATCCATATATATAAAAAAACCATTATTTATTTTTAAGTTGTGGGTTCACACAATTGGGTTTGTCTATCAGTTCGACGAATAAAATATATTATTATAATTATTTCCCTGGTATTGCCGATTTTGGTGATTGTCTCATCAAGTTGGTCGAAGAACATTTGTTTTGTAGCTAATCTTTCGTCATCTGATGGTGCGTAGGCTATTATTATGCTTATATTACCCCTTTGGCTGCTCTCCTTTATTTTTTGAACAAAGTTACCGACACTACTTGTACATGTTCCTTTCTTTTTTATCTCTGTGAGTTTCATAATGTCTATCTTACTATTCTGCACTTCGGTTGCAATAATGTCCAACCTTTGAATCACTCCCTGTACAGGGTGTCTCATTATATTTTTTCCCACCCTTTTACACCATTAATAATTGATATAGGAATATAAAAGAAATTGTGTTCGATATTCGCGAAATTTTGACTTTTAAATTGCATCTTGACTTTATTCTTGATGCTTACCGTATTTGACAGGAGCTTAAATTTATAGTTTTCCTTATAATGTTTAATTAATAGATTAGGCTTGAAATATACTTTCCAAAAATACCCCATATGTCGCAGTTTTGATAAATAGTTTTTGAAATATTAGCGACAATTTTTTAAATTATAAAAAAATAACATCACTACATTTGTGTTAATTTTAGTGTCCTTATTTCCAACGATGTTAGTCTTCATGTATAAACAGTGACAATGACAAATGTTTTCTTTAAATGACGCTCAAAATGACAACCGGTAACGACAACAAAGTTTATATGTCGTGTCACATAATGTCATTGTCACTGTTGATGCATGGGGACTAACATAATTTGTAAGCAGGATACTAAAATTAACACAAAAGCGGTACTGTTATCTTTTTATCATTTTAAAAAATAATTGCTAATATCTCAGAAACTATGGCTCTAAACTACGGCATATCGGGAATTTTTGGAAAATATGTTCCAAGCCTAATCTATCAATTAAATAATATAAGGAGCATCCAATTTACAAAAACTATAAATTTGAGCGCCTGTCAAATATGGTAAGCATCAGGAATAAGGTCAAGATGCAATTTACAAGTAAAAATTTCGCGAATTCGAACACAATTTCTTTTATATTCCTATATCAAATATTAATGGTGTAAAAGGGTGGGAAAATTATAATGAGACACCCTGTACGTTCCATTTAGCTATATTTAGCTATAGTCCTTTGGTTTTACTTTTTTGTCTTCGAGAATATCAGGCCATTGCTCCGAGGCTTTGTTTGGGGTTTTATTTATTTTATTTAATAATATAGGTACTTTGAGTTATTTACTAATTTTGTTTCCAATGGCAACTTAATCCTGGGCTTTATTTAAAAACTCCAGAAGGTTCATTGTAATTAAATATGTTTTAAAGAAAAATCTAAGTTGAGTTCTATTTTATTATCTAATTAATCCTGGGCTGTCTACGATAAATAACTTAGACATACGTCATTATTAACATCTTAGCGAAATTAGTTCTTTCTTATTCAGAAAGGTAGATCGTTTCCACATTGCAATTTTTTTTATTTGAGTTAGCATTACGACTTATTAAAAATTGCTTGGTTTGCCTTCCATTCCACAAGTTGTCAATCCCATGATCGCGACAGTTTATTGCGGAAACAGGAAGAGGATTGTCTTTATGTATAGGTATGCATTTTCTAAGCACACGATGACACAGACAGTTTCATGCTAAGTGACAGGTAATCCTCTACCAGTTTACCATCTTCACTGGGTCGTCTCTATCCATCAGTATGTAGACACTTTGAACTCACACATCCGACTGATTATTTTGGCGCAAAATAACTGTATATATCCAAGAAATGGCGCAAAAATAATGTTGGCCAATCCGGTATCAAAAATATACCGAGAAAATATATAGATAGACAGAAAACTCAAAGTTTAAACATTAAACATAAATCTTTTGTATATTGACGTTAAATGAAAATAAGAAAACAATTTCAATCCTGGTCAAGGGATTTAGATATTGCAAACTCCTAAAAGGCAGGAATATATTAAATAATAATAAACGCATTGTTGCAAATCTGTGGAAGCAAGAATGATAGAGAAGTAAAACAAAAAAAGTATACAAAAAGGAGTGTCGCCTCTACCGGAATTATCTCAAACTAAAAATATACACCGGATTTTATTTAGTTATCATTATTGCGTCCGATTTTTTGCGGGTGTTTTTGGCGCCAATGCTTTAAATTTTGAAGTAGAAAAAAATAAGACATAGCATATTATAGCTCTCTAAAAGATCCAAAAATCTGTCTGATTGTCATTGTAAAAATCTTCTCTGTTCGCTAATAATATGGGATTGCACTATTGCGTCCGGTATTCGGACGCAACAATGTCGGTGAAGCAATAATGATATGGATTTTCGTTAACACGGACGCAACAATGATAGAAAGATATTTATATTTATATATTTATATATATATATATATATATATATATATATATATATATATATATATATATATATAGATCCTTATATCATTATTGCTTCCATTTAAAACGCATCGTTATTGCGTCTCCAAGAAAACGTCTGTTTTTTAAAGGTTTTAATAATATATATTTCAGTTTTTGAAATTTCTGGATTAGTCGGCTATTTTTCGTAATTTTTGGGCTAAAAATAGCAATATACGAAAAACTGTACAAACAAACATTATTGCTTCCAATTATTTGCCATTCAATGTTGCGTCCCTTGTATAATTTTTGACACTTTCTTATCATAATTGCGTCCACATCGTATAATTTTCGCTTAGCTTGGTATCATTGTTGCGTCAGCGCGTTTGCCAAATTTTATGTTAATAAGAAAACAAAGGAAATTGTGTGAGTCAACGCAACGGCCAGATATTTATTACAAATCAGTTATAGTTTTGTTAGTTCTAGAAATTCGAGCTACGTAGATTTCAATACAATCAATTTTTGCTTTCAAATGTTTTAATTTAAAGCTAAAATTTCAAATAACAACTAAGAATTCCAGGTTATAATGGACATTTTCGTTTCAAATGCTTAAGGATTATTTTAAAAATATTAATTTCCTTGTTTGATAAGCACCTTGTTAACAAATAATAAAATTATTACCTACCCTGTTGTTTCTTCTTCATCCCTCTTTTCATTTATCGATATTTTCTTGCCCGATATTAGATTCGTATATTGACAAAGGCTCAAAACACAGGTGTGACAAAATTGTTAAAACTTGCAGAGCTCCCATATCTTGCACGATTTTTTACATTTCCTTTTAATGGCTTAAATTAACAGTCACCTAAACAAAGGTAATTATTTCTTTGGTCAATTTGTCTTTAGTTTACGAAATATGATTATTTTTCTTTGAACTTGTTTGAACCGAACCAAAGAACCGTGCCAATTTCTTATGGATCGCGGGCACCCGTTTAAATTCTTGAAATTTTAATATCGGTCTTGAATAAAAGTAGTTATACTACTTGGTGTGCAGTCAGGTGTGATGGCCTGCCCCCTTTTTATCCTAAGGGGCTTGTTTTCCTTAAGGAGTGGTTTCCATATGTACACTTGTTGACTACTTATGTACACATGTTGACTGAAAACTTCTTAATTCTGCATTATAAACGCAGCTTCAATAACTTCCATTTTCGCCAATGCGACTCCTTATGTAAAACTTTACCGTCAGGCCATTGAATCCTGTGATCATTTGACCATGCATGATCCGCTAAACAGGATTTTTCAATATCTCCTAATTGGGTACTTTTTAAACGTTCATTTACTCTAACCTGAAGATGGCGTTTCGTTTCACCTACATATGATTTACCACACTCACACGGGAGTTGTAAATACATTTCTTATTATTTGAGGGATTTTCTGGTTGTGTTTTAGTTACAAAACTTTTAATCGCAGTGGCGAAGCGTACGGGTAGACAAGGTAGACAGTTCCTACCCAAAATTTTGGATATTATTATTACATAAAAATATTCCTTAATGCTATTTATTGTTTGTATATTATTTATTATTTTTATTATTTAACAACTAAAAACCAAAAATAATGACAATCCTGGTCCCGCCGCACGGCCCGCACCTCTCAACTAAAGTGCGCTTCGAAAAAAACATGGTGTAGACGTATTAAAAATTGTATTCTAAAATCACTGCTATAGGGTAGAGCCCTGTATGTTGACATATTGGAATCCAAATATGTCAACATACAGGGACTCTACTATAGGGTACAGTTTAACGCAAAAGCGCGACAATTTGGCGGGGGAGAGAGCGAGTGGAAAAGACATTCGGCTATTTATCTACTGTAGTCGGCCAGCTAGATAGTGCGTGCATTTCGCATATAATTAATTTATATCGAAGCGCAATATTTTGCTGAGCGTAAGTGTACTCGACTCTGCGTGTATATTTTGTTTTGATTTAAATCGACGTCTTTTTATTACAAATGAGTTTTTGGCACACTTTCCATTATGCGATTTGGATAAAATTTGGTATTAACATAGTGGTCCGATGACAATACAACATTAAAAAAAAATATCCTCCCACCCCTACCCCCACCCATAAAAAATGCGTTTTTAACACGCTTCACTTCAAATGACTTTTATAAAATTTGGCTCATACAGCCCAAACAAAAAATATATTTCTACCTCTACCCCACCATCTCCTTCCCCCATAAAAAAATGAGTTTCCAAATAACTAAATAATAATAAACTACATTATAATCTAGAATAAACTCTTCTGTTCTGTTATTGAACAAATATCATTTGTTAGAGTAGATAGCTGAGACTAAAAAGTAGAAAATAAATTGGTTAAATTTTTTTTTTAAGTCACAAGCTTTTATAAAATGCACTAAAAATTAAAAACATTCTAATATTTTCATAATAATAAAAGCGATGACCGCAAATCAAAGCATAATTTAAGCTAAATTTGTGATCTAAACACTTAAAGAATATTCAACATAGCAGGTCATCAAAAATATGTTTGATGTGCCGCAATGTTATGCCATTGCCATACCTATGTCAGAGAAATGCTGGGGTATCTTGGGTCGGGTTGGGTGGGTTTGGTACCTCTGCATTTTTCTGCTAGATTGATTCTTGCAAATAGTGATATTTAATTGATACGGATATCTTATCGTGCTAACAACGTCAAAATTTCCATCAGTCGGCCATCGCTTTTATTATTATGATAATATTAGAATGTTAGAAAATTATTTTTTAATTTTTAGTGCATTTTATAAAAGCTTGTCACTTAAAAAAAATTTTACCAATTTATTTTGCAGTTAGGGTTTCCATCATATACATAATATTCCAATACCCACGGTAATTGCCAATTCATGATGCAAACATGAGTCCTTGCGGTCCTTAAGCAAAAATGACCTGATTGGTTGCTTTCAATTATATATGCATATTATTTCCTTATAGTACGTATTATGGCAATACCTACGGTACCTTATGATGCATAATGCAAACATATTTGAAATAGCAATGTCAGTGGGTATAAGTCTATCCTTTTTCCGGTCCTTAAGATAAAATGTCCTAATTGGTTATACTTTTACGAATACATATTTTATTCTTGTATTCGTCACGTCAAATCATCGGCTCAGAGTTGACAAAAACTCTATCTGTGTAAATTTGGTGTCTGTGCATTTTTCGTATCTTTATTTCTGAATGTTTGCATCAAATGCCAGCCATTGTGTAAATGGGTAACAGGGAGTATGGAAATACTACATATATGGTTTCCATACGTATGTGTCGGTGTCGACGCCAGACAAAATTAATTGTTTAATTTTTCCATTTTTGTGTACATAAAATTTCTAATATCCAAATTTTAAGGAAAGTGTTATTGACCATTTTACTACTAGTAAAATACGCAGACTATTATTTTTAAGACAGTTTGAGAGTTACTGTACACTATTAATATAAATATTTGTTTTTATGCAAAATAAAAATATATTTTTTTCTGTATTTTTTTTTTCATTTCTTCTGTCAACCTTAAAAAAATCTTGACGCCTCGCCACTGCCTTATCAGATTTCCCGATGAAAAAACTGTTTTTATATTATAGTGTTTGGCTTTCGTCTTATGTTTTCTGAAATCCCTTGAACATATAGTTCAGTCAATGAATGAGCATTAGGGGGTTGTAGAGTGCATGGAGGGGGGGAGAATTTTTCTCTTCAGGAATGTATTTGGGGCAGTTAGGAGGTAAACATACTAAAAGTCCCCACCCCTAGCACCCCCGCTTCAGTGGCGGAGGGGGGTTAAAAGGTGCACTTTTTCGGTTTTTTGCCTTTAACTCGATTACGGTAAGTTGTAGAAAAAAAATGTCCTATTAAAAATTAAAGAGGACTAAATTCCCTAAAAAACCGTTATGCTAGCTTTAACCTTAATGAAACACATGCTGAGATAGTGGCTACCGAAAATCGGTAATTTTTGAAAAACATATTATTGGCCCATATTTTTTATCAAACTTGTTCATCTAACAGTTTTGTTATTGACTTTAGATGAAATTTGTTAATATAAAAGTTAAAGACCGATCAATTTTCTTTAAAAATGTGTACTTATTACCAATCTACCTTAAACTTGTCAAAAGATAGAGCAAATTGAAATTTTTAATGAAATTTCTCAACTTTCACAAATATTACAAAAACTTTCTTATTTACTTTTTGCATTATTTATAAGTAATACACTAGGGCGAGAAAAGATAAAAGTTAGGGTAATGTACTGGATGAGTTTTTATAAAGCACCACCCCATTAACTCTGTCAATATAAATCGTAGAAAGATTGAACATTAACCGTAATTAGAGAAAATAAACTTGTTTTGCTCCAGGAATGAGTGTCTAAAAAACCTTATAGAATTTTGTTACTCTTTCAAAGAATATCTATAAGCAAAAAAAGTGATGATTACTTAAAAGAGTATTTGCGATATGAACTGGCTCCATTTCCTATAGCCTTATTCAATGAGAGTGGTATGAGAAAAACAAAAAAATCTGTTTTGTTTAATCTTTAAACCAACAAACGAGATCTCATAAACAATGATGGGGTTATTGATGGGGGGTTTTCATTGCATAAAGTTGTGTGGCAAAGAGGATCCTCAGTTACTGAAATTTGTAATGGATACGTCAAATTCATCAAGACCCACTATGCAGGCAAGTATTGTACTGTGGTTTTTTATAGATATAAGATAACAGAAATGAGTACCAAGGCTGCAGAAGAAAAAAGACGCTTCAATTTAACTATCAACTAAAAAAGACGCTATTGTTTGAAAAAATCAGTAGATATGTATTTTACTTTCCATAATCAAATAAAAGTCAGGAATTCCTTTCAAATACCAACAACAAAGATCGTCTTATAAAATTACTAAGCTCCAAACTTCAGGAATGTGGAATCACAATGCTGCAAGCATCAGATGATACTGATGTGCTGATTGTGAGCACTGCAATTTAAAACTCTTAAGAAAATGCATGCAATGTAGCTGTAATTAGGGAAGATGCAGCAGCTGGGACTAAAAGGAATACTGTTCCTGCATGCTTCTACTGGTTGCAATTCAACATCGGCAGCATTTCGAAGGGGTAAGCTTGGATATATAAAGCTTTATTAAAAGCACCCTGAAATCCAAAAATCAGCAAAAGTATTTTACAATCCCACCTTCTCGCATGCTGAAGTAGAAAATGCTGGACATTTATGCATGTTAAAATGGTATAACTCTCCAACAAATGAAAATTCCCTAAATGCGTACCGATTTCGGTTATTTTTAAAATCGGTAGCAAGTATTAAATCTGATCTATCATCACTTCCCCCAAGTGAAGGAGCAACAAAACAACATTCGTATAGAACATATTATCAAGTACAGCTTTGGTTAGGAAATTAGCTAGCTCCAGAACTATGGGGTTGGGAATTTAAAGTAAACTGTCTAGTTCCAGTCTTCGCCCAAGTCACACCAAAAGAAATTTTGGACATGATTTATTGTAGATGCACAACTGACTGCAGTAGCATCAAATGTAGCTGCAAAAAAAAGTCGTTAAATTGTTCCCATTTATGCCACAATTGTCAGGGAAATTGTTTTAATGGTGTGTCCGTTTCAACTAATCACAATGAAGACGACGAAGACATGGAATGCCTTCCGACATTGCTTAAAACTAACAACGAATAGAAAACTATTGACTGAGAGGAAATTCCGGAAGTGGAGCCAGAAGCTGGCCTTTCGCAACCCAAGAAAGCAAGACAAACAAAATAATGGTCTTAAATTTACAAATCTGATAAACTTTACTTAAAAGATTTTACTACGTACATTAATGGACTTACAGGGCTAAAAAATTTGACGATACCAAACATCTACCCAGAAATACTCTAAGTATAATAAATGAAGTAAGATAATTGTATATTATGCAATTTATCTGGTATGTACACCTGAGTATTTTATAAGCTTATTGGGTAAAATAGTAAATAGATATAAGACGATCGGTCTAAATGCACTTTTCCTTTATACATATGTGTACTTAGTTGTATAGTTTATTAGCTTATTTGTAAATTTAAATTAAAAAACATAATCATCATCACCATCACTTTCCGTGCCTGAAGATGTAAAGGTTTTGGATTCTCCATATTCAATATAAATGTAAATTTGTACTCATGTACAATCCAATATATACGAACTTAATTTTAGAAGTCTAATTTCTTAAATCAACACAAGTTTTTTTTGTAAAACCTTGTCCTGAATCAATAGTCCAAGTATAACCTATCCAATTTTTAAGGTGGTTCAATAATGTCAACCCTTAATAATAATATCTACTTCTTATTTTTGAAGTACCTTCATCAGGGTACCATCAAAAATCTGAAGTTTGTTCCAGGGCTTATGATGATGATAAAGAAAGATGATGCTAAAAGCAACTACACTTTTTTTTGTGGAAAATCACAAACATGAACTTTAAACTAAAACGCCTGTAACTTTTAATTTATGAGCACAAATTAGTAAATAAATAAATAAATGTTTTTAAATTGAATGCCTTATATTGTTATTTTTACCGAATATCTTTAGAATTTAAAACAAAAGTGTTAGATTAACAAATTTGAGAAAAAAGATGGGGCAAAAAGTTTTTTTCAAAAATTACCGATTTTCGTCGTCTTTGTCTCAGAATCTCTGATAACTAAAGGTAAGGTCAGCATAACCGTTTCATGGAAAATTTAGTCCTCTTTAATTTCTAGTAGAACATTTTTTTTGTACAACACACCATAATTGAGTTATAGGCAAAAATCTAAAAAATTGCAGTTTTTCACCCCCCTACGCCACTGAAGCGGGAGGGCTAGGAGTGGGGAATTTTAGTATGTTAACGTCCTGACTACCCTTAACATATTCCCAGAGAGTAAAATTCTCCCCGCCTCCATGCACTCTACTGCATTCGTTGACTGGACTAATAATAATATGGAATGTTAATAACACCCAACGAATTATTATTTTGAGAATTTCCCACATTTGGTTTGTTCTTAAATTTAGAGATCGTTGAGTTTATTAATTTCTCGGAATAACCATTCTGTTTTAAGTCCTTTTAAATGTTGTAGATTTCTGTGGTTAATTCTTCATTATTACTACAAATATTCACGACTCTAAAATACAAACTTCTTATAACTCCTTGTTTTGTCAACAGACTGGTCAGACTTAAAATTTAGGTACTGTCCCGTGTGTGTATGTTTCCTATATACAGTGTGTATATTTATTAAATTTATTTTGTTTTTTTTTTTTAATTTGGCTTAAAGGCACTATTTATATGGATGGGAAAAATGGTTTCCATGAAATTTGTTAAAATTTTGATATAAAAGTTGTAAAATAATTTGACGAATATTAAGTTTATACATCTTGACAAACACTATTAGCCAAAACTGACATTTAATAACATACTAGAACGTTTTTCTACGTTGTCCGACGCCTATTCTACACCTCCTTCGATCCTGACAATATGTCAGGTTCTTTTGACTCATTGATCTTTGGATTGACTGTTGCCATTCCAGTTTAGGACGCCCTCCTTTTCTGCGCCCTATTGGTTGCCATTCTAGAACCTGCTTTGGTAGTCTTTCGTCATTCATCCGTTGTACATTGCCGTACCATATCAGTTGTCTTTTAGTGATGTCATCTTCCCTCGATTCCCGTTCTTTTGTGGTCTCATTTCTTATATGATCTGTTCTAGATATTTTCATTTATCTTCTTATTGCATCCATTTCGGCACTTTCCATTTTTGTTTTGTATTTTTATGTTACGCGTCAAGTGACTATTCCATACAGCAGCATGCTTTTCATCATTGTTTCATGTATGTAAAATTTTACTACTACTATGTCGGTTTAGAACGTTTTTCTACGTTGTCCGACGCCTATTCTCCACCTCCTTCGATCAATGTAAAATTTTACAATATTTTTTATCTTTCTGCTCTAGTCTGGTTTTAACTCACTTGATTCGTTTCTAATATATAAATACTGAGTCTTGTCTACGTTTACCGTTAACCCACACTTTTGTTATTTTTCTGTTAACTTTCTCATCATATACTCCATGTCTTCTTTATCATTAGGCACAATTACTTGGTCGTCAGCAAACTGTAGTGTGTATATGGTAAATTGGTCGTTAAGTGGTATTCCCATACCGTGTACTTTACGTTTCCAGTTTTTTAGAGCTACTACTACTACTACTTGAACCTTTCGTTACCAGGAATTCTTCCCGACCGATTTTGGTGATAGTCTCATCACGTTGGTCGAAGAACATTTGTTTCGTAGCTAAACTTTCGTCATTTGATGGTGTGTAGGCTATTATTATGCTTGTATTATGTCCAAGCATCTTCGTGTTAACTCGAGGTATGTTTTTATTAATGCACTCGTAGTCTGTAATCTTATTTTTGAGGTTTTTCTTGATTAATACAGATACCCCTTTGGCTGCTCTCCTTTATTTTGGGACTCCAGTAAATATGTGAACAAAGTTACCGACACTACTTGTACATGTTCCTTTCTTTTTTGTCTCTGTGAGTGCAATAATGTCTATTTTACTATTCTGCACTTCGGTTGCAATAATGTCCAACTTTTGGTTCACTCCCTGTACGTTCCATTTAGCTATGTTCAGAGTAATTTGGTTTTACTTTTTTCTCTTCGAGAATTTCAGGCCATTGCTCCGAGGCTTTGTTTGGGGTTTTATTTATTTTATTTAATAACAACTTTGAGTTATTTACTAATTTTGTTTCCAATGGCAACTTTTTATTTAAAAACTTCAGAAGGTTCATTGTAATTAGATATGTTTTAAAGAAAAAACTAAGTTGAGTTCTATCTTTATTATATTTATTACTTCATCATGAAGGCTGATTTTTCCAACCCTCGAGGACTTTGGAGGAAACTGGAGTTTATGTTTCTGCTGAGTCCAGAAACAAAACCCAAAAATTGACAAATTTTCATGAAAAACTCGGAAAAACGACCCTGCAAACAGAGAAAGACCCTCAATGTACACAACAGCTTCTTTGCTTGCTTCTATTAAGCTTTTTACTATGTTTGTATATGTTTCTTCAAATGAGTGTTCTGTAGTTATTAATTTTTCATCTAATCGCTTCTAATACAATATTTGCATACGAGTTCGATTTCTAGACTTCTAAAGTTGTATTTTTGATTTTCTTTACTCTTACTACTCTCACCTCTATTTTTTCTGAAAGGAAATAATATTTTTGCTTTTACCGAATGGTCGTCAGATCCACAGGTATCACCACGAAGTAACCGCACATCATACCACTTTCATTCCGAGTGTTGTCCACCTATAGCATAATTAGATTTTAGATTTGTTGATGCCTGAATCCAGGTATATAGATGAATATTCATATATTTAAAAAAACCATTATTTATTTTTAAGTTGTGGGTTCACACAATTGGGTTTGTCTATCAGTTCGACTAATAAAATATATTATTATAATTATTTCCCTGGTATTGCCGATTTTGGTGATAGTCTCATCAAGTTGGTCAAAGAACATTTGTTTTGTAGCTAATCTTTCGTCATCTGATGGTGCGTAGGCTATTATTCTGCTTATATTATGTCCAAGCATCTTCAGCATTAATGCACTCGTAGTCTGTAATCTTATTTTTGAGATTTTTCTTGATTAATAAAGATACCCCTTTGGCTGCTCTCCTTTAGTTTGTGAACAAAGTTACCGACACTACTTGTACATGTTCCTTTCTTTTTTATCTCTGTGAGTGCCATAATGTCTGTCTATTCTGCACTTCGGTTGCAATTTTTTCCCACCCTTTTACACCATTAATAATTGATATAGGAATATAAAAGAAATTGTGTTTAATTCGAACACAATTTCTTTTATATTCCTATATCAATTATTAATGGTGTAAAAGGTTGGGAAAACTATAATGAGACACCCTGTACGTTCCATTTAGCTATATTTAGCTATAGTCCTTTGATTTTACTTTTTTGTCTTCGAGAATATCAGACCATTACTCCGAGGCTTTGTTTGGGGTTTTATTTGTTTTATTTAATAACATACTTTGAGTTATTTACTAATTTTGTTTCCAATGGCAACTTAAGTTGAGTTCTATTTTATTATCTAATTAATCCTAGGCTGTCTACGATAAATAACTTAGACAAACGTCATTATTAACATCTTAGCGAAATTAGTTCTTAAATTAGTTCTTTCTTATTCAGAAAGGTAGGTAGGGTTTCCACATTGAAATTTTTTTTATTTGAGTTAGCATTACGACTTATTAAAAATCGCTTGGTTTGCCTTCCATTCCACAAGTTGTTAATCCCATGATCGCGACAGTTTATTGCGGAAACAGGATGAGGATTGTCTTTATGTATAGGTATGTATTTTCTAAGCACACGATGACACAGACAGTTTCATGCTAAGTGACAGGTAATCATCTACCAGTTTACCATCTTCACTGGGTCGTCTCTATCCATCAGTATGTAGACACTTTGAACTCACACATCCGACTGATTATTTTGGCGCAAAATAACTGTATATATCCAAGAAATAGCGCAAAAATAATGTTGGCCAATCCGGTATCAAAAATATACCGAGAAAATATATAGATAGACAGAAAACTCAAAGTTTAAACATTAAACATAAATCTTTTGTATATTGACGTTAAATGAAAATAAGAAAACAATTTTAATCCTGGTCAAGGGATTTAGATATTGCAAACTCCTAAAATACAGGAATATATTAAATAATAATAAACGCAATGTTGCCAAATCTGTGGAAGCAAGAATGATAGAGAAGTAAAACCAAAAAAAGTATACAAAAAGGAGTGTCGCCTCTACCGGAATTATCTCAAACTAAAAATATACACCAGATTTTATTTCGTTATCATTATTGCGTCCGATTTTTTGCGGGTTTTTTTGGCGCCAATGCTTTAAATTTTGAAGTAGAAAAAAATAAGACATAGCATATTATAGCTCTCTAAAAGATCTAAAAATCTGTCTGATTGTCATTGTAAAAATCTTCTCTGTTCGCAAATAACATGGGATTGCACTATTGCGTCTGGTATTCGGACGCAACAATGTCGGTGAAGCAATAATGATATGGATTTTCGTTAACACGGACGCAACAATGATAGAAAGATATATATATATATATATATATATATATATATATATATATATATGTATATATATATTATAACCTTTTCTATTTATATTAATATTATGTGGTCTATTTGCGGCATCCAAGATATTTTGAAGCACACCTTGCCTGGGGTATCTTATATGCCCCTGATGACGAGCGTATCTTAGGTACCATAGTACACTGCATGTAAAGTAGTATCCTAGGATACGCTGGTCTACGGGGGCTTCCGGAATTACCGAGAATGACACCCATAGATGGTGCTGAACAAAAAGTTACGTACTATTGACATTTTGTAGTTAAATAAAAAAATTAAGACCTGCATTAGTACTAATAAAACGCACGCATTAAATAAACCTATTTCTTGAGACGCCCTGTATATATTTTATTTTTTTACTGTTTGGGCTCCTATTTGTTTAGAGTTTCGGTACAGCAAAAATTGGACGTTAAATACCTTTTTTTTTGTCGCCGTCCTGTAAATATAAGAATAGTTAGAGTTACAAAATTTAATATCTTCAAAACTAGACATAGAAAAAACAACATTTTTTTCCTAGTGTGACCCTAAGTTATAAAAATAAGCCGGTAAAGTTTAATTAAAATTCACCGAGCCGTTTTCCAAAAATAACTTAAAAATTATTTAAGAGCAAAAAAAAATAAAAAAACATTTTTTGAATAGACCCTTTGACTCAATTAAAAGCTATAGTATTTTTTTATATAATACAAATATTCTTTGAGCTGTATTTTATTACAAAATATTTAACAAATTAATTTTTATCATACGGAAAATAGCTTAAAACAACTAAAGTTAATTTTATTTAGTAAGAAAAAATACCTGCAATAAAAAAATATTTATCTATAAAAATGGGGGCAATCAAAAAGCAAAAATGTTTTTTTTCTTTAAATATTATATAAAACTATTAATCTGTACCAAAATAAAATGTGCTAGTTATAAAATTCGGTAATAGTGCAGATATAAAAAAAATGTTTTTTTGACTATCCCCGGCATATTATTTAATAAATTGACAAGAGTGACACCACAAATGACTTTGTCCTTAGACCTTTACTAAGTAAGTTTTATGGTCAACTAATTTTTTTCGGTCAAGATGTAAGAGTTCTTTGTTTGAAACTCGTAGACAATGATTGTGTAGAAATAAAATTTCGGACTTCCATTGTCTTTATTTATTTTAAAAACACAAAAGTGTTTTTAAAATAAATAAAGACAATGGAAGTCCGAAATTTTATTTCTATGTAAGAGTTATTATTAACATACCCAAAAACGACCATTTAACGAACTTTGATTGTTGATATCTCAAACACTGTACATAGAAAAACTTAACTTTATTTACATTTTTTTTAGATACATATCCTACTATAACATACCAAAATTATAGCCAATTCCACCGAGCCAAAAATTTTCCATAAGGCCTGTGTAAACGGGTGCGATGTTCTTTGACATAGATTTCGAAACAAAAACAAAAAATGAGTCATTCCGTAAGAAAATTTAACCTTTTTGTAATATCTCAAAAACTAACAGTGACGCATAAAATTTAGTTTGACAGTTGGGTTCTCCAAAAAAAAAAACCTGCAAAAAAGCATCTTACACCAAAATGAAATTTTCATAAATAAAAAAGTTATAGGCCACGTCCATAAATGCAGACTTTTCAAAATCCCTTTGTAGCTAAAAAACTACGAGGTTTATCAAGAAGCGGTTTTGATATTTGAAGACGTCTCGAAAATCGCAGGACATGTCCACTCGTTTTTGTGTATCACGGCTAGAAATACCTAAAACCAGCAAAAAACGTCGAATTTGGCCCACCCTGTACGTATGGCTCTTGCTGGTGGGCGTAACAAATTCTCGATACTCTCTTCTCTCTCAGCTATTTCTAATGGTTCGTCTAAAGTAGTGGGATTATTGGAGAGTACCCTTTGCTTTAAGAGTATTAATAAACCCAAGGTGAACTGCGTAGCGATATCCTCTTTTTGAAGTTTATCCTTAACATCTTGTTGGCTAGCCTGAGTACTGGCTAGAGTTAAATTAGCTAAAAGTTTTAAACGGGTAAGAAATTGCCTGCAAGTTTCCCCTGTACGATGTCGACATTCTATAAAATTCTGTATCGCAGATCCACGTACATGTTGCCTAACAAATTGAGCCCGTAGTGCCTTCTTTAAGCCAGTCCAGCTGGTGGTTGCTGTTTTTAATTGTGGTTCAGCGGAACCGAACCGAACCGAACCGAGGTATTGCTTGACTTTAAAGCGTAACTTCAAACGTGCTACACTAACCTTTTGTTGTTCTGTCCATGATCCTAAAGTTGCTGTTTCGTCGATTATTGATAAAAATTCGTGTATGCTGGTGTAACCATCGTAGGTAAGTATAGAATCGATTCCTACTTGTACATGTTGTGGTACCTGTATGTTAATAGAGGTTAGGGCTGTTGGTGCGTTACCTTCTTGTGCCATGTTCGCGTCGTCTTCTTCTATCTGCCAAAAATCTATCCTACCGACTGCGCCAAATGTAAAGCCCGCTTTTAGGCTGGTTAAGTCAAGCCGAGAAAGTCATCTTTTGCCTATCTGCGGCTACATTAAATTTATTTTGAGATTGGCGTTCTCGAGTGCTTAGCTTAGATGAGAACTGATATTAAAAGGCACTTTAAATTCTGTTACAAATACCTATATTTTCATTTTAAAACTTTAGTACAAAATTCGCAAAAATAAAGCAATGTCAATAGAACATTTTCAATAATAACATCGATTAACAATTTTAAACGTTTAAACACAATTTTTTCTAGAGTCTAACCACAATATAGTCTTTAATTTGGGTCTAGCACATAATTGTTCGATTTAAGTCTAAAATGCATATTATTTCCTTAAACACCAAGAACACTGATATTATAGTCTAGGTTTTTTTCGCCAAATAATGTCCAGGAGCCACCATAAGAGTTACAGTTTCTTATATCTAAGGCACCATTTTACCTTTCAGCACCAATTTTCTTGCTCCAAACAAAATGTCTCGTTTCTTTTATGTTTTATATATTCACTACTAAAAGTTTTTATGCAGTTTTACAACCTACATCTTGTTACGTAAAATACTGACTTAACTTTTTACTCAATCACTTTACCAACTAGATGTTTTTAATTTACCAGTTTCACTGCGTTTTTGATACTGCTTCTAATATTCGCGACTCGTCCTTTTATATCCCAAAATCCGTTGTTTTTTAATGCAGATTTTTTATGTTTAAATCAAAAGCTTTTAAAGTAGGTAATAAATATTAATCTGGTAACAGGTGACCAATATTTATCCAGAATTGTGCTCAATTAATTTATTTTTTATATTTTTAATTCCGAGAAAAATCAATAAATCCAGCTGTATTGGCGGCCGCTGGCCCTCAAAGAAAAATAAGTCAACAACTAAAAATTATTTAATTTTTCCAAGAAATTGCCTTAAATAATTTTATTTCCTGTGTCGACTAATTTAAAATGAAATACTATTTTGTTTTTGAAAACATCTTCTATTTAGTTCACAGGTGCTTTGCTAAATTTGAACACCTATTTGGTTTATTTAAAAGATTCTCAAACTTATTCGCGCTTCGATTGGTTCGTCGGTAGTCCAAAGTGTGTGCCAGGTAAACAGTGGCTTCTTCCTTATTGATATACCTTATAACACTTAAAGTGATTACTATTGTACAACGATGTGAATATTTAGGTAGCTTTATTTTTAAGATTTTATTTATTGCTTGCTTACTTTTAAAACAATTTATGCCCTTTCTTTTTTGGTTAAATAAGGTTTGTATGCTGCCTGTTAAAACTTTGAAACCCTCATAATTTAAGTTCATCACAACACCCTGTACAATGTGCACCAAATTTTTTACCGAAGTCAAATTGCTCATTCCAAAAAACCCCGCGTAATAAAAAAATTAAGTTTAACATCCTGTATCTCGGTTAATATCAAGTTTTTAGCTAAGACAAAAGTAGCTAAATCTTAATATTTTGATCCAAGGAATCTACACTTTCCTATGTACCATTTGTTTTGGACAATTAGTAGTAGTAGTGTGGGGTAGGCTCTAGGCCTGGCGACTAGGCACATGAAGCGCCCTTTTCGCCAACCCCCGGGCATCCCCCCTACTGCGACCTTCCTTAGCTAAGGAATCTGCCCGTCTTCTGTACAAAGGCCAGAATATCGGGCCACCTTAGATGCAGAAGGTCCTCCGTCCCAAAGGTTTCCTCTTATACCTCTCTTCTTGCCTCCTTATATGCTTCACATGATCGGCCCAGCATCGCTCGCACGTCGCGTCGGTCTTCACTCTCATTTTCGCCATCTCGGTCCATGATATGAGGACCGGGCTTATGCCCTTTTTCTGCATTGCTCGACTTATTGAGCTAGTTCTTGCCTTGTCAAAAGCTCCATCGACGTCAAAGAAAACTGCCAGTGCATATTCCTTGTTTTCGAAGGCTTTCTCTATCCTTTGCACGATTGTATGGAGGGCTGTGTCCATAGATCTACCCTTTCAGTATGCATGCTGTTCTTTATGGAGAGGGGGTGTTTTGAGTGGTACCTCTATGAGGTACCTGTCAACCATTTTCTCCAATGCCTTCATCAGAAATGATGTCAATCTTATGGGCCGGAATGATTTTGCGGTGGTGTAATCTTTCTTCCCCGCCTTGGGAATGAATACTACCCTTGCTTTCCTCCACATATGTGGGACATAGCTCAAGGCTGTGCTGGCCTGGAAAATCCCCTTAAGGTGGGGTAGTAACAGCTCAAGGCCCTTTTGCAATAAAGCAGGGAAGATTTCGTCGCTGCCTTAAACGGGAGGAAGCTTTGGCCTGCCCAGGATACCGCTTCGTCTGTTACGATTTCGGCCGCTAGGCTTCAATCCGGGGCGGTTGTTGACTGTTTTTTGTCCTGGGCAGCCTCTGCGGGATCCCTCTCGCCTGGGAAGTGTGTCTCCAGTAGATGTTCGAGGCATTCTTCTGCAGTTTTCGTCCACGTTCCTTCCTGTGTCTTAAATACGCCTAAAGATTCCTCCTTTTCTTCAAATTCAAATTCAAATTCAAAAGTAGCTTTATTGTAAAGAATACCAATGTATACATTAACAAAGCCATGCTTAATCTAAATGTAAAAATATAGGTTAATGACGTAAAAAATAAGAGAGTACAAAGTAGTTATATGGAGTATAAAGTAGTTAAAAATATAAATACTTGGGTTTTACATGCTTTAATCTACTCTCTAAATATATCATAAACCCAAAGTCAACCACTGAGCCGATATTATTTAACTAACTTCTTCACAGGTCACAATGTATTTAAAAATCTTACAAAAAGGTCTCTCACAGATTTCAGACAGACAGGCACACAGACAAATTAAAAATAAAATAATAACTATAAAACCGCCAGATAGAGTCTTAAAATCACATAAATATCCGTATAGATTAACCCGAACAGCATAAATTAATCACTTCTAATTATCGTAAGATTAAAGTGATGAAAAGAAAATTATATTTAAAACAGTGTTAAAACAAAACACAACAAAAAATATACAGAATATGAAAATGCTAGTAACCGCACAATAAGTTAAAAAGATTTTAAAGTTTTTATATAAAAACCAAACAAAAATTTAAAAATCTCAAAAAAAGACCTCCAGCGGTCTTCCACAGAAGATCGGGTTTTAGACAGGCAGACACACAGACAGATTAAAAATCAAATAAAATAATAATTATAAAACAGCAGGATAGCGGTAAAATCACATAAAAAGCTTTGTACAGGTTAACAAAAATAACCGAATCACTTTTAATCATCGTCTCTTAGGATAAAAGTAATGATAAAAAAAAACATATTGAAAACAGTAGTAACACCAAACACACTGTAATTGCACAATAAGTTTAAACGTTTTTATATAAGAACAAAACAAAAATTAAATAAATAAATTAAATTTTGGTATCCCATAAAATTCCTCAAGGGAGTAAAAAGCTCTGGCAACTAAAAACTCCTTTGCCTTATGCCTAAACTTCTTGTAACAAGGTATTTTTCTTATTTCTAAAGGTAAACTATTAAATAACTTTTTACCATTATAAATATAAAGGAGTTCTTTATTAAAGTTGAGTGAGGAATGGGTAAAGGTAAAATGTGTGGATGACGCACACTGTACCTGTCGGCCATATCTGTTTCCTCTCTGTATTTTTTAAAGACCAGGCAAACCGTTTCCAAAATAAAAAGGCAGCATAGAGTTAAGATTTTGTGTTCCAAAAATAATGGCTTGCATGAACACCTTCTTTTAACCCCGAATACACTTCTTATTGCCCTTTTTTGTAAAACAAAAACGGATTCAAACAAATAACCAGCACAGCTTCCCCAAAAGCAGATGCCATATGATAGATGTGATTGAACTAAAGAGAAATAGCAGTTTTTAGCAATTTCAAATCCTAGGTTGTCTGATATCACTCGTAAAGCAAAAGAATTAGATGCTATTTTGCTCTTTAAAATCCTAACGTGTTCGTCAAACCTTAAATTATTGTCCAAAATTATTCCTAGAAATTTATTAAGCCCCGGATTTGAAATATTTTCGTCATTTAATTTAATATTGCTTAATTCGCACTTAAAATTTAATATTTTCGTTTTAGAGATATTAAGAGATAAAAGGTTAGCATCACACCACTTTTTGACAAAACAGCCAATCTTTCCTCATTTGGATCATGCCAAATGATTGTATAGTCATCCACAAACAATGTTATTTTGCCTTTTATTGGAAGGTGCGCGATGTTGTTTATAAAAACTAAAAATAAAAGAGGTCCCAATATAGATCCCTGCGGTACACCTGTATCTATTTCTTCAAAGACAGAATTTGTATCGTTAAAAACAACACTTTGAGTTCTTTTATTCAAATATGAGCGGAACCAGTCATAAGGCAAACCTCTCACTCCATAAACCTCCAGCTTTTGTAATAATATTTTATGGTCAACGCAATCGAATGCTTTACTTAAGTCACAGAAAACTGCGGCTGCCTTATCACCCGAGTTAAGTTTAATATACAAATGATCCAAAAAATTAAAAATTGCATCACTGGTATTTTTCTTTGACTGAAAGCCAAATTGACTTGCGCTTAATAGATTATGTTTTGTTAAAAATGATGTTAATCTAATCTGTACAAGTTTTTCTACAATTTTGGACAGCGTAGGAAGTAAGGCAATAGGTCTAAAATTGGAAGGAAGGTTATGATCCCCACTTTTAAAAAGTGGTATTATTACAGCCTTTTTTAGACAGGTGGGGAATTGACCAGTGCAAAATGATTGGTTGATAGTTTCAGCCATGATAATTAGAGCCTCATTTGGAAGGGCTTCAAAAATTTGCAAAGAAATTTTAGTTTCTTAAAAATAATTCTGAGTTCATCTGCTGAAGTTAAGGATAAACAAAATGAATCTGTAACCGAAATATGATCCAGGTACTCTAGGGCATCTTTTGTTGAAGAAATTTTGCCTGAAATATTTTTACCTATACTGCAATAAAACGAATTAAGATCATGTGCTTGGAGGTTAGATGAAATACTCTTGGAAGAGTTTATGCCCCTAAATTTATTAACCAGCCTCCAAGATTCTTTTGATTGATTTGAGGATTGTTGAATTTTAGTTTTAAATTATTGTCTTTTTGCCGCTTTCATAGTTGTTTAGTAAATATTTTTGTATTGTTTGAAATATATTAAAAAGTTACTGTTAGGTGAGACAAATTTTTTAATTTAATGAAGTGACCCTAAATTACCAGCTGATTTTCGTAAACCCTTGGTATACCAAGAGCTTCTTTTCTTTTGATTAATCTTAACTAATGGAAAGGATATTTAAAATTTTTTAGTGATTAATAATGTGTTCTAAAGGATCATTACTTAAGAGAGTCCTATTCCAATCAGTTTGGTTACACAACAAAGTAAATTTCCTAAAATTTTTTTTGTTAAATAATCTACCCTTTTTTGTTTTTGAATCCTATATTCTTTATGGGAAATGTACAGTAAATTGCCTCGTGATCAGACAAACCAGCATGAATCGATGAACACTCTACGTCTGTTTCATTGAAAGATGTACATACATAGTCAAGAGTAGTTGATGAAGTAGATGTTATCCTAGTCGGTTGATCTACGTGCATCTTTAAACTATTAGATTTCAATAATTCTCTAAAAAAGCCAACATTTCGACAAGTTTGATCCTGGTAGTTAATATTTAGGTCACCCGTTAAAATAACATAAGCATGGCTCGAAATACTAGAGAGAATTTGTTCAACCTTACTGAAAAAGTGTCTGACATCTTGGAGATCTGTAAAACACTAAAATGTATAGAGTTAACTTATTACAATAAACAATGGAGAACTCGCTCACTTTTTCTTCAAGCAGATGGTCAAATCTACTTATTTAATAAAATTAAATTCAAACAAAAATTCTTTATATACTAAAATACAAGTCCCACCATGAGTACACTTGTTATTAAGATTTTCTCTAGAAAAACTACAAATTATCTCATAATTTGGGACATAAACTGGCTCATCGTTCTCTAACCAATGTTCAACTATGACTAAAATCTTAGGAAAATTAGAATCCAAAAACAAAATCAGATCATCTATTTTAAAACGCAAAGATCTGATGTTAATTAACATTAAGTTGCATTTTCTTGAGTTTCGGTCTGAGATAAAAAAGAATCGACTAATGGTGGATTAATAACTATTTGTTCTAACACATTAATTTTTTGACCATTAGAGAGCGTTTTTTGGACATACATTAAACTATTATGTAACTGAATACTTTTGTGAAGCTCATTAGGAATTTCTGTTATATTATCACCAGTGTGATTTATAATTTCTTCGCTACAGGCCTCACTTTCGTTATTAATTAAGAAAGGAGAATCAGGGATCTCTGGGCAGATTATGGCAGGGCTTTTGTTTTGATCATCGTTCGAAATAGGTGTGTCTATAGTTTTTATAAACACAAGAGGCTTGGTACTAACCAAATCTGACCAGTTATAATCCTACCGATCTGCCAATTACGTAAACGGTAACCGTTTTTACCATTTATGTCCAGAAATCCCAAATTTTGCTCTATAAATCTATTAATATGATTTAAAGCACCATTGAGTTTGTTATTAAAATTATAAATTTTTTCCCAATTAAATTTGCTTTTGCTGGTTACGGGACAGCCTAAAATTATAAGATTCGTGTGCAAGTTTAACTTAATACTATTTAAAAAATATTTTAGATTAGGGTTTCTATTTACTAAAAAATCATTTACCCTCCCCAGAAAACCACAAAATCATTCTTGCCATAACCTTTTGTTAACTTATCAAGATTTTCCAAAATACTAATTAAATGCGCACCTGGTTTGATAATGGTTTGAATTTGATAGTTTATTAGCACAGACCGCAAATATTTGTCAATGTGTCTTCCCTGCTCATCACAAATAAATAATATTTTATTTCTATTATGGTCATTGAAATCCACAGAACTGGTGCTTACCCCTTCCTGTTGCCTTTCCATTGAAGGTATTCTTAAAGTTTCCAAAGGTCGACTGTCTAAAGATTCCCGATCTGTGGAGAGTTCATCTAAGAGATTTTGATTTGGAGTTGTTTTTAAAACATTAATTTCTTTATAGTGTTTGTATAAGACCCTGTAGTTCTTGAAGCCTTAAATTATTTTGATCAACAGTATCTCGCAGATCAAAATTTTTTAATCTAACATTTTTCAGATCTTGTGCTAAGGCAGCTGATTCAGATTTTAAGGTATCTGCCCAAAGAGACGACTTTTTTAAACTTCCCTCAGCCTTTTGCAATTCTAAATAGACTTTTTCCATTTTACTGTGAACCTCAGACACTTCTTGTTCTTTGAGTGAGAATTTTTCTTTTAAACACTTTATTTCCACATTTAAATTTTCTATAATTTTATCCTGAAAGTTTATCTTATCTTCAAGCTTTTTTTCAACATCCAGAGCATGATTTTCAAATCACATAGATCCTCTCTTTAACCTAGTAATATAAGCCTGTAAGTTGACAATTTCATTCTTTAAAGTTTTAATTTCTATTTCAGAATTATCATTTGTAAGATCCTTTTCTTCAAGTACGTTATCTTTTTGTAATAAATCTTGTTTCAATTTTTCATAGGCTTTATTTAAGTTAACAAAATCTGCAAAATAAAAGTTTTCTTTGCAATAAAACTAAAGAGTCGATTTCTGTGAAAGATAGTTTTTCACAGTTTTTACAGTAGGGCCTCTTACAATAGTCACATAAGGCTCCAAATAATTCGGTTTCTTTAGGTCTTCTCTTAAAAATACACTTACCTTGACATTCTACGCATTGCAAAGCCATTTTTATCTATTAATTAAAATTAAGCTAACATAAAAACTCCTAGTCGGTTTTTACTGTAAACCAGGCGGTATAGCATACATACACAAAGCACGCAATGTAAGTAGCGCATGCTGTTCATGCAACTCGCCGTTGTGGGTCTTTTCACTTGCAACAGTACTGCGAGCGAATCGTATGCTACGTACGGGCTACGTGGTTCGCGCGCTTGTGAATTATGTTTACTTTTTTAATTGTTTACATTGATAAGATTTAGAAAATACGAAGTTTCGAACCAAAACACCTGCATAAGTTTTAAAAAGGATGTATATTACACACTTTATTAATTTTATTTACACTTAACACACATAAAACAGCACTAGTTTTGACCAATTGATAAAATTCTTGACTTAGCAGTTTCATCAGTCTGGCAGCGTCTGGAAGGCTTTCCAAGTCTTCGCAGAATTTCCACCACGACTTGCGTTTGCTTCGCCTCACCTCATTTTTAAAACTGTTCTTGGCGGCCCTATGTGCATTCCAGGCTTCTTCTGTGTCCTCTCTCATTGCTCTCCTGAAGGTGTCCTCTTCAGCTGCTCTAGCTCAATGTTCCACCATGGAAACTTTTTCTGGGGAGCCTTTTTAAGAGGACACGCCTTTTCATAGTTATCAACCATGCTGCGCTGCACCCATTTTAAAACTTCCTCCAATTCTTCCTTTGAAGAGACGTTCCTAATTGTCTCACCCAGACTGTTTTCTAGACCTTCCAGATAGGTGGCCCAGTTGTAACGTGTCATTTTTACGTTTAAGGCACACGTTACATATTTGTTTTATTTATGTAAATAACCAAAGCTATTCGACTCGTTTTTCTATACACAAATTAAGGGTATTTTATAGAGCTAGGTTTTGAGGTTATATATTGTCCAGGAATTTACCTTATAGAGGAGGCATTCCATCGTGTTATTGTAACCACTGCACACGTCGCATTATTTAGGCGTAATTGGGATCTGAGATCACAGGTTTCGGGAAAAATCACATAAAAACTTTTGATTGTTTTATTTATCTTTAAACTTTCGTAGTTTTCTTTGACGTTCATGAACTGGATAAACAGCTGTTCTGCTGGGGCATGGCGGCGTTGCCACATCACAAATATTTTCAGTAACAGCGGGAATACATGTCCATTTTGGACGTTCGATTATTTACATTTTCGCGGATATAAGGACAATGATTTCTCTTCTTCTTCACGAATTAGCTAGTTTTTGTAGCACGAAAACATATTTGTGTCCACGGTTTGACCAGGAACAACCGAGGCTCCGCCCACTTTGATATCTTACTACTTTAATCAGAGGAGAAGATAAAATAAATACAAGTCATGCAATTTTGTAAATTGTGGATAGACGAGGGATAAAAACCAGGACTAAAAGAATAAACAAAATCGTATTTTGATATTATATATATATATATATATATATATATATATATATATATATATATATATATATTATGAATGAACTTTTGACTAAAACTATAACTAAAATACAACTAAATTCTACACTTAGTATGGCTTTACTCATATGGGAATTGGTTGAGTGTTCGAATATTCCTGGGTTTGATGCATGCTCTGATCTCCAGTAATTGATTTTACAGTTGATGGTTTCAATACTAAACTTCTTATAGTCTAACTGGTTATGTTTCTCCTACATGCTATGTTGGCAGGGGTCCGGTTGACATTTGTTTCGGTCTATGCATGGCGTCTCGAAATCCTCGTTTATAAAAATTCAGATCCGTAGAAATAGATCCGACAACATCTCATGCGCGTTGGACGACTTTGGAATATTTCCTTGATTCATGCTGCCTCCTATAGACCTGTACCGAAGTACTAGTGTACGTCGTCATTGGCTGGTTTGAAAACGGTGGAGTTTTTGCCAGGCTTGCAAACCCGGTGCTAGTGGATTTTTTGGTGAGAGTGTTTTTTATAAATGGGTTTGCATCCTTATTTGAATTTAACCGGGAAAATTTGGTTGGTACTGTGCCCCACCCAAGTTGGGGAATGGTTTCCGGCATCTTTTTTCAGACGTGTCACTTCTCTTTTCTAAAGAATTGGTACTGGGTCGATAACAGGTTCATTGCTTTGTTGAAGATGTCCGTCTACCTATGAAGTAGTCTACTCGTGTCATTGTAATTGCTTTGGGAATCTTTTAAAATTTAATTTTGTCAATAGGCCAATTTCTTTTTGGGTTTTTTTTAATTACACAAATATTCTGGAAGCCTTGGCTACAACGTTTGAGTTGAACTGTATTTTTAATTAAGATCCTTTTTGTAAAACATTGGTATTAAAACAAATGTGGCGCTAAAATTTTTCTTATTTCTGAACCCCCCTTCTCCACTGTTGTATGTGTGTTCTATTTCTATCAAATTATTTTTGTTTTTGTGTTGATAATTAAGCAATTGTAAAATATATATTTCATTTAAATCCATAAGGCCTCTCTCTCTATACAAAGAATCTGTTCCGCACAATCGAGGTTTATTTAACAAAATACGTAAAAATGTGTTTTGAATAATTTGTACTTTTTTTATTGTATTATTAAATGCTGCCCCCCAACTTAAGATTCCATACTGACGCAATGAATAGACCAATGCAAAGTAGATAACTTTTAATTGTTCTATAGTAAGTATTTTCATAAGCTGTCTAAATTTATACAAAATAATTCTAAGTTTGTTTGTTAGTTTTTTTATGTGTGCATCCCACCTTAAAAACCTGTCTATTTCCACCCTTAAGTACTTAATGCTATCCACTCCCTTAATGTAAATTACTTCACGGTTGTTGTTATTTTCTGTTAATTCAAGTAGTCCTTCAGTCTCCAGTTTAGGTAGACCGTTTATATATATTGTAAATAGAATCGGGCCCAGTACTGTGCCTTGAGGGACGCCGTACTCAACTGTTAGAGGTTTGCTGATTGAGTCGTTAATCTGAACATATTGGACTCTTTGGCTTAGGTATGATTTCATTAAGTTGTAAGTCGATCCCTTAAAACCAAGGTCCTCCAGCAGTTCTAACATAGTTGTGTGATCTACAGTATCGAAAGCTCGAGCCAAATCAAGAAAAACAGCTATAACCTTTTTATTTTTGTCCAAATTTTTACTTATACTTTCTGTTAAAAAGGCAATAGCGTCCTCCGTTGACAGTCCCTCTCTAAATCCAAATTGCCTAATAATTCGGATTTTTATCAGCTTTTCCAAAACTTTTGCAATATTTGAAATTAGAGTAATTGGTCTATAGTTTTCGACTTTTGTTTTATTACCTGATTTTAATAATGGTTTAATTATTGCTATTTTTAGCGCTGCTGGAAAATATCCTTGCTGGAAGATCATATTTATTAGATGCGTTAAAGGTGCTTTAATAAATGGCATTGCAAGTTTTAAAATTTTTGAAGTAATATGATCATTTCCAGGAGCCTTACTGTTCTTTAATTCCTTTAAAAGGTTTTCAATCTCATTCAGACGTTTTAAAGTAAAGGTCTGGTTCAATTTTTGACGCGGGCTTTCAATATATTTATCTTTTTTAATCTTAGTTGCTAAGTTTTTACCTACATTAATATAGTGTTCGTTAAACAAATCTGCCTTTTCTAAGTCAGACGTAGCAATACTAGTAGATGTTTGAATTTCTTTGATGTCTGTATTTATCTTTCTTTTCCCCATATAAGTGTTCACAGTTTTCCATATGCTTTTGCTGTCTTTGCCGTTTTCATTAATTTCATTCTGAAAATAAGACCTCTTTGTTTGCCCTATAATATGATCCAGTTTTTTTTATATGATTTATATTTTTCTAATTTTTCTAGGTTATGGGAATCTTTCTGATGCATCCTAAAAAGCTTATTTTTTTCGTTACAGGAAACCATAAGACCTTGTGTAATCCACGGATGACGCTTTTTTATTTTATATTTAAATTTAATGTAATCAGTTGCCAGTTGTTCTGCATTTTTAAGTTTCGAAATAAAGATGTCAGTTTTTTAATCTATATTTTAGTTTGTGTAAAAATCCGTCCAAGAGTCCTTACTCAAAATTTTAATAAATTTGTCGTCATTTAGTTTAGAGTATGCACAAATTTTAGAGTTATGTAATTTTTGCTGATTTGTTTGCATTACTGAAACAATAGGGTTTGATCCGTTATATTATTTTTAATTACAAAATAAGGAATAGGAAAAATTATTCATCTTAATATTCTTCCTCTAATTACAACAAAAAAAATTAATCCAAATATTCTTCTCAATATAATTAATCTTGCTTGTAAAGAGCTTTAACTTGGATTGGTTGGTTATTAACGTAAACTTTAAGATTAATCATTTTAATTTGTCCTAGGTTTACTATCTCATAGCTAAAATGTTTGGCATATTTATTTTTAACATACACTAAGACGCCATCATTCTGATTAATTTCCCCCCCATTCTAGATTATCTGGTAGCCATCAATGTTAAAAAACTTTTCATCCAAGAGCATCCTTGTTTCCCCAAAAATAATAACATCAAAAAAATACTTATATTCCTCTAATAAAATTAAAACCTCGTTGAAATGTGCACACGCTTGATATATTAAGATAAAATATTGAAAAATTATTTTTATATCTTTGATTTGGGTAAAAATCCATTTGATTTCATAATAACTAAATCCGTTTTTGATTGCAATTCCAGTTCGTTAATAAAATCGTCCATATTTTTCAAGGATGTAAATGATACTTAATAAAATTTAATCTAATACAAAAATTTAATCAAAAAATTACTGTTAGTATCGCTAACTACAATATTTAAAAAGGGACACAGTATAAAAGTTTCTAACCACTACAGTTGCGCTAATAAAAATTGCCAAAAAAAAATTATTAAATTTTATATAAACTACGGTTTTATTCTGCCAAATTAATATATGTAGAATCGACCAAAACACAAAAAAAAATACAATTAACAATATCCTCAATTAGAATTTTAAAAGTTTATATAAAAATATCTCCTTATTCTACTAAACAATTATAAAACATATAAACAAGTTAACTAACAAGTAAATAACAAAATATAAAATCCGAAATAGAAGGTTTTTCTAGAATTTTAAAAGATTTAATAAAAATCCACAAAACAGTTTATAAACGTTTAACCAAGTTAACCAACAAGTAAATAATAAAATATAAAATCAGAAATAGGATTATGTTTTATAATAGTTTTAGAATGAATTGCTTTCAAATTGAAATAAAATCTGATAAAAAAAAACACCAAAAAATATGGAACAAAAATAAAAATAAATAAAAAACAAATAAATACAAAATTTAAAAACAACGGTTTATATTTTATTTTCCAATGATCTGTTTTTCCTTTTCGCCTGCTTTTGTTCTCGTAACACGCACTGTAGGAGATCCAATATCAACGTGTTTTAGGCTGCTTGTGCTACTTGTCGAGTGTGTTTTGTTGCTTGGTTTCTTTTTAGCTGGAGGTTGTGATGCCTCAGTTGTTTGTTTAGGTTTTTTTTCAGTGGTTTCCACAAAAACCTGGTCCTGAAATTCAGTTGTTGGTGTTGTCTGAAGACTTTTATCTTGAGATGCTGGCAATATATTTGTTTCCTCCTGCGTCTGAGAGTCTTCTTTAAGCTGGTCTGCAGAGAAGTATTCACCATTAATCAGTAATTTAAAATTTACAATCTTTGCTGTTAAATTTTTTGATTTGGCCAGTTTTAAATGTTTTCTTAATATAAAATGGTTTTGACGATCTTCTTTGCACATGTCGTGGTTAATGTAAACATTTGTGCCTTTAAGTTTATATCCCGATAATTTTTTTTGGTGTTCCTTGGTTTGATTGTAATTTAAAAAGGTTATTTATGTCCGATTGCTGTAGGTTAGTCTCCAAAAGGGTATTTAATCTCTGCAGGGTAAATTCAATTAGATTTGTGTTTTCTTCTGGTTCGAGACCGTGAACGTGAAATTACGTTGTTTTTTCTATGTAGCCTCTCAAATTGTAGATTCTTAGTCTCTAATTTTTGACATCTGGAATCCAAATTAACAAAGTCTTGAGTTTGAGCATCTAATTTTTGCAAAATTTTGTTGTTCTGGCCTTTTATTTCCTCTTTAAAGTTATCTGTTTCTTTCTTCTGATCTTCTTTTAATGTTGCTAGTTCGCTACAGAGTCCTTCCATCAATTTTGTACCCAACTGAATTTATTCTCTCTACTGTGGCCTCGTACTCGTGGGTGCTGTTTTCGTTTGGAACCGCTGGCTGCGCGCGAAATAATCGGCTGATCGACGTATATTGTTTGCAAGGGAACCTCGACCTTATGACTTTTAAGTAAATCCTAAAGGTTTTTCCTATTTTGATCTGTTCTATTTGAAATTACTAAATAATGTACTGACCTTTTATTGCCGATTATACTTAGGCCTATTGGCTTTAATTTTGCACAGTTTTTGGTATTTTCTGATAGCTATTTCACTTAATTTTTGTGTATTTTGTTTTGTTATCACTACACAAGCGTCTTACCTTATAGGTCGGTAGGTATTTGTGTATAAAGGTTACCGGGCATATCAATGTTTTACCTAGCTGGGAAATACAGTTCTGCTTCCAGATATTTGTTTAATTACTCAGTAATTAATAGAATGACTACAACGTTTTTTATAGTGTTACACACTGCACCCAACGTCTTTTAGATTGCCACAATTGGCACCCAACGTTATTGTTCTATTTACAGTGCCACAAATGGCACCCGACGTGCTTTTATAGTGTCGCAATTTAATACGTCACAAGTTGGCGCCCTACGTGTGTTTTTGGCTACGTTTTTAACATTAATGTAATTTTTTTTTGGATTTTTTTTTAATGAAAAAAAAAAGAAAAACATTTTTTTATTTTTTTTTATTTTTTTTGTGTTACAGCTACAGCCGGGTTAAAGGCTTTCAGTGGCTGTCGGTGTTTTTTCAAAATTCAAATAACATTTTTTAAATATTTTTTTGGTAATATTGAAGCTTGGATTTGGAATTCGTTTTGTTGTTTTAGTGATTCTCATAGTTTTTATTAGCTTATCTTCACAAGGTTTTTCTTGGAAAATAAAAGATTCATTTTTATTTATTAAGGAAGAAAAAGTAGATAAAAAGCATGGGAGTTTTTATTGAACGGAGTCCAAATCATGTTCTTAATTCTTTAAAGTTTTTTGTAGGAAAAACATGTTTTAATTTTTTTAAAGAAAAATAAACACATTAATATAAATTTACTTCAATTTTTTTTTGTTGATTTATAGGTGGATGGACCTCCAGACATGGTATTTTTTAAGTTTTAAATATATGAAATAGGTAGTGTGTTTTTCTATCAATTTTTTGCAACAGGTTATCTACTACTAATATTATTTTATTTTTTCCTGCTTGTGATAAAATAGTTTCACCGATTATTTTTGGTGCAGTCAATTTATTTAGGTCAACAAGTAACTTTTTTTTGATGATTTTAATTTTTTTGTCGGATATCACCACTTGGAAGTTGGAATATTTTTACAGGTTGAAAGTATAAATTAATGAAAATGAAAGAAAAGGAAAATGAGTTTATTTTGCTTTGTCATTTTCTTTTCTTGTTTTTTGGTGGTAACTGTTGATGGCATTTAACACCTTAGCTCACTCACTTACATCGGGTCAGAGGAGGGTACTACTTTGTTACGTTGGCTTTTAAGCTTACATAAAAATATTAGGTATCCCCTATATTAATTTAACACTCTGTATATATATTAGAAATAATTCGGTATAATGCAAAAAATTAGATGGACCACAAAAAAACAAAGGCGATAAGGTTTTTTTGTCGCGCGCCCAGTCAGAATTTAACACATACGAGAACAGAAATTATTCGATGTTACGATGTGAACACAGGCTTGAAGCCGGAGATTTTGGTTTGAGTTGCATTGCGTTGCATTGTGCAAGTTTAGGAAACCCTAAAGGTTATAGTGATTTGAGTTCGAGTTATACTGAGAGTGGAAAAACGTCTCGTGAAATATTGTGAGGATTGATTTCCGGGGTGAGTTTTTCTTATCTTTACTTTTTCTATTTTTTTTTCTTAAAGTTTTGGCTAGGCTAAAGACAGCTTTCTTCTATTTTCCTAGGCTAGAAAATAGGTAAAACAGTCAGGAAACTGTTAACTCCAAAATCTACATATAGTAAATTCAGATTTGACTTGAGATGAGATGAGAAAAGACATTTCAATAACTTACTTAAATAATTACTAATTATTTTTATTGAGGGCCAATTACTTATCTTTTTAATTACCAGCTAATTAATTTCATAATAATAAAAAACAAGTTGATACTTAACTTCTTTATTACAAAAGAAAATAAAAGTTCGAATTCTGCTTTAATTTGGTATAACATAAAATCTAACATTCTAAGAGAAAAATATCTTGAAAACTAAATCATTACATAACTCTTAAACTAACTTAAAATAAAATGTACAAGATAAAATATACTGAGGGTTGTTTTTCCTCTTTCAGACGTTTTTATATGGCGAAGTTTTGGTTGCTGAAGTACCAAATATTTCGGAGTTCCATTTTGAAGTTTACAACAAGTACATAATGAGCCCATTGCTATTATTTTGAGGAGTCAATAAACTGCTTTTGAGGTCATATGTTAGCTGTGAATCGCTTCGAGAAAAGCACAGTACCTGTCATTTTCCTGCATAATTAGAGCCCTGGAAATAAGGCTAAGTACCACGTAGTGGATTTTATTGTTTTACAACTGAAAGTTGTCCATCCATCTATCCATCATAGTGTCGGTTGTTAACACTAATTTTAGACGTTTTGTGGTTTATAATAAAATGACGTTTGCTTAAAGCATTCGGTTTTGCCGGCTAGTGAATGAACTATGGTTGACAAGCGTTCGTTATCTTAATTTAAATTATGCGGTAATTAAGTCGTTAATTATGATAAGTAGGTAAACTTATTTAAAATTAAGTTAGTTTTTTATGCATACGTATGCGCCCAAAGATAGGTTTTATTTAAGATAAAACAATTTTCTTTTTGTAAATTTTCCCAGGTTTTTTTATAAAGTTGAAATCTTTTATAATTTTTTGTTCCTTTTTTTTCCTTGCCCTGGAAATACGAGTTGAGATAAAAATAACTCAGATTTTGTTTGAACAGTAAAATATTAAAGATGATAAATTACAAATGCAATAAATATCTTTAAATATTTATTTATTTTCATAATTATGTTAGAGACACCAGAGATAAAATTTTGGTTTGGTGGTATCGACTTTAGGGTATGTGGGCATGAATAAACCACCTGGCGCCCTTTTGAACACCAGTAAATTTTAGCCTGCGACCTTCTTCGGCTGTTAGCTAGCGGCACATACCTTTAATGTGTTACAGCGTTCTGGTGGTCTCTTATTTTTGATAAGGCCCTTCTGGCACTTATCTTTAAAACTACGTAACACATTTTTGGCGCCCAACGTGGGGCCTATTTTATTTCAGGGCGGGGCTAGTTAACTAACGAGCAAAGTTTTAAAAATTAATTAAAAAAAAAATAATTTTTTATTTTTTAAAAATAAACTATTTTTTTCTGATGGGCAAATAGGTCTTAGGTATGCATAGTTAAGTAGGTTAGAAATAATTGATGCATGGATGGACACATTATTTTGCGCCTGCGCATATTATTTTTTTTAATTTTATTTCAGGGCGGATTTTTACAGGAAATGCTTTATTAAAATCTTGAATGATTTAAGGAAATAGTTTGCCATTTTTTTTTAAAGTAGAAAATCGTGTTTTTCTATAAACCAAAAAAAAAACATTTTAAATTAAAAACTAATAAATTCATCAAATACAATTTAAAAAAAATAATAATAAATCAATCAAATAAAATTAAAATTTGAAAGAGAATAAATTATTTCTTTGGACATTTTCACTTCAAATGGATTCCGGAATTTTATTATTGTAAGTAATACTTAAAATTAATAACTAGGTTAAAATTAATTGGTCGGTACCAAGTTTTATTTTTATATTAGTTCCTATTTATTTTCCTCCATCTTTTTTAAAGCTAATATTTTAAATTAAAATTTTTGGCAAGTTTATTTGTGGTTCACCTGATTCTAAATTAAAATGGATACTACTAGGTTACCTCGTTCTAATGTGTTTTATGAATTGTCGGTTCGTGGATACGCGGGTTTAGAAGGCTATGCTACCACCAAATTACGACAAAAACTCGCAGAACTTTTAAAAACAGAAAAGTTTGGACAGCTTGTTGTACATGAAAGTTATAAGTTTGATTTTAAAGTCGAATTTTCTGAAATTACTAAGACAGTAGAGGAGATAGAAAAATTTCTACCTAGGGTTAAAACCAGTCGCAGTAATGAGCATCGATTAGTAGAGTCCCGCATCCAACACGCGTATGGTCGATTAGGTCGTTTGGATTTATCGAATACTGAAGACAAAAAGGCGGCCTATGAACTGCAAAAACAAGAATTATTAGATCGGCTAGGTAACATAGAGGCTCAGTTGGACACTTTGTTTTTGGGGGATACTTCTGGTGGTTTATCTCCTAATATTTTAGCTCCACCTCAACATTTTAGTGCTAATGTTTCAGCTGGTACAACGTCGGCTTTGGAGACAAGTTCAAGTACATCTACCGGTATAAATATTTTAACTGGTGCAAGTTTGAACCCAGTCTTCGCTTCAAATAGGAATCAATCAGGTGTTGCTAGGGTCACCACATCCGTTCCAGTCTACAAGTGGAATTTAATTTTTACGGGAGAAGATAAAAAAGGCAGTCTTTCAGTAGGGGCGTTCCTTGAAAGGGCTGAGGAGTTAATGGTACTTCGTAATGTCTCAGAAGACGAGTTAGTTAGTTCGGCGCTTGATCTTTTGGATGGGTCCGCTAGAATTTGGTACCGAGGGGTTAAGGATAGAGTTAAGACTTGGAGTGATTTTAAGCGTGAGATCAGGAGGGAATATCTTTCTGAAGATCATGATGAAGATTTATTAGATGAGATTAAGGCTAGCAAGCAAGGTGTGAATGAGCGTGTAGGTGATTATTTTGCAAGGATGCTTAACTTTTTTAAACGTTTACCAAATCCGGTTCCAGAGGAAAATATGCTTAAAATTTTTCGTAGAAATATATCGTCGTGCTATAATCAGGGCGTGGCTCTTCTTAATTTTACTACAGTAGAGGAACTTCAAGAGGCGTGTAGAAAACTGGAACATTCTCGAAAACAAAATTCTAATTTTCGGTCTAATACTAACAAAATTTGTTTCTTAGAACCTGACTTGGCGTGTCGCGATAATGAGTCGTCTAGAAATATTAATGACACCAATTGCAGAAAAGAACAGACTCGCACTACTCAAATTAGTAGTCTAGTATGTTGGAACTGTTCGGAGCCTTGTCATTCATTTAACCGTTGTTCTAAGCCTCGTACTGGTACTTTTTGTTTTCGTTGTGGGAAGAAAGGAGTTAAAAAGTTTTCTTGTGACTGTGGTCCACGTCAGAGATCGGAAAACGGCCACAGAGATCAGCAGACAGCCGGCCGCCGATCGCAGTAACCAGAAAACCGGCGAATCCTTCTTGGCAAGCATGGCTAGATTTTGTAAAGGTTGAAATGAAGAGAACAAAAATTGATGCTATGTTTTCCTTAGTTAAAAATGATCTTCGTCCTTACTTAAAAGTTAAAATTTTTGATTTAGATTTTATTGGACTTCTGGATTCTGGTGCTTCGCAGACAATTATTGGTCGTCGAGGTTGGGATAAATTACTTAGTTTAAATTTATATTTAGAGCAAAATAATTTTAATGTTAAGGTTGCAAATGGAAATAGTTGTAATGTATTGGGTCAAGTGTGTTTACCTATAGAGTTAAAAGGTAAAGTGGTAGTTGTAAAAGCTTTGGTAGTTTTAGATATAGATTTAGAGATAGTTTATGGAATAGACTTTTGGAAAGACATGAACATTGTGGCAGATTTTTCGGACAATTCATGGTATTTTGGTGTTCCTACTGATGACATACAAAATGTTGGGTTAATTTCAATTACAGCCGATGAGAGAGAACGAGTTAATTCATTGGTGCAAGACTTTATGCAGAAAATGGGTACTGGTTTAGGGTGTGCGGTTGGCATTGAACATAAGATAAATACAGGATCTCACTCCCCTATAAAACAACGATATTACAACGTTTCGCCGTACATTATGAAAAAGATTCATGAGGAGGTTAAGACAATGTTGAGTTTAGGTGTAATCGAACCTTCGAAGTCAGCATGGTCCTCTCCGGTGGTAATGGTGAAGAAACAATCAGGTGATTATCGTTTCTGTGTAGATTTTCGCGCTGTAAATCGAATTTCTGAAAAGGACGCTTATCCACTTCCTTTTGTTAACAGCATTTTGGATCGTTTAAGAGATGCTAAGGTTTTGTCATCGATTGACTTGAAAAGTGCGTATTGGCAAATTCCTTTGGAAGAATCTAGTAAAGCTAAAACAGCATTTACTGTTCCTGGTTATGGCGGTGGATTATTTCATTTTTGTCGAATGCCATTTGGTTTAGCAAATGCGCCTGCTACTTTTCAAAGATTCGTTGAAGAAGTGCTAGGTCGTGACCTTGAGAATATGGTTTGGGTATATTTAGACGATATTATTATCGCCACAAAAGATCTGGAGAGTCATATTGAAGTTCTGAAGAAAGTATTTGATCGACTACATTCGGCAGGTTTGACTATCAACCCCGAGAAATGTGACTTTATTAAATCAGAATTAAAGTATCTCGGTTACATAGTTGACTCAAAAGGATTACGAACCTGTCCTTCAAAAATCGAGAGCATGATTAATTATCCAACCCCTAGAACTGTTAAACAGGTTCGTTCATTTTTAGGCTTGGTAACTTGTTATAGAAGATTCATAAAAGATTTTGCTTCTCTCGTCTCTCCGTTGACAAAATTGACTCGGAAATCTGCTAAATTTGTTTGGAGTGAAGAAGCCAATCAGGCTTTTCTTAAAGTAAAAGAATTACTTGTCAGTGCTCCTATTTTGGCGTGTCCAGATTTTGGTAGAGAATTTACTTTGCAGGTAGATGATTCAAAAGTTGGGTTAGGCTGTGTTCTGACACAAGAGTTTGAAGATGGCGAGCATGTTATTGCTTATGCCTCACGAGCATTAACTGCTTAAGAGTCCAAATATTCTGTAACTGAATTAGAATGTCTTGGTGTATTATGGAGTGTTGAGAAGTTTCGTCCATATATTCTGAGGGTGTAAGATTTAAGGTCATTACTGACCATTATTCCTTGTTGTGGTTACACAAGTTACAAATCCTTCTGGACGTCTTGCTCGATGGTCCTTGAGACTCCAAGGCTACGACTTCGAAATTATACATCGTAAAGGTAAATCTCATGTGGTCCCTGACGCTCTATCGCGAGCTATTGAGGTTGACGTAAATTTGATTGAGGTTACTCGAGACGATCAAGATACCTGGTATAGAAAAATGTTATCTTAGATCGAGAAAGATCCTGAGAAATTCCCGAAATGGTCTATAAGGGATGGACGGCTTTATAAATTAAGTTCGGTTGGTCCTCCATCATTTGATAGTGACTATGATTGGAAATTGGTAATTCCTAAGTCTTCGAGAGACAGTACTCCTGGAATGTCATAATGCACCTACATCTGGTCATCTTGGCTATTTTAAGACTAAAAAGCGCGTGATGTCTAGTTATTATTGGCCTTTAATGGATTCAGATATAGCACGATTTGTTAAGAAAGGTGAGGTTTGTAAAGCTCAAAAACCTGAACAAAAAGCACCGCATGGCGGAATGAGTTCTAGGAACGTTTTATCTTCCTGGGAAGTAATCAGTACAGATTTACAAGGTCCTTTCCCTCTTTCACATAAACAAAATCGATATAAACGTGGAATTTCGTACCCGTGAATTTAAAAATCAAACAAGTTTCGTGGCTAATCGGGCAAAAAGGAGTTTTTTTGTTGCCCTTATATTTTTCCGTGGGTAGCCTGAAAGCTTAACCTCACGGGGGTCCAAGATCTAATGGACGCCTAATAAGTGTTGACAGTTAACCGTTTCGTCCTTATGGGACTCTTCAGAACACTGCTGGTCAATGTGACAAATCTTGCGAAGTTAATCAGACGGTTTTGTCTCTAATTAAATGTAATTAGTGAGCGAACTATAGCAAGAGGCGCCATCTACCGAGATACGAGAGAAACAAAAAATCAAAAGCGGGGAAAACACTGCTATACAATATCGATCAATGAAAAGATCGAATGCAAATAAAAGAAAACAACTATAGTCCGTGACCTGTAACGTGTCATTTTTACGTTTAAGGCAACGTTACATATTTGTTTATTCAGGTAAATAATCAAGGCTCTTCGACTCGTCTTTCTGTACACAAATTAAGGGTATTTTATAGAGCTAGGTTTGGAGGTTATATAGTGTCCAAAAAGTTACCTTATTGCAGTATATTTATAATGAATATACTTTATAGTGCATTTATATTAAGAATAAACACACCTTATATTGTTTCGGTGTTTATCTCTCTACGTGAGGAAAAAAACTACCTAATTGTTTTTGCGCCTTTAATGTTGGTGTCGATATATTTTAGTTTTATATTGAACTTTAAGAATGTGTGTAGCAAAATGTAAAATACCACACATTATTATTTCGCTAGTATCGGAAAATAAAAGGGCATTAAAGAAACCACTCGTGCTTATTTATTTATACCATTTTCCGACCAAGATCTAGTAATGGCGACGAGGAATATGGTTTAAAATCTTGTTCAGAATAACAAGAGAGTTTTGAAGTTGCAATTCAAGTTGATTGCAAATGGAAAAATAACGTTGCAGTTCAAATTGGCAGCAGGATAAAGAGTTCAGTTCAAATTAACTAAGCAGTTGAAGTTAACTCAAAGTTGGTGAAGTTCGATTAAAGTACCTGTGTTTAAGTTTTTTTTATTACAAAAGAATAATAATAATAATAATTAAAAAGTTTAAAATAACTTAAAAGTACGTTGCAAAATAAGTGAAGTAAAAATAAATAAAAAAATGAGTTTTAATTTAGGTCATATCCGTGAGTTTGATCCGCAAACTTCGGATTGGACAATATTTATTCGCCGTTTGGATAATTTTTTCACGGCAAATGACTACACAGACGAAGCTAAGAAAAAAGCTGTTTTGTTGAATGCTATGAGTGAGGAGGCTTATAAGTTGATTTTTAACCTTTCTTTACCGAGTACGCCAGAAAGTTTGGAGTTTAAAAAATTAAAAGAATTAATGGACACACATTTTAAAAAAAGTGTATCTTTGTTTGCATCTCGTTACAAATTCTATTATGCCACAAAGTCACCACAAGAAAGTGCATCTGAATGGGCCGCGAGAGTGCGTAGCTTAGCGGCAAATTGTGATTTTGATGCGGGGGTTTTAGACTGGATAATGCGGGATTTATTTATTGTCGGTTTTGAAAAAGGTCCTGTCCAAGACAGGCTTTTCGAAGAAAAGAATGACTCAAAGTTTTCCACGGTAATTGAAATTGCGTCTTCAAGAATGGCAGCGCGTCAAAATACCGTTTTGGAGTACCAAATTAAAACCGAACCTGTAAATGCCGTTTCTAGTGGGAGTGTGAACCGGGGTCAAAATTCATCTCAAAACGGGGGTGCGCGTAATCCGAATAAGCAAAAGTGCATGGTGTGCGGTAGAGACAATCATGAGAGTTCGGCGTGTCGTTATAAAAACTATTCGTGCAATTTATGTTCGGGTAAGGGCCATTTAGCCCCAATGTGCAAAAATAAAAAAAAAAAATAGTGCAGGTCAGTCACATAAAAAATATCAAAATTTTTTGGAAGCCGAAAATGAGGATTTATTTTCAATCTACAGCTGTTAGGTAAGTGATGAACCTTATTTTATTAACGTCCAGATTGACGGTCAAGAATACTCATTCCAGTTAGATTCGGGTGCTAGTATTTCAGCTATCTCTCAGCGTTTTTATGAAATTAATTTTCCGAAATATCCTATGGTACCTACGGATAAGGTTTTGCATTTTTACAATGGTGATAAAGACAAACCTTTGGGGGTTTGCAAACTTAAAATTTTTTATAATAAAAATTCGCATCTTATTGATGTTTTTGTGGTAAAAAATGGAGCGGTCCCAATTTTAGGGCGTGACTTTATGAACTTATTTAAATATAATTTTGCACCTGTAAACTTTTCTAATACTTTCATTAGTATTGAACAGTTGATTCAAAAATATGATCAAGTTTTCACCCCAGGTTTAGGAAAATTTAATAAGGGGGTAGTTTCCATCAAACTAAAGGATCCTACTAGTTCACCTAAATTTTTTAGGGCTAGACCTCTACCATATGGTATAAAAGATAAAGTAGATAAAGAGCTGGATAGGTTAATTGAGTCGGGAGTTTTAAAACCTGTAGATTATTCACCCTGGGCATCCCCTATTGTTCCAGTACTTAAGAAGAATGGTTCGGTGCGTATCTGTGGAGATTTTAAGATTTCTATCAACCCTTTAATAGAAATAGATCAATTTCCTTTACCTAGGATCGAGGACCTATTTTCTAAGTTACAGGGTGGCTCAATTTTTTCAAAAATAGACTTGTCACAAGCTTACGCGCAAGTATGTTTAGATGAAAAATCTAAGCAACTTGTTACGATTTCTACACATAAGGGTTTATTCCAATATCAGAGGTTACCGTTTGGCGTTGCGTGCGCATGCGCAAAGTTTCAAAAAATTATGGAGTCTTTGCTGTCTGATATTGAGGGCTCAATAAATTTTCTGGACGACATTTTAGTTAGCGGAAAAGATATTTTAGAGCATAATCAGCGTCTCGAAAAAGTACTTCGACGTTTGCAAGAATCAGGGTTAAAAGTTAGTGTTGAAAAATGTAGCTTTAATAGAAAAGAAGTTGAATTTTTAGGTTATTTATTAAACGGCGAGGGTTTGCATACTACGCAAGACAAAATTCTTGCTATAAGAAATGCACCCATTCCCGAAAATGTAACCCAGCTTAAATCAGTTTTAGGCATGATCAATTATTATGGAAAGTTTGTTCCCAACCTGGCTACAATTTTAAGTCCCCTATATAACTTGTTAAAGAAAAACGTTAAATTTATATGGAACAAAGATTGTGACCAAGCTTTTAAAAAAATAAAAGATTTACTTGTGTCAGCTGATGTTTTGGTTCATTATGACCCTAATCTTGAAATTAAATTAACTACAGACGCTAGTCCGTACGGCATCGGTTGCATAATCAGTCATGTGTTTCCTGATAAGAAAGAAAAACCGATAGCGTACGCCAGCCGTACGTTGACTGACGCGGAGCGAAACTATAGCCAAATAGAAAGAGAGGGTTTAAGCATAATATACGGTTTATGTAAATTTAATCAATATCTGTATAATCGTGAATTTACCTTAGTTACAGACAATAAACCACTTATGGCTATTTTTAGTCCAGCTAAAGGAATTCCGCAGTTTTCAGCCAATAGATTGCGTAGATGGGCGGTAATATTATCAAATTATCGTTATAAAACTGAATTTGTAAAATCAGAAAATAATGCTGCTGATTTTCTATCTAGATTACCCATAAAACATGTGGAGAGCGAATGGAAATCAGTAGATGTAAATTATTGTCAGTATTTCGCTGAAACTGAAATTTCAGATGTTAATTTTCAAGTCGTGAGACAACGTATTCGTTTTGATAGCACATTACAAAAAATAATAAAATATGTTAAATTCGGTTGGCCTAAAAATACTAAGAAAAATTCTGAATTTTCTAAATTTTACCCTATTAGGAACGAATTAACTATCGAAGATAATATTTTACTTTGGAATCATAGAATTGTTATTCCCGAATCTTTACGGAAGCAAATTTTGTTGCAGCTTCATTCAACACATCAAGGTGTAGTGAAAATGAAAGGCGTAGCTCGTGCACATTTTTTTTGGCCAAGTATAAATTCTGATATTGAGAACATGGCCAAATTATGTGAAAATTGTGCGGTGAACAAAAATAGTCCACCAAAAACCACAATAGTTCCTTGGAAATGGCCAGAGGAACCCTTTTCCAGAATCCATATTGACTATTTTGGACCATTTCTAAACAATTATTTTTTAATAGTATTCGATGCTCACTCCAAGTGGATTGAGGTTTTTCCGACTAAAGATATTACCTCAGCTTTCACAATAAAAGCTCTACACTCAGTGTTTTCTCGATTTGGATTGCCTTTAGTGCTCATGTCAGATAATGCTAAGAATTTCACGAGCTTAGAGTTTGAAAATTTTTTGCAAAAATTTCAAATTGAGCATCTTACCTCTTCTCCATTTAATCCTCAATCAAATGGTGCTGCGGAAGTTTCGGTAAAGACGGTAAAGAATTCATTAAAAAATGCTCTGGGTAGCAATAAAAGTATAGACATTAATTTCACTTTAAATAAATTTTTGTTCGAATATCGAACAACTCCACATTCTACCACAGGTATGTCACCGTCCATGTTGATTTTTGGGCGTGATATTCGTACAAAATATGACTTGCTAAAACCTCCTATTAAAATGATTGCAGATCAAGTTCAAAATAAACAAGAAAAGCAAACTCATTATTCGGGGGGGAAAGAGAGGCTATTTTCTTTGAACGAAAATGTTTTAGTAAGAGATTACAGAGTGCCAAATAAGGTAACGTGGACACCAGGTATTATAAAGAAAATAATGGGTAAAAGAACTTATATAGTTTTTGTCCCAGAGATAAATAATACGTGGAAGCGCCACACAAATCAGGTTTTAAAAACAAAAATAAATAAAGCTTTACCAATTATTAACTGTAAAAGTGCAGAACCTGATCCATTAGAAGGTACCAGTACCCAGACTTCTGAGAATTCTGAAATACTGGTGTCTGGCTCTAACCTAGACGATACCCCAAATGTGCAAGATCCGTCTCAGGATAAATCTACAATTGTAAGCGAGGACTTCTGCAGACCGAAGCGCAACGTTAAACCACCGGAAAGATTAAATTACGACAAATAGGGTTGATCACTTTACCGGGTGGTAAGTTTTGATTAGAGCGGGGAGAGTGCAGTATATTTATAATGAATATACTTTATAGTGCATTTATATTAAGAATAAACACACCTTATATTGTTTCGGTGTTTATCTCTCTACGTGAGGAAAAAAACTACCTAATTGTTTTTGCGCCTTTAATGTTGGTGTCGATATATTTTAGTTTTATATTGAACTTTAAGAATGTGTGTAGCAAAATGTAAAATACCACACATTATTATTTCGCTAGTATCGGAAAATAAAAGGGCATTAAAGAAACCACTCGTGCTTATTTATTTATACCATTTTCCGACCAAGATCTAGTACTTATAAAGGAGACATTCCATCGAAGTACTGTGGACACTACGCACACCGTATTATCTGGACATCGTAATTGGAATTTAAGATCACAGGTTTCGGGAAAATCACATTAAAACTTTTGTTTGTTTTGTTTATTTCTGTAGTTTCGTCGTTTACTTGACGTTCATAAAGTTAAACAGCTGTTATGCTGGGGAATGGCGGCGTTGCCGCATCACAAATGGTTTCAGTAACAGGAAGGAAACATTTAGATGAACATTTCATTCCCTTACGTTTATTTTCGAGGATATTGGGACAATCCGAACCTCATATCCTTCACGGATTACTAGTTTTGATAGTACGAAAACATATTTGGGTTGACCAGTAACAACCGAGGCCCCGCCCCTTTGATATCTATTAATTTGATGAGGAGAAGATAAAATAAATACGAGTTATGCACTTTTGTAAATGGGAGATAAACGAGGGATAAAAACCAAGACTAAAAGAATAAACGAAATCGTGTAACTTAACATCTGAACACTCTTGTGCCTGTAAGCAGTAGTTCAGTGTGTATTTTTGGGTTCAGGTTCAGAAACAACTTTATTACTGTAGAAATGTTTTACAACAATGGCGTTAAACCATATGAATATTAGACAAAACATTTATAAAGAGCGAAGGAAACTTTTGACTAAAACTGTAACTAAAGTACAACTAAATTCTACACTTAGTATAGCTTTACTCATATGGGAATTGATTGAGTGTTCGAATATTTCTGGGTTTGATGCAAGTTCTGATCTCCAGTAATTGATTTTACAGTTGATGGTTTCAATGCTGAGCTTCTTTTAGTCCGTCTGGTTATTTTCCTTCTACTTGCTATGTCGGCAAGGGTCCGGTAAGCAAATGTTCGGTCTATGTATGGAGGGTGTCTCGACGTCCTTGTTGTAAAAATATCAACCGTGGAAATAGATCCGACAACACCTCAATGTGCGTTTTACCTAATTTCAATGTCCCCTTGGTCGGTGCTGGCCCCTATATACCGGTATGGAACTATTGCTGTATTTCCTCATTGGTTAGTTTGAAAACCGCGGGTCTTTTCTTTCAGTCGTGTCGTTTTACTGTCATTTACAAAACGGTTTCCGGCCACTTCATTTTTTGTGTTCTCAACGGCGTGCCTGGTCTCTTGCTAACGAATTTTGGCTGGGTCGGCAACAGGTCTCTGGGATCGCCTTTGTTTTTGGATTGGCACTACAGCGATTGTAGGAGATATCCCAGAGACTGTGAGGAGTGAGTCCGTCGTGTCTAGGGTAATCTAGAGTGACGCTCGCACCCTTTTGAGGGGATTTTAAGTCGGCCTACGCCATTTGTACGGAAAGAGCAGCGCCCTGTCCATTCCATCGACAGCTGTGCTGGACGCTGGTGGGAAGCCGGACGAGCCAGTTGTAACTCTGGGAAAGGGTTTCTACGCTCGGGCAAAGATCCAGCACACATTCGAAACCACGTGCTGCCCTAGTACCATGTGCTAGTTCGTCATTAGGGGAGGCGCGGGCAAACCAGGAGCAGCAGTAGCAGTGAGGAGGTGTCTGGACAACTCCAGGTTTACAAACTAGAACACACATTTATACATAAAATAATCAAGGACCAAGGTAGGAGCAAGCCTTAACTGTAATTTTTTTCCATATATAATTTTCACAATATAATTTAGACATAATCTTTTCCAATATAATTTTTACAGTATAATTTAACACCTCTTGTAAACGCAAGATAAGGTATGACGTCATAACCCTAGTTTTGCGGCATATTTACTACATTGACTTGTTTCCTTCATTTCCTTTATTTAAGATAATTTTACTGTCAAATTTAAAGTGCCTTGCTATTTTGGCCCTATTTAAAGTGCCTTGCTATTTTGTCAGGGACACCTTGTTTGGTATTTTTCTCAGGTTTTACAATCAAAATATACAAGATGAACTAAATTTCTGTGTTATTTGTACAATCCAGTGAACCAACTTTGCAGAGACAAAAGAGAGATGAGGTTATATTTTTTTTTCAGCAGTTTCCTTACATTGTTCTACCTCATGGGGTAGATCTCGGACTGAGTTGCTGTCTGTCTCGTTCTATCTAACGTAGAATGATGACAACAGATATTTGGTCCAGACCTCCCCTATGACGGAATAATTTTGGAAGTATATATGTTTTTTTATCATTCATATAATTGAGTCCTACGCTACCGACTCAAAGGTAGGTACACTATGACCTGTTAAAGGAGTCCATCTACCTGTAAAGTGCTTCTATTTTTGTCATCTTAATTCAATCTTTTAGAATTTTTATTTTGTCTATTAGTCAATTTTTGTTGGTTTTTTTTAATTACACAAATATTCTGGAGGCCTCGGAAGTAGGTGGAGTTTCATTGTTTGGCTACAACGTTTGGGTTGAACTGTATTTTATTTAAGAACTTCTTTGTAAAACATTGGTATTAAATAATGTGGCGCACTTAAAATTTTCTTATTTCTGAACCCCCCCTTCTCCACTGTATAAAAGTTACCGGGCATATCAATGTTTTACCTAGCTGGAAAATACAGTTCTGCTTCCAGATATTTGTTTAATTATTCAGTGGGTTTTTTTTTGTGTCACAAAATGGCGGCAACGTCTTTAAGCTGCCACAAATGTCACACAACGCATTTTAATAGGCCACAAATTGGCGCTCTACGTGTGTTTTGGCTACTTGGGTTTTTTTGTTAGCTTATCTTCACAAATTTTTCTTGGAAAATAAAAAATAATTTTTTTTATGTATTAAGGAAGAATAAGTGGATAAAAAAACATGGGAGTTTTTATTGAACGGAGTCCAACTCATGTCTTAATTCTTTAAAGTTTTTTTTTGTATGAAAAACATGTTTTAATTTTTTTAACTTTTTTTTAAGAAAAATAAATACAACAATGTAAATTTACTTCAATTTTTTTTTGTTGATTTATAGGTGGATGGACCTCCAGACATGGTCTTTTTATGTTTTAAATATATGACATAGGTAGTGTGTTTTTTTCTAACAATTTATTTTTACAGGTTGCCTACTACTAATATGTTATTATTTCCTGCTTGTGATAAGATAGAAACTGTTTCACCGATTATTTTTTAGTGCAGTCAATTTATTTAGGTCAACAAGTTATTTTTTTTTGGTGATTTTAATTTTTTGTGGGATATCACCACTTGGTATTTGGAATATTTTTACAGGGTTTCACACAAATTTTTCTTGGCTGAGTTGTTTTAAAGTAAATATAGCTTAACAGCTGGTAGCTTTGTTTAGTTGAAAGTATTAATTAGTAATGAAAGAAAAGGAAAATGAGTTTATTTTGCTTTGTCATTTTCTTTTCTTGTTTTTTTTGGTGGTAACTGTTGATGGCATTTAAGACCTTACACTCACTCAGTTACATCGGGTCAGAGGAGGGTACTACTACTACTTATAGTTAGCTCGGAAGTTTAGGGAACACAAGGCTAAAACTCCTAGAGCAACATATTGGCTGAAGATCAACGCCAGAGGTCCAGTTAACATTTTTTTTTGGGGTATTTTTTTAAAGACAGTTTTTTAGGTCTTTGGTTGCCAGTTTAGTTGTCTAGTTGTGTTTTTGTGACTGGTCAAATTTTTTTTGGTAGAAAATACAGCGTTGGGCTTTGGAGTGCATTTTTTTTAAAATGACCTGCGGGTATTTCTATCAATTAGAGTTTTTCTGGTTCACAATTATTGTTTCTGTATTTTTTTCTGCGTTCAGGTCATAGCTTGGTCATGGCCAATGGAGAGCAAACATTTATGTTTGAGCCTTGAGAAGTTTTGCCTGCTCCGGATTGAATACAGAGAAGATGAATTTGAAGCCCAACTAGATATAATACCACAAAAGAAATGTTTAACTGAGACAGATATAGATATAAGTTTTTTTGGTTTTTTTAGTTCATTTGTAAAGTTTAGGAATTTCTTAAGTAATGTCATTTTGAGGCCGAAAATTGGTCAGTGAATTTAAGAGAGACTTTCAACTAAATATAAATGCTAGGCGGGGGTAATTGGTAAAAATATTTCCAAATTTTGCTTCTTTTTTTAAATAATTTAATTTTTCGTAAAAGATTATTTCCTTTCTGTTAACATAACTTCTCGAATTCTTGTTTTGGTCAAAACGGTTTGTATAGTGGTCGTAGTTTTAAAGGGTGACCAGACAGGTTATATTTTTTTTGGGGGACCAAACAGGAATTTCTTGAGTTACAAAAGGTGAACTTTTTTGTCTTAGTTGATCAGGCAGGAATAAATAAATCTTTTTACTTCCGAATCATAATTTTAAATAACAAGATTTATTGGTTAAGTGTTTGGGTCTTATAGTAAAAAACGTTTTGTTTTTGGAGGGTACTGGTATGATATGAAATTATTTTAATTTCATGCCAAATGTTGTTTGACGGCAGATATGCTAGTCTTCAGTTTTTTGTTAGTTTGCAGTTCAGGACAGTGGCGTGTACTTAAAGGGACCTTACATCTGCGCCCATTGTAAAGCAACTTCCAACTTACTTGCTTAGCTTTTTCACTTAATCTTCGTTCTGTTGCTTCTGAAATTAGAGCGTTATGTTGGATAACGATGGATGGTGTTAGTCTGAGAAAGTACCTAGGTATTTAGGGATGAAAACTTGGAAGTTGTGGACAATTGGGAAATATTTTTTTTTATTTCATTTTTTTTTTAATTTTAAAATAATTTCATAATGGTGACCTCAAATAACGAAGCAAATTTTTAAATTACAATAGACTTTTGTGGAATAAATGGGGAAGTGTTCAGGTTAAACAATAAATTTAAGATCATTGATTTCTAAAAAAGATTTCAACCTAAGAATAAATTTAAAAACAATAGGTTTTCTTTGATGCGACTAAACAATGATGAGGGCATATACTTTTTTTTGTTATGCATAATATGATAGTAGTACCTTTTGTATTGCAATAATTAGGGGTTTTCCTCCTGCGAGCTGGGTGGAAATGGAAGAAATGTTTGGTTCGGAGTGTAGAAACCGTTGAACGAGGTCTTCCTGCTAATCTTTTTAGGATTTCGCAACTTCGGTTTTCGCTAAATTAAAATACATCCAAATTTGGCCTACAGGCGGAATCTCACATCTTCCAGGACCTTGCAGATTTGCGGAGAAAGACAATTTTTGTGATCTGTTTAGTTATGATAGGAATTAAAATAGTAACATGCACATGAGGGAACTAGATATATTTAGGTTAAAAAGTAGTAAGAACACTGATCTGAACAATTTTCCATAATAGTGTCCTATTTTCACAGGGTGCTTCAAAATACCTTCACCTTTCTTTGAAATAAGATATTGTTTCGCCTGTGGGTGTTTGGCCGGTTAAAAATATATAGGGTACAGATGGGATTGGAATGGAAATCACAAGTTTTTGGGTTTATTGACATTATACTTAGGAAATAGGGGAAATGTCTAATAAAAAGTTTTTTTTGGGTTTAGGCCGAGTTTTGTTGAGATAACAAAAGTTTAATTGGGGCCGGGAGTTTTATTATGCTCTTTTAAAATTAATGTAATAGTTTTTGGTTCTTGATTTTGTTTTCTGGTTTTTACGCAGGATTATTCCCAACTGTTTCATTTCAAAATATCATTTGTAGGTGATAGGGTCTCATAGCCCTTGTACATTTGGTAATTTTGCTTTGACTAACAGTTGTGGAAAGGGCCCAACTTAATTTTATATCTCGTAAACACCGGGAATAAGGATCTGAGAATGCATTTAGCAGTAAAAATTTTTTTTGATTTGATGTTGTGTGTAAAGACACTTGAGTAGTGAACCTTGAAATTGTTTCCATATTTGTTTTTTGAAAGCGCACACAAGATGATTCTTTACGGGGTTGAGTGCAAAGTTTGAAACTTAGGTCCACATTATTATGGTGGTACAGTAAATGAGTACTCACGTTGTTTGTTTCCTTTAGTAATAATTTTAAACAAATATACTAACATCGTTTGTTTTTTTTGTAACATAAATATTTTTTTAACTTTTCCTAAACTGATTGGTTTTTTTGCAATTACGATTTTTATACCTTATGATTCTTAAGTAAATTTAATTTTCAACATTTTTTTTGTATTGTAAATTAATTTTTCTAGCTCATTTACTTTTCACATTGCCACAGTTTTGGGAGAGGAAAGGGAATTGACAACTGTTTTTTAAAGGAAAATAACAAAAACTGTTGCATGACAACTCGAATAAGATTTTTCTGGTGTTGATTTTATAAAAATTTTTTTAAGGTTCACTAATAGGTGCTGCAACCCCACTTAAACATTTTTAATTTTTTTTGAAAATATTTTTTAAAATATTTTTCTTTAAATATTTTTTTTTTAAAGGGAAACTTGATTTTCTTGTTGGACATTTTTTCCTTGGTGCATAGTAGTACCTTGCCCCTACAATGGTTTGACCAGTTTATTTAAATATTTTTTTTTGCTGAATTAAAATATAATTTTATTTCGAACCCTCACGTTTTAACAACCTATCATCATTTGTTTTAATTTTTTTTTCTTCTCCCTACTCCAAACCACCTATCAGAGTGGAGTAATTTTTGAAAATTTTAGTGAGTCACTAATTAATTTTTTTTTGACTATTGGACTACAATGGTCGACACCTAAAAATTTTTTTTTGGACACCTTTCGTTACGATCCTAGGGTCTTTTTGACCATGACCATGGTTTGCATCAATTTAGTTTAAGTTTTGGGAATTTCATTTTAATGAAGATTAGAGAGTTGCAGTCCTACCAAGACGTTATTTCTGTAAATTTTTTAATAACATCGGTAATTTTTTTTTAATTTTTTTTAATTACACACAACATCCTTACTAGTCTAATTCGACGCAATTTCAGCGAGCGGATTTTTTTTTAATTGAGCATATTTTACGATTTCTATAACATGAACATCTGTTCCGACGTTTATTGCGTTCACTTATATATTAAGGGATGATGTGACCTTAAGCAATGCATGTTTCGTGTAAACTCAGAGTAGGTAAGCAGGTAAAGTGGGTTTTGATTTTTTCTTTTTAGAAAAATCATTGTATACGGCGATTTGGGTTTTTTTGAGGAGTTTATTAGTGGAGCCGTTCTGCAATAGCAGGAGTATACCCTAGCTTTAACTGTGTACAACAGCTTTGGGATTTTTTTTGTTATAGGTATTCTGTTGTACGTTCCATTTAGGGATAAATTTACCTACTCGGTTGCTGAGGTAAACAAACATCACTTAACTTTAATTTTAATCCAGTTCAGGATAAGCGCAATCATTTTTTTTTTGGTTTTACTCACGCAGGAGTGAAACATAAGACCTAAACACTGCCAAAACTCTTGTCTCTCTTTTATTTTTTTTTAACTTTTGTTGTGGCTACTTGTTAATTCTAATTTAGGATTTAAGTAGTTATTTCTCTCTGCAGGGTTGGACGTCATAGTTGGTTGTACAAATACTTAATATAAATTATGATTACATTTTTAAATGCAAATAAATTTTATTTTCTTACTGCTCCGGTGTTTTTCGGTTTTGTTCGCGTCTGCCCGTATTTAAGTTTTATATTTTCTACATTTGTGAGAAAATTTATAGTGATTTTCACTAGTGAGTTTAAAGTGAACTTTGTGTTTGTTATTACGTGGTTTAGTTTTTATAATTGGGAGGTATAATTAACAGTTTTAATTAAAGTTTAGAGTTTGAATATAAAAGGCACCATGGCTGTTTCTGTGAGTCGGTTGTCTGACATAAGGTACTTAGTCAAGGACGAATTAATCTATGAGTTAACATGGAGAGGCATAGCCATTGGATCGGTGGAAGAAATGAAACAACAGCTTATGCTGATTAAGCAAAGAGAAAAGACTGATACAAGTATGAGATACCCTCCGTATCCCTTTAAATTTGGCCAAGATGCTTTTAGCTGCATGAAGAAGCTAGATAGTCTAGTACCGCTGGTAGAGATGTTCTCGGGTACGAGCAAAGGGGGAGAGTTTAGAAAAATCGCTGTAAGGTTGGAACATGTGTTGGCCAGGATAAATAACATAAATCCGTCTAACTTTGAAGAAAGTCAAACCAAAGGCATACTGGTTGTGGAAACCTTGAGTTTGATTGGGAGGTTGCAGAGCCAAGCAACAGATTTATTAAGAGTTGGCGTGACCTCAGATGATGATGAAGCATCTGAAACCCAATCAACGAGTCGAAGCTCAGATCACTCGACAAATGTTGGCAACATTCCCAGCCAGTCTCAACTCCCGCAACCACAGCACTCGAGCACAGAAAGAACAGCTCAACAGCCCACAAACCAACCGTCGGTCATTGCTCCATTGCAAATGCAAGTGCTTACAAACCCAACTCAAACATCAGTACAAGCACCACTCCCTATGCCGATTGAGAATTACGGTACAACAGCTTTTCAGTATCAACAACCGTCTACCGTTCCTTTGAGTTTAGCTGCCCTCCAAAGTAGCATTGCACCAATTGCTCAGTCACGACCATTTTCATGTTCGTCGCCAGTACCAATGTCAAGTGATCCTGGTACCTCATATCATGTTGCACCTGTACCACCGCATAAGTGGAACTTAAAGTTTACAGGTGAGAGGGGTACAATCTCCGTCACCGCATTTTTCGAGAGAGTGGACGAGTTGAGTCAGGCTAGTGGAGTCAGCAAAAAGGTTTTACTGAATTCGGGCATTGATCTTTTTGAAAAGTCAGCTTATACTTTTTACAAAGATGTACGTAGAGAAGTTCATACATGGGAACAGCTGGAACAGAGGTTCATGGCAGAGTATCTTCCTTCTTCATATGGCGAGAAGCTATTGAAGGAGATCCAAAAACGTAAACAAGGCCCTGGAGAGTCTATAGGGACCTATATTGCTGTCATAAACACATATTTCCAAAGACTTGGCTGTCCTGTTTCTGAAGAGGCAAAATTAGCTATCGTCTTCAGAAATATAGCGGACATCTATAAGAAAGGGTTGATTGCTACTGAGGTCAATAGCCTATCACATTTAAAAGATTTGTGTCGTAGAATAGACCAGAGATATGGTTTAGAGGAGGAGAATTTTACTCCTAGAAGAAACCAATCTATTGAACCTGACTTGGCCTACGTTGACGTAGAGAGCGATTTTGACGATTTTCCAACAGGGGTTGATGCAATTCAAATATCAGGTGCCGGGACATCAAATCGACAGAATTTGAATATTCCTAATAATAGATTTAACAGAGATAGGCAGCAGCCAGCAAGCAGTTCCGCTGCTAGAGCTGATAGAGATAGGCAACAACCAGCTAGTGGTCAGTCTAGTGTAAATGACAGAGATGTACAACCACCACAGGGTGTTAGACCTGGTAGGGCGAATAGGGACGTTGTTTGTTATAGATGCAACCAAACAGGGCACATGGCAATCGGGTGCGCATTATCTAGAGGTAAGCAATGTTATTCGTGTGGTCAGGCAGGGGTAACGGTCAGAGAATGTCGAAATTGTAATCGTCAGGGAAACGGCCCCAGGCGCTCGTAGGTGGTCAACCTTCGAGTCAGCCTGAACAAGCATCGACCGATAGGCTAACGTACGTCTTAGATTATGTGATAAGTCATGCTCGTAAAGATGAGAGGCCTTATTTAGAAGTGGATGTACTCGGAAATAAGTTATTAGGTTTGTTGGATTCCGGGGCTTCACGTACCTTTTTAGGGAATCATGGTTGGTCAATCATCGAGAGGTTTGGTTTTTCACTTGATACGACAAAGAAGACGAGTTGCATTGTGGCAAATGGTCAAAGCACGAGTAGTATTGGGACAGTGCAGCTTCCTATGCGAGTTCAGGATAAATTTAGGTTAATAGAGGTCGTCGTCGTTCCTGAGTTGCCGCACACTTTGATTTTAGGATTAGATTTTTGGATTTCGATGGGGATAGTACCGAACTTAAGTACTAATGAGTGGCACTTTGCCGATAATAAAGATGTGATTTGTTCTTTAGAAACATCAGACCAACAAACTACTCTTACGCCTTATGAATCAGAACGACTAGAGGAATTGGTCGATAAATATAAGACTATTATGGGTGACTCACTGGGATGTACAGACAGGGTAGAGCATAAGATTACAACAGATGCAGCACCGATAAGACAACGTTCTTATAAGGTCTCACCGGTCATTCAAAAACTTATTGATGACGAAATCGACGAAATGCTGAAAATGGATGTGATAGAACGCAGTAGTAGTTCATGGGCTTCACCAGTGGTAATGGTACAAAAGAAAAACACAAAGAAATATCGTTTCTGTGTAGACTACCGCAAATTGAACTCAGTGACGGCGCGTGATAGTTATCCTTTACCACTCGTATCCGAGACTCTTGACAAGTTGAAAGATGCTAAGTACTTGTCAACTTTAGATATCAAAAGCGCGTATTGGCAAGTACCAATGGAAGAATCATCGAAGCCACTAACAGCATTCATCTGTCGACGAGGTCTCTTCCAATTTAAGCGGTTACCATTTAGTCTTCATAATGCACCTGCAACTTGGCAAAGACTCATAGATAGCATCATAGGGAACGATTTAGACCCCTACGTGTACGTATATCTCGATGACCTCGTAATTGTCACACAGAGCTTTTCTGAACATCTTAGAATTCTTGAGGAAGTCCTACGAAGATTGCAGAATGCAAAGATAACGGTAAGTTGGGAGAAATGCCAACTGTGTAGGCCAGAAATGACTTATTTAGGTTTCGTAGTGGACCGTCGAGTCATCCGAGTTGACCCTAATAAAATTAAAGCCATGTTAGAGCTCCAGAGGCCAAGAACTGTCAGAGAAGTTCGTAGAGTTGTAGGTACGATGTCCTGGTATAGACGTTTCATAGAGAATTTTTCAGCGATAATAGCTCCAATTACAGCTCTAACTAAGAAGAATCAAAAGTTCGATTGGACTCCAGACTGCGAAAAAGCATTTATTAAGATTAAGGAACTTTTAGTGACTGCACCGATTCTTACATGTCCAGATTATACCAAGGAATTTGTCATTCAAACAGACGCCTCAGGATATGGAATAGGAGCATGTTTAACGCAACCTTATCCTGAAGGAGACAAAGTCATTTGCTATTTGAGTCGATCTTTGACTAGGCAAGAACGTGTTTACACGACCACCGAGCGAGAATGTTTGGCATTGGTTTGGGCGATAGAGAAGCTCCGGCCTTATATTGAGGGGATCTCATTTAAGGTCGTAACAGATCATTTTAGCTTAAAATGGCTTCATAGCTTGAAAGAGCCCAGTGGAAGACTTGCTCGTTGGTCTGTAAAGCTGCAGCAATATGACTTTGAAGTAATCCATCGGAAAGGGAAAGATTTGGTTGTCCCGGACATGTTGTCTCGTGCAGTACCTATGATTGATACAATTTCGCAGCCCAGAGACGTTTCAACAGCAATTAAAGATCGATGGTACCAAAAGATGGTAAAGAGGGTCGTAGAATCACCGTTAAAATTTATGAACTGGAGATACACTGATAATAAGTTGTATAAATATGTCAAACAAGAATACCCTCAACTTTCACCATCTAACGAATATTGGAAAGAGGTAGTCCCCAAAGACCATAGGCGTAGAATTATAGGAGAAGCTCACGATCCTCCTACCGCAGGACATATGGGTGTGTATAAAACCTTCCACAGACTGGCAGAAAAATATTATTGGCCAAAAATGCGCCAGGACGTGGCAACTTTTGTAAAGAAATGCTTTGTCTGTGCAGCTCATAAAGGTGATACACAAGGTGTATCTGATCAGATGATATCTCACCCAAAACCAACTCGTCCTTGGGAAGTTATTTAAACAGATTTATGTGGACCTCTACCTCGTTCGACAAAGGGTAATTGCTGGATTCTCGTCGTCACGGACTATTTGAGTAAGTTTTCCTTAGTTTTTCCAATGCGAACAGCCCCTACTCAAGCTGTTGTTAAGCATCTTGAGGAGCAAGTATTTATGGTCTTCGGAGTGCCCCGTTTGATACTTTGTGATAATGGCCCTCAGTACAAAAGTAATGAGTTTAAGCGTTTTGCTGAGAGTTATCAGGTTAAAATTCAGTATAATCCGTATTATCACCCCAGAGCAAATCCAACAGAGAGGACGAATCGTACGTTAAAAACCATGTTAGGTTGTTATGTGAAAGACAACCACAGGAAGTGGGACGAACAAATACATAAACTTGCCTGCGCGATTCGTACTGCAACCCATGAGACAACCAGGATGTCTCCTTTCTTTGTTAATTTTGGTAGGAATATGTGTTTATCAGGAAAAGATTACTCCAACCCAGTTTTGTTATCTGAAGAGAATGGTGTACAATCTGCAGCTGAAAGTAAGAACGAAGGTTTCCGGAAGCTCTATGCGGATGTTAAGAGAAGGTTAGAGGTGGCAGGAGAGAAAAACGTAGTTCAGTATAATTTGCGTACAAGGGTACCCAACTTTGTTGTGGGTCAGCGTGTTTGGAAGAAGAATTATGTGTTGTCAGATGCTGCGAAATTTTTCTCGAAGAAGTTAGCACCGAAATTCGTTGGTCCTTATGTGATTAGGAATAAAATTTCTCCTTGGATATTTGAGCTTCAGGAACCATCGGGTAAAGTACTATCAGGGAGCTGGCATGCCAAAGACCTTAAGTCGGCAGCGGACCTCTCCGATTAACCTTTTTAGGTTAATCGTCTTGAATTTGGGGGGGGATTATGTAACGTGTCATTTTTACGTTTAAGGCAACGTTACATATTTGTTTATTCAGGTAAATAATCAAGGCTCTTCGACTCGTCTTTCTGTACACAAATTAAGGGTATTTTATAGAGCTAGGTTTGGAGGTTATATAGTGTCCAAAAAGTTACCTTATAAAGGAGACATTCCATCGAAGTACTGTGGACACTACGCACACCTTATTATCTGGACATCGTAATTGGAATTTAAGATCACAGGTTTCGGGAAAATCACATTAAAACTTTTGTTTGTTTTGTTTATTTCTGTAGTTTCGTCGTTTACTTGACGTTCATAAAGTTAAACAGCTGTTATGCTGGGGAATGGCGGCGTTGCCGCATCACAAATGGTTTCAGTAACAGGAAGGAAACATATAGATGAACATTTCATTCCCTTACGTTTATTTTCGAGGATATTGGGACAATCCGAACCTCATATCATTCACGGATTAACTAGTTTTGATAGTACGAAAACATATTTGGGTTGACCAGTAACAACCGAGGCCCCGCCCCTTTGATATCTTTATTAATTTGATGAGGAGAAGATAAAATAAATACGAGTTATGCACTTTTGTAAATGGGAGATAAACGAGGGATAAAAACCAAGACTAAAAGAATAAACGAAATCGTGTAACTTAACATCTGAACACTCTTGTGCCTGTAAGCAGTAGTTCAGTGTGTATTTTTGGGTTCAGGTTCAGAAACAACTTTATTACTGTAGAAATGTTTTACAACAATGGCGTTAAACCATATGAATATTAGACAAAACATTTATAAAGAGCGAAGGAAACTTTTGACTAAAACTGTAACTAAAGTACAACTAAATTCTACACTTAGTATAGCTTTACTCATATGGGAATTGATTGAGTGTTCGAATATTTCTGGGTTTGATGCAAGTTCTGATCTCCAGTAATTGATTTTACAGTTGATGGTTTCAATGCTGAGCTTCTTTTAGTTCTGGTTATTTTCCTTCTACTTGCTATGTCGGCAAGGGTCCGGTAAGCAAATGTTCGGTCTATGTATGGAGGGTGTCTCAACGTCCTTGTAAAAATTTCAACCGTGGAAATAGATCCGACAACACCTCAATGTGCGTTTTACCTAATTTCAATGTCCCCTTGGTCGGTGCTGGCCCCTATATACCGGTATGGAACTATTGCTGTATTTCCTCATTGGTTAGTTTGAAAACCGCGGGTCTTTTCTTTCAGTCGTGTCGTTTTACTGTCATTTACAAAACGGTTTCCGGCCACTTCATTTTTTGTGTTCTCAACGGCGTGCCTGGTCTCTTGCTAACGAATTTTGGCTGGGTCGGCAACAGGTCTCTGGAATCGCCTTTGTTTTTGGATTGGCACTACAGCGATTGTAGGAGATATCCCAGAGACTGTGAGGAGTGAGTCCGTCGTGTCTAGGGTAATCTAGAGTGACGCTCGCACCCTTTTGAGGGGATTTTAAGTCGGCCTACGCCATTTGTACGGAAAGAGCAGCGCCCTGTCCATTCCATCGACAGCTGTGCTGGACGCTGGTGGGAAGCCGGACGAGCCAGTTGTAACCCTGGGAAAGGGTTTCTACGCTCGGGCAAAGATCCAGCACACATTCGAAACCACGTGCTGCCCTAGTACCATGTGCTAGTTCGTCATTAGGGGAGGCACGGGCAAACCAGGAGCAGCAGTAGCAGTGAGGAGGTGTCTGGACAACTCCAGGTTTACAAACTAGAACACACATTTATACATAAAATAATCAAGGACCAAGGTAGGAGCAAGCCTTAACTGTAATTTTTTTCCATATATAATTTTCACAATATAATTTAGACATAATCTTTTCCAATATAATTTTTACAGTATAATTTAACACCTCTTGTAAACGCAAGATAAGGTATGACGTCATAACCCTAGTTTTGCGGCATATTTACTACATTGACTTGTTTCCTTCATTTCCTTTATTTAAGATAATTTTACTGTCAAATTTAAAGTGCCTTGCTATTTTGGCCCTATTTAAAGTGCCTTGCTATTTTGTCAGGGACACCTTGTTTGGTATTTTTCTCAGGTTTTACAATCAAAATATACAAGATGAACTAAATTTCTGTGTTATTTGTACAATCCAGTGAACCAACTTTGCAGAGACAAAAGAGAGATGAGGTTATATTTTTTTTTCAGCAGTTTCCTTACATTGTTCTACCTCATGGGGTAGATCTCGGACTGAGTCTCGTTCTATCTAACGTAGAATGATGACAACAGATATTTGGTCCAGACCGCCCCTATGATGGAATAATTTTGGAAGTATATATGTTTTTTTATCATTCATATAATTGAGTCCTACGCTACCGACTCAAAGGTAGGTACACTATGACCTGTTAAAGGAGTCCATCTACCTGTAAAGTGCTTCTATTTTTGTCATCTTAATTCAATCTTTTAGAATTTTTATTTTGTCTATTAGTCAATTTTTGTTGGTTTTTTTTAATTACACAAATATTCTGGAGGCCTCGGAAGTAGGTGGAGTTTCATTGTTTGGCTACAACGTTTGGGTTGAACTGTATTTTATTTAAGAACTTCTTTGTAAAACATTGGTATTAAATAATGTGGCGCACTTAAAATTTTCTTATTTCTGAACCCCCCCTTCTCCACTGTATAAAAGTTACCGGGCATATCAATGTTTTACCTAGCTGGAAAATACAGTTCTGCTTCCAGATATTTGTTTAATTATTCAGTGCGTTTTTTTTGTGTCACAAAATGGCGGCAACGTCTTTAAGCTGCCACAAATGTCACACAACGCATTTTAAATAGGCCACAGACCTACGACAGCTCTTTGTCTTTCAGGCCGGATCAACACAGATTGCATTTTTACCCGTCTTTAAGACAGTGAGCGTCAATCAACGGAATTTTTAAGCCAAATAATACTAACAAACGTGGATTTTCGTACCCGTGAATTTAAAAATCAAACAAGTTTCGTGGCTAATCGGGCAAAAAGGAGTTTTTTTGTTTCCCTTATATTTTTCCATGGGTAGCCTGAAAGCTTAACCTCACGGGGGTCCAAGATCTAATGGACGCCTAATAAGTGTTGACAGTTAACCGTTTCGTCCTTATGGGACTCTTCAGAACACTGCTGGTCAATGTGACAAATCTTGCGAAGTTAATCAGACGGTTTTGTCTCTAATTAAATGTAATTAGTGAGCGAACTATAGCAAGAGGCGCCATCTACCGAGATACGAGAGAAACAAAAAATCAAAAGCAGGGAAAACACTGCTATACAATATCGATCAATGAAAAGATCGAATGCAAATAAAAGAAAACAACTATAGTCCGTGACCTACGGCAGCTCTTTGTCTTTCAGGCCGGATCAACACAGATTGCATTTTTACCCGTCTTCAAGACAGTGAGCGTCAATCAACGGAATTTTTAAGCCAAATAATACTAACAAACGTGGAATTTCGTACCCGTGAATTTAAAAATCAATCGGGCAAAAAGGAGTTTTTTTGTTTCCCTTATATTTTTCCGTGGGTAGCCTGAAAGCTTAACCTCACGGGGGTCCAAGATCTAATGGACGCCTAATAAGTGTTGACAGTTAACCGTTTCGTACGGCTGTACAGCGTGTCCCATTTTCGATGGGATTAAATGGGAAACTCGGTTATTATTAAAGATATCGATTTTCTGATTGCACCTTACCGTGGTCATTTTTTGAGCCCTTAAAAATGGTGTAATCACATTTTTGCTATACCCCCTAGTTTCTTGTTTCTTCTAGTTTTTGAAAAAATTGCATTTTTAATAATCCCGTATATCTCGCTTATTTTACAAGATATTTTTATTCTGTAAAAACCTTTTTATAGCAACTTTTTTAGAGGAAAATAATGACGTTGTCAATTTTTTAAAATATTGTTTAATTTTTGAGATATGGTATTTATCATAAAAAAATTAAATACGGACCTGTATTTATTTTATTACTATTTTGATTGGTTTCATGCTATTATTATCTTAAAATGATAAAACTTGAATATTTTTTTGATTTAAGGTTAAAAAAAATATTTAATATTTTAAAAAAAAATTTAGTTCGAACCTGGAAATTTCCAACGTAAATATAAATTAAAAATTGCAAGACACACCAGTTGAACGATTTTTAGTTGATCTGTTTTGAGACGTTAATTAAAAGATTTATAAATAAAGTAAAAAACGTTATAAAGTTACAAAAATAATATCATAGTAATTATTTGATAGTAGCAAAGCAACTCATGAAAATCACTTTAACATGGAAAAACAAAAGTGTGGAACTGAGATTGTCATTTTACTTGTCAATTTTGGGAATAGCTCACTCAAAATTATTCTAAAATGGCCAGAAATCGACCATATCCAGATTTTAAAAAATGTGATATGTTTGACTGCTTTATTCAAGCAATAAAATCCCAATATTTAAACGGCAGAAATATTTTTATACAAAATGCGCTAAGAAAAATTACTCAATAATGCCAACAGTGTCTTACACATAATGACAATCAGTTTGAACATTTATATCATTAAAGAAAAATTAGTTATTATTTTTTGTATTTGTCGTAGACTTTGTTTCAAATAAATCTTTAACTTAACGTAAAACAATTTTAATTTGCTAAGTATGAAAACAGTTAAACTAAAAATCATTCAACTAGCAATTTGTAATTTATATTTCTGTTGGAAATTTCCAGGTTCGGACTAAATTTTTTTTTAAAATATTAAATATTTTTTTTTAACCTTAAAACAAAAAAATATTACATTTTTATTATTTTGTTATACTAAGAGCATGAAACCAATCAAAATAGTAATAAAAAAAATCCAGGTCCATATTTAATTTTTTTATGATAAATACAATATCTCAAAAACTGAACAATATTTAAAAAAATTGACAACGTCATTTTTTTCTTCTAAAAAAGTTGCTATAAAAAGGTTTTTACAGAATAAAAATATATTTTAAAATAAGCGAGATATAAGGGATTATTAAAAATGCAATTTTTTCAAAAACTCCCTGTATTAGCGAAACTACGGGGTATAGCAAAAATCTGATTACACCATTTTTAAGGGCTCAAAAAATGAGCACGGTAAGGTGCAATCAGAAAATCGATATCTTTAATAATAACCGAGTTTCCCATTTAATCCTATCCAAAATGGGACACGCTGTACATGAAGTGACAGGTTATTCTCCGGCATATCTTGTATTTGGTAGAGAACCATTTGGTAGAGAACCATCGGGAAAACATCACAATAAATTAAATAGAACAGTGGATACTGAAGGTGTTGAACTGTTATTTGATAGTCGAAATAAGTATGGTGAATATTTAGGTGAGTTTAAGAAACTTTATCAGGATGTTAAATCTCGTTTGGCTAAAGCTTATACTAATAGTGCAGAACGCTACAATCTACGTCGTCGACCTCTTATTTTAAGTATAGGTCAAATAGTGTGGAAAAAGAATTATGTCCTTTCCAATGCTGGTCCGTATTTTACTTCTAAGTTAGCTCCTAAATTTATTAAGTGTAAAGTTATTGCTAAAAGATCTCCTAATGTGTACGAATTGGAGGAATTTGAATCTGGTAAGTTTTTAGGTTCGTGGCACATAAAGGATATCAAGGTGAATGAATAAATCTTTTTTTTTTTGTTTTTTTAGAAAGCAAAAGGGGAGTTTGTTACGTTGGCTTTTAAGCTTACATAAAAATATTAGGTATCCCCTATATTAATTTAACACTCTGTATATATATTAGAAATAATTCGGTCTAATGCAAAAAATTATATGGACCACAAAAAAACAAAGGCGATAAGGTTTTTTTGTCGCGCGCCCAGTCAGAATTTAACACATACGAGAACAGAAATTATTCGATGTTGCGATGTGAACACAGGCTTGAAGCCGGAGATTTTGATTTATTCACTAGTTACAATACATTTTAAACTTGCATTTTTCTTGGTTTTGAGTTGCGTTGCATTGTGCAAGTTTAGGAAACCCTAAAGGGTATAGTGATTTGAGTTCGAGTTATACTGAGAGTGGAAAAACGTCTCGTGAATTGTGAGGATTGATTTCCGGGGTGAGTTTTTCTTATCTTTACTTTTTCTATTTTTTTTCTTAAAGTTTTGACTAGGCTAAAGACAGCTTTCTTCTATTTTCCTAGGCTACTGTTAACTCCAAAATCTACATATAGTAAATTCAGATTTGACTTGAGATGAGATGAGAAAAGACATTTCAATAACTTACTTAAATAATTACTAATTATTTTTATTGAGGGCCAATTACTTATCTTTTTAATTACCAGCTAATTAATTTCATAATAAAAAACAAGTTGATACTTAACTTCTTTATTACAAAAGAAAATAAAAGTTCGAATTCTGCTTTAATTTGGTATAACAAAAAATCTAACATTCTAAGAGAAAAATGTCTTGAAAACTAAATCATTACATAACTCTTAAACTAACTTAAAATAAAATGTACAAGATAAAATATACTGAGGGTTGTTTTTCCTCTTTCAGACGTTTTTATATGGCGAAGTTTTGGTTGCTAAAGTACCAAATATTTCGAGGTTCCATTTTGAAGTTTACAACAAGTACATAATGAGCCCATTGCTATTCTTTTGAGGAGTCAATAAACTGCTTTTGAGGTCATATGTTAGCTGTGAATCTCTTCGAGAAAAGCACAGTACCTGTCATTTTCCTGCATAATTAGAGCCCTGGAAATAAGGCTAAGTACCACGTAGTGGATTTTATTGTTTTACAACTGAAAGTTGTCCATCCATCTATCCATCATAGTGTCGGTTGTTAACACTAATTTTAGACGTTTTGTGGTTTATAATAAAATGACGTTTGCTTAAAGCATTCGGTTTTGCCGGCTAGTGAATGAACTATGGTTGACAAGCGTTCGTTATCTTAATTTAAATTATGCGACCACGTAGTGGATTTTATTGTTTTACAACTGAAAGTTGTCCATCCATCTATCCATCATAGTGTCGGTTGTTAACACTAATTTTAGACGTTTTGTGGTTTATAATAAAATGACGTTTGCTTAAAGCATTCGGTTTTGCCGGCTAGTGAATGAACTATGGTTGACAAGCGTTCGTTATCTTAATTTAAATTATGCGGTAATTAAGTCGTTAATTATGATAAGTAGGTAAACTTATTTAAAATTAAGTTAGTTTTTTATGCATACGTATGCGCCCAAAGATAGGTTTTATTTAAGATAAAACAATTGTCTTTTTGTAAATTTGCCCAGGGTTTTTTATAAAGTTGAAATCTTTTATAATTTTTTGTTCCTTTTTTTTTCCTTGCCCTGGAAATACGAGTTGAGATAAAAATAACTCAGATTTTGTTTGAACAGTAAAATATTAAAGATGATAAATTACAATTGCAATAAATATCTTTAAATATTTATTTATTTTCATAATTATGTTAGAGACACCAGAGGTAAAATTTTGGTTTGGTGGTATCGACTTTAGGGTATGTGGGCATGAATAAACCACCTGGCGCCCTTTTGAACACCAGTAAATTTTAGCCTGCGACCTTCTTCGGTGGTCTGTTATTTTTGATAAGGCCCTTCTGGCACTTATCTTTAAAACTACTTAACAACTTATAGTTAGCTCGGAAGTTTAGGGAACACAAGGCTAACATTCCTAGAGCAACATATTGGCTGAACATCAACGCCAGAGGTCCAGTTGGCATTTTTTTTGGGGCAGTTTTTTTAGGTCTTTGGTTGTCGAGTCTAGTTGTGTTTTCGTGACTAGTCACATTTTTTTTGGTAGAATACAGCGTTGGCCTTAGAAGTGCATTTTTAAAAAAAATGACCTACGGGTATTTCTATCAATTAAAGTTTTTCTGGTTCACAATTATTTCTTCTGTGTTTTTTCTGCGTTCAGGTCATAGCTTGGTCATGGCCACTGGAGTGCAAATATTTATGTTTGAGCCTTGAGAAGTTTGAATGAAAATGAATTTGAAGGCCAACTAGATATAATACCACAAAAGAAATGCTTAACTAAGATCAATATAGTTATAAGTTTTTTTTGTTTTTTAGTTCATTTGTAGAGTTCAGTAATTTTTTTAAGTAATGTCATTTTGAGGCCATGAAATTGGTCAGTAAAGTTAAAAGAAACTTTCAACTAGATATAAATGCTGGGCGGTGGTAATTGGTAAAAATATTTCAAAATTTTATTTCTTTTTAAATAATTTAATTTTTATTAAAAAGATTATTTTTGGTCAAATCGGTTGGTATGGTGTTCGTAGTTTTAAAGGGTGACCAGATAGGTTATATTTTTTTTGGGGGACCAAACAGGAATTTCTTAAGTTACAAAAGGTGAACTTTTTTGTCTTAGTTGATCAAGCAGGAATAAATAAATCTTTTACTTCCAAATCATAATTTTAAATAACAAGATTTATTGGTTAGGTGTTTGGGTCTTAAAAGAAAAAACGTTTTGTTTTGAGGATACTGGTACAATATGAATTATTTTTGACGGCAGCTATGCTAGCCTTCAGAATTTTTTTTAGATAATTTGCATTTCAGGACAGTGGCGTGTACTTAAAGGGGCCTGACATCTGCGCCCATTGTAACCCAACTTCCAACGCACTTGCTTAGTTTTTTCACTTAATCCTCGTTGTTGCTTCTGAAATTAAAGCGTTATGTTGGAGAACGATGGATGGTGTTGGACTGGGAAAGTACCTATTTAGGGATGAAAACTTGGAAGTTGTAGATAATTGGGAAATAATTTTTTTAAATTCCATTTTCTTTAATTTTAAAATAATTTCATACTGGTGACCTCAAATAATGAAGCAAATTTTTAAATTACAATACACTGTTGTGGAATAAATGGGAAAGTGTTCAGGTTAAACAATAAATTTAAGATCATTGGTTTTATAAAAAAGATTTCAATCTAAGAATGAATTTTAAAACAATAGGTTTTCTTGATGTGACTAAACATTGATGAGGGCATATATTTTTTTAAAATCTGATAGTTGTAGGGGGTATAAAAGAACTACCTACCTTTTATATTGCAATAATTAGGGGTTTTTCTCCCGCGAGCTGGGTGGAAATGGAAGAAATGTTTGGTTCGGAGTGTAGAAATCGTTGAACGAGGACTTCCTACTAATCTTTTCAGGATTTCGCAACTTCGGTTTTCGCTAAATTACAATACATCCAAATTTGGCCTACAGGCTGAATCTCACATTTTCCAGGACCTTGCAGAATTGCGGAGAAAGACAAGTTTTGTGATCTGTTTAGTTATGATAGAAATTAAAATAGTAACATGCACATGAGGGAACTAGATATAGTTAGGTTAAAAATTAGTAAGTTAACACTGATCTGAACAATTTTCCATAATAGTGCCCTATTTTGACAGGGTGCTTCAAAATATCTTCACCCTTTCTTTGAAATAAGATATCGTTTAGCCTGTGGGCGTTTGATCGTTTAAAAATATATAGGGTCCAGATGGGATTGGAATGGAAATCACAAGTTTTTGGGTTTATTGACATTATACTTAGGAAATAGGGGAAATTTCTAATAATTTTTTTTTGTTTAAGGCCGAGTTTTGTTGATATAACAAAAGTTTAATTGGGGCCGGGAGTTTATCATGCTCTTTTAAATAAGATATTTTTTTTTGTTTCGTGATTTTTGTTGTCTGGTTCTTACGCAGGATTATTCCCAACTGTTTCATTTCAAAATGTCATTTGTAGTGATAGGGTCTCATTAGCCCTTGGACATTTGGTAATTTTGCTTTGACTAATAGTTGTGGGAAGGGCCCAACTTAATTTTATATCTCGTGAATAAGGATCTGAGAATGCATTAAGCAGTAAAAATTTTTTTTTGGATGCTGTGTTTAAATACATACGAGTAGACAGATTTAGTTTAACAACGGTCTTATAGGTGAACCTTGAAATTGTTTTCATATTTGTTTTTCTGAAAATGCATACAAGATAATTCTTTACGGAGTTGAGTGCAAAGTTAAAACTTAGGTTCTTCACATTATAGTGGTACAGTAAATAAGTACTAACGTTGCTTATTTCCTTAAGTAATAATTTTAAAGGAATATACTAACATCGGTTGTTTTTTTTTAACATAAATATTTTCTAACTTTTCCTAAACTGATTGTTTTTTTGCAATGACGATTTTTTATACCTTACGATTTTTAAGTGAATTTCATTTTCAATAATTTTTTTTCCGGATAATAAATAAAATTTTCCTGGCTCATTCACTTGCTTTAACAGAAGTAACAAGTAATAGTAACAGTTTTGGGAGAGGAAAGGGAATCGGCAACTGTTTTAAAGGGAAAGAACAAAGACTGCTGCATAACATAACTCGATTAAGATTTGTCTAGTGTTAATTTAATCTTAATTTTTTTAATAAGGATCACTAATAGCAACTGCAACCCTACTTAATTTTTTTTTTTTGAAATATTTTTTTTGAATTTTTTAAATATTTTTTTTTGAAAAGAAAACTTAATTTTCTTGTTGCAAAAAATTTTTTTTTGGTGCGTAGTAGTACCTTGCCCTACAATTGTTTTACCGGTTTAATTATGGATTTTTTTACTGAATTAAATAAATAAAATTCTTGCTAATAATTTCATTTTGAACCCTCGCGTTTCACTGACTTGACATCATTTGTTTAAAAAAAATTTTACTCCCTACTCCAAAATACCTATCAGGGTAGAGTAATATTTTGAAAAATTTTTTTAGTGAGCCACTAATTAATTTTTTTTACTATTGAGCTACTGTGGTCGGCACCAAATTTTAATTTTTTTTTCACCTTCCGGTACGATCCATGGTTTGATGAATCAGTTTAGTTTAAATTTTGGAGATTTCATTTTAATGATTTTTAGAGAGTTGCAGTACTACCAAGACGTTATTTCTATAAATTTTTTAATACCATCGGTAATTTAAAAAAAAATTAATTACACACAACATCCTTACTAGTCTAATTCAACATAATTTTATCTAGCGGATTTTTTTTAATTGAGCATATTTTACGATTTCTATAACAGGAACATCTGTTCCGATGTTTATTGCGTTCACTTATATATTAAGGGATGATGTTGCCTTAAGCACTGCAAGATTCGTGTAATCTTAGGATAGGTAAGCAGGTTAAAGTGGGTTTTGATTTATTCTTTTTAGAAAAATTGTATACGGCGATTTGGGTTTTTTTTGAGGAGTTTATTTGTGGAGCCGTTCTGCAATAGCAGGAGTATACCCTAGCGTTAACTGTGTACAACAGCTTTGGGATTTTTGTTATAGGTAGTCTGTTGTACGTTCCATTTAGGGATAAATTTACCTATTCGGTTGCTGAGGTAAACAAACATAACTTAACTTTAATTTTAATCCAGTTCAGCTAGGATAAGCGCAATTATTTTTTTTGGCTTTGCTCACGCAGGAGGGGAACATAAGACCTGAATACCTGCCAAAGCTCTTGTCTCTCTTTTATTTTGTTTTAACTTTTTATGGCTACTTGTTAATTCTAATTTAGGATTTAAGTAGTTATTTCTCTCTGCAAGGTTGGACGTCATAGTTGGTTGTGCAAATAATTAATATAAACTATGATTACATTTTTAAATGCAAATAAATTTTATTTTCTTACTGCTCCGGTGTTCTTCGGTTTTGTTCGCGTCTGCCCGTATTTAAGTTTTATATTTTCTACAGTTGTGAGAAAATTTATAGTGACTTTCACTAGTGAATTTAAAGTGAACTTTGTTATTGCGTGGTTTAGTTTTATAATTGGGAGGTATAATTAAGAGTTTTAAGTTTCAATATAAAAGGCACCATGGCTATTTCTTTTAGTCGGTTGTCTGACATAAGGTACTTAGTCAAGGACGAGTTAATCTACGAATTAACATGGAGAGGCATATAGCCATTGGATCGGTGGAAGAAATGAAGCAACAGCTCATACTGATTAGGCAGAGAGAAAGGACTGATGGAAGTATGAGATACCCTCCTTATCCCTTTAAATTTGGCCAGGATGCTTTTAGCTGCATGAAGAAGCTTGATAGTCTGGAACCGCTGGTAGTTCTCTGGTACGAGCAAAGGGGGAGAGTTTAGAAAAATCGCTGTAAGGTTGGAACACGTGTTAGCCAGGATAAATAACATGAATCCGTCCAATTTTGAAGAAAGTCAAACAAAAGGCATACTGGTTGCGGAAACCTTGAGTTTGATTGGGAGGTTGCAGAGCCAAGCAACAGATTTACTAAGAGTTGGCGTTGCCACAGATGATGATGAAGCATCTGAAAAGCCAATCAACGAGTCGGAGCTCAAATCACTCGACAAATGTTGGCAACACACCCAACCAGTCTCATTTCCCGCAACCACAGCATTCGAGCACACAGAGAACAGCTCAACAGCCTACGAACCAACCGTCGGTTATTGCTCCAGTGCAAATGCAAATGCTTACGAACCCGACTCAAACACCAATACAAGCACCACCCCCAATGCTAATTCAGAATGACGGTACAGCAGCTTTTCATTATAAACAACCGTCTACCGTTCCTTTAAGTTTAGTTGCCCTCCAAAGTAGCATACACCGATCGCTCAGTCACGACCATTTTCATGTTCGTCGCCAGTACCAATGTCAAGTGATCCTGGTACTTCCTTCCTCATATGGCGAGAAGCTATTGAAGGAAATCCAAAAACGTAAACAAGGCCCTGGAGAGTCTGAGACGGGACTAGAATACATAAGAAAGGACATTTGCGATCTAGATTGGCGTAGATTATATGCATCTAATGACGTTGATTTTATGTCCGATTTTATATATAGTCAGTTGGAAAATAGTATTCATCAAAACCTTCCAATTAAAGAATTCCCTAATAAAAAAACCGGTATAAATTGGTACACAAATGACCTTAAAATCATGAAAGAGCGTCTCGACACTATAAGAACAATTTGTATAAATACACCCTGTGCCCATCCCTACTGGGATTTATACAAAGTACACCGAAAGGAATATCAAAAGAGTTTGCTTTGTGCTAAAAAACAAAAATATTCTAATCTAATAAATAATTCCAGTAATAAGGTAAAAGAAACATGGAAAATAATAAAAAGGGAAACGAATCCGAGCAATCAAATATTTCTCGAAAAAAGTAATGCGATAAATCCGGATAATTTTAATAAATACTTTATATCGGTTGCCCCCAATATAATAAAAACAATAACAGTCAGTCCTTTTCTGCACAAAAAATTTATAGAAAAAATACCTTTTAATAAAAATACCTTTCATCTTGACTTCGTCACGCCTTTGGACGTTATTGATGCAATAGACTACCTTAAAAAGTCGAACTGTTTTGACGTTTATGACTTAAATAGTAATATCCTAAAAGAATTGAAATACGAATTAGTAGAACCCATAACCTCTTTGTTTAATGAATGCATTTCACAGGGAAAATTCCCTAATAATTTAAAAATATCTCGAGTCGTGCCAGTTTTCAAAAGTGGCGATAAAGATAAACCCGAAAACTATAGACCTATTTCGATAATTCCAACCATAGGAAAGGTTTTTGAGGTTATACTTAAGTCAAGAATATCGTGTTTTTTTGAATCTCAGGAACTTTTAAACCCCGCTCAATACGGCTTTAGATGCAGTCGATCCTCCACACAAGCCGTCAAGAAGGTTGTTGGGCACATAGTCGAAGGCCTTGAAAAAGGAGAGAGTGTAGGGTTAACCCTGTGCGACCTCAGTAAGGCGTTTGACTGTGTGTCTCACTCCCTACTAATAAAAAAACTTTGCCGTTATGGAGTCAGAGGGCAACCGCTGGAAATGATAAAATCATACCTATCCTATAGAAAGCAGTATGTTCGTACCGGAGACGAGCAATCTAGCGTTGACATTGTGGAGAGTGGCGTGCCTCAGGGTTCTGTTCTGGGGCCGTTGCTTTTTGTAATATATATTAACGACCTGTATTTCCACCTGCTTCCGGATGAAAGCGTCTTTTTTGCTGATGATGGGACAATTGTCAAAAAAGAGATAATTTTTGAAAATCTTACAAAAGGTATGACTGAGATTCAGAATAAGTGTTCGGTTGGAGGAATGGTTTGCTTGTAATTATCTTAAATTAAACAGAAATAAAACACAAGAAATATTTTTTTCCAATACAGCAATGCAGAAAAAAACTACTGCAAAATTGCTCGGTATTTACCTCGACAATAACCTTAATTGGTCAGAACATATAAGAATCCTTACTGGAAAGCTATCCTCGTCCCTTTTCGCTTTACGAAAACTGAGAAACCTGGTGGACAGAACCACCAGAATCTCACTTTATTATGCATTTGTTCATTCCCACCTATCCTATGGTGTTCAAATTTGGGGCGGGGCATCTGATTCAATTAAAGTGTTTCGTAAACAAAAGGCTGCAAAGGGAATTATTTCATTTTCCCATCATCGAGCCCACTGTAGACCATTGTTTGGTTTGCACTTTCTCCAACGTCGATCACGAGGATACGAGTGATCCCCGTCTGGAACACGTCCTGATAGTCAGGAACAAGCGTTCCATGCCAATCCACGACCGGACCGGTTTCGACCTTTTGGGCCATCCTCAGGTGAATGTAGGCGATAGCTCCATGTAGAGCATAAGTTGTGTGAAACCACCAGAAACAACTACTCCGAGGGAAAATACCCCTACCGGCATTGAATTATACTGATGGTTTGAGGCTTTCGTTGCGAACTTGTTAAAACTGTTTGGTTTTCACTTTCTCCAACGTCGATCACGAGGATACAAGTGATCCCCGTCTGGAACACGTCCTGATAGTCAGGAATAAGCGTTCCATGCCAATCCACGACCGGACCGGTTTCGACCTTTTGGGCCATCCTCAGGTGAATGTAGGCGATAGCTCCGTGTAGAGCATAAGTTGTGTGAAACCACCAGAAACAACTACTCCGAGGGAAAATACCCCTACCGGCATTGAATTATACTGATGGTTTGAGGCTTTCGTTGGGAACTTGTTAAAACTGTTTGGTTTTCACTTTCTCCAACGTCGATCACGAGGATACGAGTGATCCCCGTCTGGAACACGTCCTGATAGTCAGGAACAAGCGTTCCATGTCAATCCACGACCGGACCGGTTTCGACCTTTTGGGCCATCCTCAGGTGAATGTAGGCGATAGCTCCGTGTAGAGCATAAGTTGTGTGAAACCACTAGAAACAACTACTCCGAGGGAAAATACCCCTACCGGCATTGAATTATACTGATGGTTTGAGGCTTTCGTTGGGAACTTGTTAAAACTGTTTGGTTTTCACTTTTTCCAACGTCGATCACGAGGATACGAGTGATCCCCGTCTGGAACACGTCCTGATAGTCAGGAACAAGCGTTCCATGCCAATCCACGACCGGACCGGTTTCGACCTTTTGGGCCATCCTCAGGTGAATGTAGGCGATAGCTCCGTGTAGAGCATAAGTTGTGTGAAACCACCAGAAACAACTACTCCGAGGGAAAATACCCCTACCGGCATTGAATTATACTGATGGTTTGAGGCTTTCGTTGGGAACTTGTCAAAACTGTTTGGTTTTCACTTTCTCCAACGTCGATCAATACTGGTCAACTTTAGATATCAAAAGCGCTGATTGGCAAGTACCAATGGAGGAATCATCAAAGCCATTAACAGCATTCATCCGTCGACGAGGTCTATTCCAATTTAAACGATTACCTTTTGGACTTCATAATGCACCTGCAACTTGGCAGACACTCATAGATAGCATCATAGGAAACGATTTAAACCCCTACGTGTACGTATCTCGATGACCTTGTAATTGTCACACAGCTTTTCTGAACATCTTAGAATTCTCGAGGAAGTCCTACGAAGATTGCAGAATGCAAAGATAACGGTAAGTTGGGAGAAATGCCAACTGTGTAGGCCCGAAATGACTTATTTAGGATTCGTAGTGGAACGTCGAGGCATCCGAGTCGACCCTAATAAAATTAAAGCCAGGTTAGGGCTCCAGAGGCCAAGAACTGTCAGAGAAGTTCGTAGAGTTGTAGGTACAATATCCTGGTATAGACGTTTCATAGAGAATTTTTCAGCGATAATAGCTCCAATTACAGCTCTAACTAAGAAGAATCAAAAGTTCGATTGGACTCCAGACTGCGAAAAAGCATTTATTAAGATAAAGGAACTTTTAGTGACTGCACCGATTCTTACATGTCCAGATTATATTAAAGAATTTGTCATTCAAATAGACGCATCAGGATATGGAACAGGAGCATGTTTAACGCAACCTTATCCTGAAGGAGACAAAGTCATATGCTATTTGAGTCGATCTTTGACTAAGCAAGAACGTGTTTACACGACCACCGAGCGAGAATGTTTGGCATTGGTTTGGGCGATAGAGAAGCTCCGGCCATATATTAAGGGGATCTCATTTAAGGTCATAACAGATCATTTTAGCTTAAAATGACTTCATAGCTTGAAAGAGCCCAGTGGAAGACTTGCTCGTTGGTCTGTAAAACTGCAGCAATATGACTTTGAAATAATCCATCGGACAGGGAAAGATTTAGTTGTCCCGGACATGTTGACTCGCGCAGTACCTTTGATTGATACAATTTCGCAGCCCAGAGACGCTTCAACAGCAATTAAAGATCGATGGTACCAAAAGATGGTAAAGAGAGTCTTTACCGTTAAAATTTATGAATTGGAGATACACTGATAATAAGTTGTATAAATATGTCAAACAAGAATACCGTCAACTTTCACCATCTAACGAATATTGGAAGGAGGTAGTCCCCAAAGATCATAGGCGTAGAATTATTGGAGAAGCTCACGATCCTCCTACCGCAGGACATATGGGTGTGTATCAAACCTTCCACAGACTGGTAGAAAAATATTACTGGCCAAAAATGCGCCAGGACGTGTCAACTTTTGTAAAGAAATGCATTGTCTGTGCAGCCCATAAAGGTGATACACAAGGTGTATCTGATCAGATGATATCTCACCCAAAACCAACTCGTCCTTGGGAAATTATTTCGACGGATTTATGTGGACCTCTACCTCGTTCGACAAAGGGTAATTGCTGGATTCTCGTCGTTACGGACTATTTAAGTAAGTTTTCCTTAGTTTTTCCAATGCGAACAGCCCCTACTGAAGCTGTTGTGTTGTCAAGCATCTTGAGGAGCAAGTATTTATGGTCTTCGGAGTACCCCGTTTGCTACTTTGTGATAATGGTCCTCAGTACAAAAGTAATGAGTTTAAGCGTTTTGCTGAGAGTTATCAGGTTAAAATTCAGTATAAGGACGAATCGTACGTTAAAAACCATGTTATGTTGTTATGTGAAAGACAACCACAGGAAGTGGGACGAACAAATACATAAACTTGCCTGCGCGATTCGTACTGCAACCCATGAGACAACCAGGTAAAGATTACTCCAACCCAGTTTTGTTATCTGAAGAGAATGGTGTACAATCTGCAGCTGAAAGTAAGAACGAAGGTTTCCGGAAGCTCTATGCTGATGTTAAGAGAAGACTAGAGGTGGCGGGCGAGAAAAACGTAATTCAGTATAATTTGCGTACAAGGGTACCCAACTTTGTTGTAGGTCAGCGTGTTTGGAAGAAGAATTATGTGTTGTCAGATGCTGCGAAGTTTTTAGAAAGTTAGCACCGAAATTCGTTGGTCCTTCGTGATTAGAAATAAAATTTCTCCTTGGATATTTGAGCTTCAGGAACCATCGGGTAAAGTACTACCAGGGAGTTGGCATGCCAAAGACCTTAAGTCGGCAGCGGACCTCTCCGATTAACCTTTTTAGGTTAATCGTCTTGAAGTTGGGGGGGGATTATGTAACGTGTCATTTTTACGTTTAAGGCACATGTTACATATTTGTTTTATTATGTAAATAACCAAAGTTATTCGACTCGTTTTTCTATACACAAATTAAGGGTATTTTATAGAGCTAGGTTTTGAGGTTATATATTGTCCAGGAATTTACCTTATAGAGGAGGCATTCCATCGTGTTATTGTAACCACTGCGCACGTCGCATTATTTAGACGTAATTGGAATCTGAGATCACAGGTTTCGGGAAAAATCACATGAAAACTTTTGATTGTTTTGTTTATCTTTAAAATTTCGTAGTTTTCTTTGACGTTCATGAACTGGATAAACAGCTGTTCTGCTGGGGCATGGCGGCGTTGCCAAATCACAAATGTTTTCAGTAACAGCGGGAATACATGTCCATTTTGGACGTTCGATTATTTACATTTTCGCGGATATTAGGATAATGATTTTGTTCGTGCAACTTTAATTTTAAATTCAAATTTTGCGCCAAATTCCCGTATTCGGAAAACCCACACAATTTCAATTTGATTGGCACAAGCAAAACGCCAGCGCCATCTACGGAAAATGAATCTGCGCAAAAAGGCGTAACCAAAAAAGATTCGTCTGTCGTATTCTATCGAGATCACCACGCAGCATGGTGATAAATTCTATTAACCAAAAAATCCAATAACATTCTTAGAAAATCAAACTAAACCATTACACAAACAAGTGATTCTAGTGTGGAGCGACTGCAACGACTGGGCCAGCGAGAGGAGCTCCTCTGGACGACGGAAACAGCTGAAGAGGTGAGTGCCAATCCTCTATATTGTCTTTGTGTGGCTCGGAAAAATTAATATTTTTACATCGTCCTTTAAAGGATTTTTGCACCCAGATTTTATAAAACGACCAGTGCGCTTACAGTCCCGCAGCTCTCAACCCTCAAAACAACATCATTTTCTGGTCCCACGACCCAGATAGTTTTTTAAAATTTGTTTGCTAAAAATATTAGATTTTTACCCTCGCCATCTTGATTCGTTTGTTGCCGTGTCCGGTTTAGAAAGGAGGTTCCGTCCCCCCTTGCGTGGCTTAACGGTTGCTCCACCCACATTTCATTGCAGCCGAAATTGGCACTTCGTACGTCGTTTGTTTTGATTCAAAAATCGAAATTTGTTTAAATAATAGTTATTTGTTTAAATAATATGTTATAGTTATTCAAAACAACAAAAGTGCTTGTGAGTTGAATGCTTTATTCTTATTTAACAGGTAAACAAACACATCTAGTAGAATTAGTATTTACCTGTAAATAATAAGAGAAACGGTAGTAGGTACAAGTTGTTCGGTGTGCATTTATTTTGGGAGAAAAATCGCGACCTAGGATAACAGCTGATGATAAGTTTTTGCATTTATTCGAGAAATCGATAATAAAATATATGCTTGTCGAACTCTTTTGGACTGATTAAAGTCAATAGGGGTCAAGTGTTAGTTTTATTCCTTTTAAATATTTTTTATTTTTTTAATTAACAATATGTCGTTAAAAAAGCTTGAGAATCAACGCAAAGTTTCAATATCTCGTATTACGGAAACGTATAACTTGGGAACAAAAGCTAAATCAGATAGTTCTTCCTTGCCAATTTTTAAGGCGTTTTACGAATCGTTAGATGATCACTATGAACAATTTAAAAACATTCATAATGACATCATAGGTCTCTTGAAAGACGACGACGATGATGAGTTCGAAGTACAAGACAAAATTAGGAGAGATACGGATCTATTCTACCACCAAGCTAAAGTTCTTTTTTCGAGTTTATGTTCCGATTCAGTTCATTCAAATTTCACCCCCGCAACTTCACACTATTCACGTAGCGATGATCTGGGCCCTTTAAAGGTACCTTGCTTTAATGGAAACGTAAAAAAGTGGCCAACCTTTTACGATGTTTATTCTTGTTTGGTTCACGAAAACTCTAATTATTCCGATATAAGGAAATTTCAACATTTGCTAACCTTCCTTGAGGGCGAACCACTTAATATTTTAAGGTCTATAAAATTAACGGCAAGTAATTACGCAATCGCCTGGAAGGTATTAACAGATCGCTATCAAAATAAAAGACTTTTAGCCAGTACCTACTGGAACTCAATCTACTATGCAAATTCTTTAAAGGGAAACCAGTCAGCAAAGGATCTTAGAGTCTTGGTAGATACCTTTTCCGAGAATATTGCGGCGCTCGAAAATCTTGAATTTCCAGTAACGTCGTGGTGTTTTTGTTTATTTTCAATTTTATTATCAAAAATCGATCAAACCACAAGAACCGCTTTCGAATTAAAGTATAGTACTACCGAGATTCCAACATATCAAAATCTAATTCAGTTTCTTATTAACCAATGCCGTGCTCTTGAAACAGTACAGCTATCTCCCCAAAATACGCAAATGCAACCTTCGACTTCCAAACAGCAAAGACCAAATTATTCGAATTCTAGTAACCAAAAATATAATTCTTATTCAAATAATCAGTACAAATCAAGCCCTCCATCAAATTTTTTAGCGCATACGCACTCACAAGTAGCAAATAAACAATCCAATATTCAATTTCGACAAAACCAACAACCCTATAAGTGCAAATTATGCAATAATTCTTTTCATCCACTCTCGCAGTGTGGTGTTTTTATTTCCAAATCTCCTTCAGATCGTTTTACTTATGTAAAACAACAATCGTTATGTATCAACTGTTTACGTTCAAATCATCAAGTAATTGACTGCAGTAGTACCTACAACTGCAGGGTATGTCGACATAGGCACCATAGTCTTATTCATCTATCGCAAACGACAGATTCAATCCGTCAGAATTCAAGTCAATCCTTTGTTAATTCAAGCCAAAATTCAAATCAAAATTCGAACTTAAATCAAAGTTTTAATTCAAATCAAGTGGCCGTGCCTAGCACAGGCACAAACTTATCGTATCAGAATTCAAATTCAAGTCTTAGCCAACAGAACCCTAGTTTTGTTCAACCCAGTTCAAATTCAATTCAAATCAATTCGAATCCAAATACATCTACAAATCAATACTCTTCGTTATCCACCTTGACGCCCCGTACGACAGTGCTTCTAGCGACTATAAAATTAGAGGTACTGGATAGTCGGGGTAACTACCAACCTGTCCGAGCACTTCTGGACAGCGGTAGCCAAGCTAACCTGATAAGCGAAGCTTGTCTTAACAGGTTAGGCTTGCCAAGAAACAAAATTTCGATCCCTGTTCTGGGACTAAATCAATCTTCATCGGCCACTAACGGCATTTCTACTTGCACTATTCGAGCCCTAGGCCAACAAGAGCCTACCTTTTCTATTCAAGTCTTCGTTTTACCGAAACTCTGTTCGAATATGCCCTCAGTACAGGTAGATTCATCCAATTGGAGTCATATTTCAAATCTAAAGCTTGCAGATAATCAATTTTACAACCCTGGTCCAATTGATTTACTCTTAGGTGCACAACTTTACACAGAAATCGTCCAATCAGGACGAATTCCAGGACCTCACGGCCTACCCTCCGCTTTTGAGACAGTTTTTGGGTGGGTCTTGATGGGCCAAACTCAAAACATAAATATTTCACCTCAAGTCAATTCTTACTTTACTTCCTGTGAGCAGTCTCTCGACTTTAATATTCGCAGATTTTGGGAACTAGAATCAATTAAGTCAAAAACGTTTCTCTCACCCGAAGAAAAAAGATGTGAAGAGATTTTCCAAAAAACTACCACTAGAGATATTTCGGGCCGATTTACTGTAAATTTGCCTTTTCGTCACATTGACCCTCCTGACCTAGGAGACACATATTCAGTGGCCTATCGTCAATTTTTGTCTCTCGAATCTCGCTTAATAAAAAGTTCAAATTTCTATAGTATGTACTCGGATTTTATGAGAGAATATCTCAAAAACGGGCACATGTCTTTAATTCCAAGATCCGAACCTAGACCTCAGTTATGTTCTTATTTACCACATCACGGAGTCCTTCGTCTTGACAAATCAACGACTAAACTCCGGGTGGTTTTTAACCCCTCGATTAAGGGTTCGAAAGGCCTAAGCATGAACGAAACTCTTTTAATAGGACCAAAATTACAAGCCGATATTTCCGAAATTCTATTAAAATTCAGATTTTATTCTATCGTATTTTTGACTGATATAAAACAGCACTTTTTACAAATTCAAATCAATCCAATTCATCGGGACTACCAAAGGCTACTTTGGCGATTTGATCCCAATGAACCCCTGCAGGAATACAGGCTTAATACAGTGACGTTTGGTGTTAGTTCAAGTCCCTATTTAGCTATTAGAACTCTTAGAGAGCTAGCCATCCTGGAGGCTAAGAATTATCCGGAAGCATCCCAGGTCCTTTTGAATAACATTTTCATGGACGATATTTGCTGTGGAGCTAACTCTCTAGAAGGTGCTTTATCACTTCAAAAAGATCTCATAGCGTTGCTTAAATTGGGAAAATTTGAATTAAGAAAATGGGCATCAAATAATCCGAAACTTCTTTCACATTTGTCGCCCGCTGATTGTCAGATCCCTGTTACCTTTGAAGACGATTCTTCAACATCGATTAAGGTGTTGGGCCTTCAGTGGCACCCTTCTACAGATACTTTTACCTATTCTTGTACCCCTTGTGAAAAACCTTGCACCAAAAGGAATATTTTATCGGCTATCGCTAAAATTTGGGATCCTATAGGTTTCTTATCGCCTGTTTCATTTTTAGCCAAAGTGATTATGCAAAAACTTTGGTTATGCAAAACTGATTGGGATGAAATACCCCCCGATCCAATCAAAACTCTTTGGAATCAATTCAATAATCAATTAACCACTCTTTCGAATCTTTGTATACCTAGACATATTTTTTCGAATAATATTCAACGATGTCAATTGCTAGGTTTCTGCGATGCATCCGAGCTAGGATACGCTTCTTGCGTATACGTTCGCGTCGAATTACCAAATAAAATTATCAAAACTGCTCTAGTCATGGGCAAGTCAAGGGTTGCTCCCTTACACACTATTTCAATCCCACGTTTGGAACTACTTGGAGCTACTCTATTAGCTGATTTACTCGAACTAGTTATTCGCACCTATTCATCATTACTCGTAATCGATGAAATTCTTGCGTTCTCGGACTCACAGGTCACGCTTCATTGGGTCACATCTTCACCTCACAAGTGGAAGACCTTTGTGGCAAACCGCGTAAGTCGTATTCAAGAAACAATCCCCGAAGTCCCATGGTATCACATTACTTCACTCGAGAACCCTGCCGACTGCGCTAGCAGAGGGTTGTCGCCCAATAACTTAATAAATCACCCTCTTTGGTTTCACGGCCCTCCATGGATTACCTTGCCCACTACGGAGTGGCAAATTCAAAGGTTTATAAATGAACGTTCTTTGGGAGTTCCGGACGAGGTTCTCAAAGAAGAAAAACCGGAAAATTCAGTGGTGCTGACGGCAGAAATTCAAAATCAAAACTTTTTTGATAGATTAATCGATAAAATATCCAATTTAAATACCATTCAAAAAATCATTTGTCATTTTTTAAGACTTATTCACAATCGAAAAAACTCAATGGACCTTTTATCCGGCGTTTTTTCCGCTTTTGAACTACACAAGGCTCTACTTGTTTTAGTTAAAAGGGTCCAAGAAGAGTGTTTTTCGGATATCATTCAAAAAATTCAAAATACTCAGCTATTACCTAAGCCGTTTCGCAAACTCGCGCCCTTTTTGGACGAATTGGGTTTCCTTAGAGTGGGCGGACGCTTACGGCATTCTCAACTCTCCTTTGAGGCAAAACATCCCTTATTATTGCCGAAATCTCATAGATTAACCCAATTGATCATTATTCAAACTCATAACGAAAATTTACATCCCGGAATAAACACAGTCCAATACTTAATTCGTCAAAAGTTTTGGATTATGTCATCACGTCGAGCTATTCAGAGGGTTTTATTGAAATGTATTCCCTGCTTTCGCTTAAAACCAAAACCGTATACTCCGTACATGTCGGATTTACCTTCTTTTAGAACGTCACAATTAAAATGTTTTTCACACGTTTGCTTAGACTATGCAGGCCCAATCAAAACCTTTGTAGGTCAGAGACGTCGTGGAGCACAAGTTGGTAAATCATATATCGCAGTCTTTGTCGATACTTCTGTCAAGGCAATCCATATCGAGCTTGTTTCGGATTTAACCACAGAGGCGTGCATCGCTGCTTTCCGACGCTTTGTCGCTAGACGTGGCACTTGTGTCCGAATCACAAGTGATAGAGGCTCAAACTTTGTTGGGGCTATTAAGGAGCTCCATAATCTTTCGAAATTAGCTTCTGAGAGCTTAAAAATCAAATGGTGTCTTAATAGTCCGGGAGCCCCCCACCTAAATGGTCTAGCAGAAGCAGGAGTCAAATCTATAAAAACACATTTGTATCGGGTCATCGGTGACCAGATACTAACCTTCGAAGAGCTCTATACTCTCCTCGCCCAAATAGAGGCATTACTCAATTCTCGACCCCTTTGTGAGCAAAGCTCTGACCCAAACGATCTTACGTCTTTGACTCCGGGTCATTTCCTCACAATGGAACCCCTTAATTCGTGTCCTGATCCTGACCTTTCTACCCTTAAAGTTAATACCCTTAAGCGTTGGCAACTTATCCAACGAATTCATGCCGATTTCTGGAAGCGTTGGAAACTCGAGTACTTAAATACTTTACAACAGCGTTCTAAGTGGTCGGACCCTTCGGTTGAAATCAAGCTAGATACGCTTGTATTAATTAAGGATGAAACTAGGCCGCCATTACACTGGTTGCTGGGTAGAATAGTATCTGTACATCCTGGTCGGGATAATCACATTCGAGTTGCTACTGTTAAAACACAACACGGACTTTTCACTCGTCCCGTGGTCAAGTTGTGCCCACTACCTTTAGATGCGCACTAAACTCCCAAGCGACTTCCTTTGTTTCGTGTGTCGTTATCTAGAATATATATATATTTTTTTTTCATTTTTTTTTTCCTTTGATCTATAAACCTAAAACGGATTTGATTACCTACCCTTTAAGGTTTTGAATTAACTTATATTCTTTTTATATAGCCATTTGTTTATTCAATTAATCTCAATGTAAAACTTCGTTTTAAGTGGGCGGAAAATGTTCGTGCAACTTTAATTTTAAATTCAAATTTTGCGCCAAATTCCCGTATTCGGAAAACCCACACAATTTCAATTTGATTGGCACAAGCAAAACGCCAGCGCCATCTACGGAAAATGAATCTGCGCAAAAAGGCGTAACCAAAAAAGATTCGTCTGTCGTATTCTATCGAGATCACCACGCAGCATGGTGATAAATTCTATTAACCAAAAAATCCAATAACATTCTTAGAAAATCAAACTAAACCATTACACAAACAAGTGATTCTAGTGTGGAGCGACTGCAACGACTGGGCCAGCGAGAGGAGCTCCTCTGGACGACGGAAACAGCTGAAGAGGTGAGTGCCAATCCTCTATATTGTCTTTGTGTGGCTCGGAAAAATTAATATTTTTACATCGTCCTTTAAAGGATTTTTGCACCCAGATTTTATAAAACGACCAGTGCGCTTACAGTCCCGCAGCTCTCAACCCTCAAAACAGCAACAGATTTCTCTTCCGAACCTCTTCTTCTTCACGGATTAGCTAGTTTTTGTAGCACGAAAACATATTTAGGTCCACGGTTTGACTAGGAACAACCGAGGCTCCGCCCACTTTGATATCTTACTACTTTAATCAGAGGAGAAGACAAAATAAATACAAGTCATGCAATTTTGTAAATTGGGGATAGACGAGGGATAAAAACCAGGACTAAAAGAATAAACAAAATCGTATTTTAATATTATATAAATTAATATATAATCATAGTTAAATAAAGTTAATATCTAACTCAGTTAGTCGGATTGAAGGGTTATGTAGGGTTAGCTAGTGGTGAGCAAACTTAACATCTGTAGCAGTAGTTCAATGTGTATTTTTAGGTTCAAGTTAAGAACCAACTTTATTAATGTAAAAATGTTTTACAAAAATGGCGTCAAAATATATGAATCTTAGAGAAAACATATATAAAGAGCAAACAAAACTTTTGACTAATACTATAACTAAAATACAACTAAATTCTACACTTAGTATGGCTTTACTCATATGGGAATTGGTTGAGTGTTCGAATATTCCTGGGTTTGATGCCTGCTCTGATCTCCAGTAATTGATTTTACAGTTGATGGTTTCAATACTAAACTTCTTATAGTCTAACTGGTTATGTTTCTCCTACTTGCTATGTTGGCAGGGGTCCGGTTGACATTTGTTTCGGTCTATGCATGGCGTCTCGAAATCCTCGTTTATAAAAATTTAGATCCGTAGAAATAGATCCGACAACATCTCATGCGCGTTGGACGACTTTGGAATATTTCCTTGATTGATGCTGCCCCCTATAGACCTGTACCGAAGTACTAGTGTACGTCGTCATTGGCTGGTTTGAAAACGGTGGAGTTTTTGCCAGGTTTGCAAACCCGGTGCTAGTGGATTTTTTGGTGAGAGTGTTTTTTATAAATGGGTTTGCATCCTTATTTGAATTTAACCGGGAAAATTTGGTTGGTACTGTGCCCCACCCAAGTTGGGGAATCGTTTCCGGCATCTTCAATTTTTTTCGGACGTGTCATTTCTCTTTTCTAAAGAATTGGTGCTGGGTCGATAACAGGTTTTTGGGATCGCCATTGTTTTTGGTTACTGGCACTGCAGGGATTGCAGGTTATTTCCCAGAGACTGTGAAAGTGAGTCCGTCGTTTAGGCGTAATCTTGGTGACGGCTCACATCCTCTGAGTGAGGGACTCTAGGCGACCTGCGCCATTTCTACGAGAAAAGCAGTGGTAAGTTCGATTTTTTTTTTTTTTTGGGAATTCTTCAAGATAATATTTGCCTGCCTAATTGTAACTGTTTTTCGTGTGAAATGTAATTTTTCTACAACAGTGTGGAATTTTTTGAGTTTTTTTTTTATATTTTTTAAAGTTTTGGATAAAAACTATATATTGTTTTTCTCCTTTGTCTTCAGCACTGTCCACTCCATCAACGGGACGGTTGTGCTGGTTGCTGGTGGAACAAGGTTAGAGCCAGTTGTAACCCTGGGAAAGGTACGTAGGGTTGTTTTAGTTCATCTGTTGAAATCTGCTTTATTTTATTGAGTCGTCATGGGGTTCTTGATTTAGGTTACTCGGGGCAGAGGAACCTCGCGCAAAACCGACGAATTCCAGGAAACTGAAATATTTCATTTTCCACAGGGTTTTACGCTCGGGCAAGGATCCAGCAACACTTTTGAGACCATGTGCTGCCCTAGCGTCATGTGTTAGATAATCAGCAGGGGAGGCGCGAGCAGTACAGGGACCTGGAGGGGCAGGAAAATGTCAACAACACCAGGTTTACAAAATATTCAACAATAAAACTGAGTAACTAGAAAAAAAAGAAAAGGACCAAGGTAGGAGTTTTCTTCAATTTCATGCAAGCAAACATTTTAGATATAATTTTTTTCATCCTTGTAAACGCAAGAAAATGGTCATGACCACAATTTTGCGGCATATTTAAATTAGATTTCTACTGTGCAAAGATTATTACGATCCAACTTGGTTTCAATTTTTTTCTTATTTTTTTTTGATCAAGTTCATTTTCATCCTCCTGTGAAAATAAACAAGATGAACTAAATTTTTGTATTATTTGTACAACCTAATGACCAACTTTGCAGAGACAAAAGAGAGATGAGGTTATATTTTTTAGCGGTTTCCTTAACATAGTTTTACCTCATGGGGTAGATCTCGGACTGGGTTGCTGTCTGTCTCATTCTACCCAACGTAGAATGATGACAGCAGATATTTGGTCCAGATCTCCCCTATGACGGAATGATTTTGGAAGTGTATTTTTTTTTAACAATCATTTTTATAACTGAGTCTCACACTACTGACTCAGTAGGTACACTATGACCTGTTGAAGATGTCCGTCTACCTATAAAGTAGTCTATTCGTGTCATTGTAACTCCTTTGGGAATCTTTTAAAATTAAATTTTGTCAATCGGTCAATTTATTTTTGGGTTTTTTTAATTACACAAATACTCTGGAAGCCTCGGAAGTAGGTAGAGTTTCATTGTTTGGCTACAACGTTTAAGTTGAACTGTATTTTTAATTAAGACCCGTTTTGTAAAACATTGGTATTAAAACAAATGTGGCGCTAAAATTTTTCTTATTTCTGAACCCCCCACTCCACTGTATAAAGGTTACCGGGCATATCAATGTTTTACCTAGCTGGAAAATAAAGTTCTGCTTCCAGATATTTGTTTAATTACTCAGTAATTAATAGAGTGACTACAACGTTTTTTATAGTGTCACAAACTGCACCCAACGTCTTTTAGATTGCCACAATTGGCACCCAACGTTATTGTTCTATTTACAGTGCCACACAGTTTGTTAGTCTTGAGTTTCTTCTTAGTTCTGGCGGTTGTGTCTCACCTGTGATCTCGAACTCATAGGATGATCTATGATCCGAGTTCGATATGTCTGTCGAGACACGCCAGTTTTTGATTTGCTTTTCTATGCCTTGCGTTGCCACCGTTATGTCTGGAACCTCAGTGCGGGTTCTTGTCAGAAATGTTGGCTTGCACCCCTGATTTAATATTTCTAGATCTGTAGCGCTAACTTTGGACCGCTTCGGACAATTACGTTTCCTAACATTTTAGGTTGCTACAACTTTGTTAGTTGTAATTTAAGGATTTTTTTGAGGGTTTGTTAATTTGTTTTGGATTTTTTTGTGTCACTTGTCTTTTATATTATTTTTAAAAATAAGTAGTAATAATACAAACAAAAGCAGCCTAATGCCGGAAAATTTAACATATCCCTTTTCACATGAAAAGCTTTAACTACTAGTTTTAAATTATTTAGAGAAAATTGTGATATTTTGGAAGATTGCAAAACCTTGGTGACAAACTATATTTTTTTTAATATTAAAATAAGTTTTAGAACTTCAAGTAAAAAATGGGGGATTTAGAATTCTAGAAACTTCAAGGTTTTATTTAATTTACTTATGTTTGCTTCTTGTTACGGTAGTTTACAAAATATACAGGTCTGAAATTTATAATTAACCCGAGTGACACCGTTTTTAAAAGTTTTTTCCTCATTTTAAGATTGACGCAAACCAAATTTTCTATTGGTTCTGATAAAATAGATCGTGCTTAAGATATTCTACTACACCCATATATATTAAGGTCACTGTATAACGAAGTTCCTTCTAAAGGTACCGACATAGATTTTTACGTTTTAAAAAACCTCGTAGACAATTAGTTACCCATTGGCGTAGATTTTTTTCATTAAATAATGTCAACATTCTGGGATTTGCCATACACCAAAGGAGCAAAAATAAACATTTGCCATTCAATAAAAAAAGGCAAAAACATAAAATAATCGTTATTTGTTGGGTAGCTGGTTGACGAATTGTACGAGAAAGGGATTTGAATTTTTCGGACTTCTAAAGGTAAGCAATATATAATTTTCTAAGCTTTGCCGGCGATGGTTTATCCACTAGGCACACACTGAGGGCCTGGGCCCTAAGGTAGTCCTACGATCCCCAGTTTGAAAAGTCTTTTAAAGAATTGACCAGTTCCCGGCTTAATACAATATTCAATAATTTAAAATTTTCTAATTTTTCGGTTCATTTTACAAAAGAAAATTTATTTTTGGTTTGCCGAAAGGCAATAATAAAAAATACTCTGCCAATATATGGGCCCCTAAGCTCACTAGGTACTATAGTTATAGTGTACCTGTGAGCTAATATAACTAAAAACTGTAATATATGGTATTCAACTCCAGACTAAATTATCTCTCGTTTGATACCAAACAAGCCATGTTTTGACTTAAACTCAAATTTTTGAAACTTCCCCCCCCCCTTAAAAAAACAAAAATTAAAATGTATTTTGTTCAACTCCAGACTCAATTACCTTTCGTTTGATATCACACATGGCATATTTTCAAGTAAACTTAATTTTTGAAATTTACCCCCACCCTTTTTTTAAACTAACATTTATTTTGTTTAACTCCACACTCAATTACCTTTCGTTTAATATCACACACGCCATATTTTCCCATAAACTCTAATTTTTCAAATCTAGCCCCACCCTTTTACTTGGCTTGTGTTTCGTCGATTTTGTTCATTTTTAAATGGGACCATCTCGACACAAGACCCAGGCTAGGTACCAAATTTCATTGAAATCGGGCAAGCGGTTTTTGAGTTATGCGCGTTGGTCGTTACAGACATACAGACACCACAACAAAAAAGTTTCAAAATCATCTGAAACGCAAAGATTTTTGAAATCGGAGCAACTTTTTTTTTCTCGAAAAAATTAGGATCACCATAGCTACTATAGTATAGTATATGTGTGTGAGCTAAAAACGCTCTGCGTATTCGAAAAAATAACATTTTTGCCCGTAAGTATTGTTTATGCAGCTTAAACAGACAAACTTAAAATCAATAAACATTTTTCAAACCATTAAATGTAATTAACTACTGTAAACCTGGTCTAAGTAATTTAACCAAACATACTTTAACATTAAAATTATTTAAATATTTAGGTATATATTTTTCTGTTTAGACACTGGGACAAGGAATCTCTGTACATCAAGTTTCAGTCTTTATAGCCCAAGCTATTTATTTTTAGTTTCAGGTATTATACCAAAGTATTAGATATAAGTTTATCTTTTTAATTCCTTTAAACTTGGTTTGTGTAAGTAATCGTATAAGCAGCCTAAACAGACACACTTAAAATAATGCAATCTTTTTTAAATGACTAAAAATAAATTATTAAAATTAAAATAAAATTAATATATAATAATTCTTTTGTTTTTAGACACTCGAGTTCTCAGTTTTGTAGCCCGCTTGGGACAGCAAATTCCTTCACGTCAATTTTAAGTCCCACCAGGAACATCAAGTTTTTTAATTCCAGTTTCAGGTATGAAAAACCTTAAATCTAATATTTAGGATATTAGATTTAAGTTTTTTTTTCAAATACTTTAAATTTTGCTAATACTTTATCCAAAAATAATTTGACAATTAAAATTGTTCAAATTGAAATAAATATGTGTTAATTATTATTTTTTTCTATTTAGACACCTGCAAGTACGCTGACTATTCGAGCCCTGCGTTTTATAGCCCCCCTGGGACTGTGAATCCCTCCACATCACATTTTAGTACTCAAAGCCCACCATGAATATCGATTTTTTTAAGTCCAGTTTTAGGTATGTACCAAAGTATAAAATTAAATTTCATTCTTATAATTACTTGTACTTTAATTTTGGTCAGTACTTTAACCAAAAATAATTAAAAAATTAAAATTGTTTAAATTAATAAAAAATGTTTTAATGCTTATTTATTAATTTTCCTATTTAGACACCTCCAAGACTGCTGAAAACTCAAGTTCTCCATTTTCAGCTCCCCTGGTTCAGCGAATCCCTCAATTACTAAAAGTTTTAGTCCTTATAGCCCAAAGATTGTAATTTTTAATAAAATTGAAGCGTTTGCCAAGTTAAGGAATAAAATATTAATTTTGCTGTATACGAGTCGATAAGTTTATATTATTAAAGAATAAAAAAGTTATACATCTTAAATTATCATTGTCGTTTTTTAACTTAGCTTCATACAGTCCTGAACATACCTACGAACAAGGAACAGAGCAACGAACTGAACGGCGAAGCAAACACTACCTTGGAGAGGATTACAAATGCGTTTGCAAACCATCCAGCAAATCCCAGCCATTCGGTGAACGGTTTGTGGTATTCCCATATATTGTCGGTTTTTCCCCAACATCAAAGATAATAAATCTTGAAGGAATAAAACTGAGAACATGGGACCATAACAAACGTTATATTTGTTTTTGCCTCGTCGAAATAAAAAGAGGCCATTTGCTGTTCGTCGTTGCTCTGTTCGTTGTTCGTCGAAATGTTCAGGTCTGTACGGAGCTCCAGATTTTGTTTTATTGCTAAGAAAACAAACAATAGATATACCTATTAAAATAAAACAAAATTATTAAAAAAACATAATTTAATAATCAGAATAATAATATAAAATCTTATTTCTACATTTACCCAGTTCATAAAAAGCTCTGCAATTTTTTTAAACTTTATAGTATCAGTAGTTGCACGCAGAAAATAAAAACACATTAGTAAGAAATTGGTGGGAGGATAAACGGGAATTTTCCAAGTCCTTATAGATTATTTTACCTAATTTCACTCTTCCTTGACTGCAATATATTACCTTTTTAATAGCTCCTTAAAAGGGGAAGAAGACGCATCAACGACTAAGTTAAAAAAATTATGGATTCTAAATATATTCTTATTTAATTAGCCAAAAAATATAAGTACTTAATCTCTTGTTATGACATAGTAAACTAACACAAGTCAGTGACAACTCATGTTGTTGACAGTTATATATGTATATAGAAATCAGTTATTTTTAAGTTTTGCCCCAAAGCCAATGGGTAACCAATTATGTACGAGGTTTTTTAAAACGTAAAAATCTATGTCGGTACCTTTAGAAGGAACTTCGTTATATAGTGACCTTAATATATATGGCGTTTGACACGGTTAATCATTCACGTCTGTTAAAGAAATTGGAGAGAACTGGTATAAGAGGAGTAAAATTAAAGTTATTCGAGAGTTACTTGAATTGGCGCACGCAGAGAACAAAAGTAAACGAAGCTATTAGTAATGAAGCAAATGTAACCTGTGGCGTTCTTCAAGGAACGGTTCTTGGTCCTCTTCTATTCCTCATATACATCAATTCTCGTCTAAAACAAACGTCTCTAGACCAGATACTTGCATTTGCAGACGACACCGTCATTATTTATGTGGGAAGCGGCTGGGAATCAATAAAAACTGACATTGAAAGGGAAATAAAAGAGTTGATTGATTGGTTTACTCTGAACCACTTGATAAATGCATCAAAAACTCAAGTAATACCTTTTACATCTTCTGCAAACCGTTTACCGACATTTCGTAGTGTTTTGGTGGGAACAGAGGACATTGAAGTAGCTGAAAGGGCTAAATACCTCGGAATCACTGTGGACTTCTTCCTTAAATGGGATCAACATATAATAGACACAAGTAATAAAATTAGAGGCTTAATTTCTAAGATCTACCCATTTAGGAAGTTTTGCAACTTCAAATTTTATACTTTTCTCTTGTTCAGTCGTTGTTACAATACGGCATAATAGGTTGGGGTACAGCGTCAAAAACTTTTATTAAATCATTGACAATTGTACAGAAGTGGATTATAAAAATAGTTTATTAGAAACCAAGAACTTATCCCATAGCTTGTTTTTGGAAGTCAACCTTATGAAAATCAGTCAGCTTTATTTACAAAAACTTATAATATATTTTAGAAATTCCAATTCTTCATTGTTAGCAACTATTGAATACAATCAAAATATGAGAAGTAAGTTTGGTACCAAAGCTGTAATCCCAAAAAGATAGGAAAGAAGGAATTTTTGTTTCCTGGTCCCAGAGCTTTAAACCTTTTACGCAAGAGATCAGGAACTCGCGTTCAAATTTATTTAAATATAAGGTTAAAATCTGGATTTTATCACAACCAGATATTTACGAAAAAATCTCTAACAGAATTCAATTATTATAATTAATTTTTATTTATTAAATACTTAGTTTACCGACAGTGCAGACCTAAATATAACCCCCCCCCCCCTTCTAACTTTTGAACACAAAGAGATATTGATTTCTGGTAAAAAGTATTTTTAATAGGATCTTTTTGGAGGACATTTGAGCTAAGTGACAGTCATGTCAATAACCCAATGTCAAAAATTTGACGCACCCATAAAATTTTTAAATTGGTAGCGGGGCATGTTATACCTCTTTCGAAAGGTATTTTGATTTTCTATACATTTTTAAATCGGTTTGTTTTCATAGGGGATATCGTTATTTTTGTTCGCGGTCGACTCTCAAAACGTAACTTTTTATCAAATTTTTTTTTAAAATTATTTGTTTTATAATAAATTGATTTTTTATGCTTCTTACTTATGACCAAATCTAAAAATAAGTTTAAAAATTTTAATAGGAATGCGCGATGTGTACTAACTATTCTAAAATAATTTAAAATAAACAAAAAAGTTTTGAAAAAATGATCACACAGCACGTTTTCCTATTAAAATTTTTTTACTTATTTTTAGGTTCTAACATAACTTAGAAGCAAAAAAATTCAGTTTATGATATAATAAATCAATTAAAATTATTTTTTTTTGCTTAATAAAGAATTGAATTTTTTTAGTCGACCGCGAAGAACAATAAACATATCTCCTAGGAAACTAAACCAATTTTAGAAATTTTAAGTGTGTTGCATAGAGAATCAAAAGACCTTTCGAAAAAGGTAAAAAATAAAAAAAATGTAGGTCAAAAAATGTCAAATTCTTGACATTAGATTAGTTTGACATAACTGTCACTTAGCTCAAATATCCTCAAAAAAAGTCTCATTAAAAAGACCAGAACCAATATCTCTTTTTGTTCAACAGTTAAAAGGGGGGGGGGGTCTATTTAGGTCGGCACTGTATATGCATTAAAATAAGTAAATGGTGTGCAAGATATTATGAACCCTAAAACTATTTTTCAAACTCTTCAATATACACTGTGTCCCATGTAAAACTTTCCACCCGGGATTTCTCGAGAACTGCTGAAAATTTTTAAAAATGCCGAAGCACGTCGATTTTGTTTGCAAGGGGGACACTTTTTGGCTATCTTGAAATTTTTTTAGCACGCACAACCTTCGAGGGCTATACTTTACCCCTATATTTTGAATAGGGAAAGTGGATCTAGCGATACCTTGTTTTAAAGCTCTCTTGAATATCTTTACAACCGTGTCAAAATTTCGAAAATCAATCGATTAGTTTGTGAGATATATGCTTTCAAATTTAACATGGACTGATACAATGAAAATTTAATTAGAATTTTAGATTTCTCGGATTTAATTTTTATTTTATCATTAATTTTTTATTTTTTTTTTGACGTCACTCACTGTCCAGCCTATTTTTGTAAACAAAAGTTAGGTAGGATATCTCTAATGAATATTTGATACTTTTGTTATTTTTTTAAAAACTGCTATACATGCTTGATTTATTCAGTCCGATGCTAGAAAGATGTTTGCGCATGTGCACTCTATTAGGAATCACTTATCAATAATTAGCAGAAGAAAAAGTTTGGCGTCTCGGCAATATGAACGACTATTTAGCCTATTACTCATCACGTAAGAAATAGACCGGTGTAACTATATAAATTGTTATGAAGTTGTCTATAGTTCTAAATAAACCCTGGTTTCTCTTGTGTGCACACAGATGAAAGAGCAATTCAGAATTCTAATGTTATTATTAAACTGTTTTATTACTGACTTGCGCACTTTTGACTCACTGCCGACCGGTTAATCATCAGCATTAATATAAAGATTAGCTGCTTTTTGGAATTTTGAAATAAAATATAACTTTTTAATATTTTATCTTAGCTTTATTGCATGTTAAACTTAATAAAAATAATTTATTAATAATAGTGTTTTTGGTCGGGTTATTTCTACGGCTACACTTAGAAACCCTGTAAGTATCGTATATTTTTAAAAAACAGATACAATCCCATCAAAGTTAAATTTATTTAAGTCAAAATCACGAATATCGGTCCTCTAACCTCTAGCATTGTTTAAACAGAGACGCACCTTCCATCCTTATTTATCCATTAGCGTCGAAAAATAAAAATAAACGATATTTTTACTCTTTTGACAAACATATGGGGTGACGGACAAACGTGTTTGTTTATATGTTGCATAATGATTGATGTCGCTCAACCCTGACAACTAAACTTATTTTAGTGAAACGCAATGGACTTGACAAGAAAATAACAACCCGAAACTGTTAATTTCATTCACTGATAAGTTTGTCGCGTCACTCTTTTTTATATGTCATTTATACAGGGTCTCTATCTACACTTAGCCACTTTTTAGCACTACTGATCCACATATTTAAACATAAAATTATTTCAGTTTATTTTTACCTCCGATTTAATGTACAGTGTCATTGGTTATATGCGTGAAATTTTTTAGGGGCTAATCTTAGTGAAAAAAACTATAAATGCAAACATTACCTAATTTTTTTCATATTTTATTTTGAACTTTAGATGAATAACTATGCCAGAAGTGTTATTCCTTTTGTCAAATTTTGACGGTAACGTTCATAAGTTTGGCCACGCAAATATAATGGCCATGCACATCTTTTAACAGCATGTGTTCCTAATAAAACAATGATCAAGTCAGTAATTCCCATAACGTGATTGGCATGTACATATTGTTCTAAAACGAAATAATAAATATGCGCCCTTCAGGGGGTCTAAGCAATGGAAGATATAATGCAACGATGTGGTTATTTTAGATAAAAAATATTTTAATATCGTCACTTATTTCCAAAATAACCCTTAAAAATTGAATAGAAGATGTATAACCAAAAACACTTTAACACATGATATTTCTTTTTAGTTTCTTCTTAATATTTTTAATTAATATAATTATTTATGAATAATAATATTATATCTAACACCAATTATACATACATCTGTGGTCTTTATTACCTAAGCTTTACAAATACACCAAAGTTCCAACGTTGTTATTAAAATTTAAAAAATTATGTTATTTGTTTTAAAATATGTAAGAATATTTATGCATATTTTAAACAGTAAATGGTTGTAAAGTGATTATAAATTCCTGCAGTATAAAATTACATTATCAAGCGTGTCCCAGAAGTCTGGATAACCTGTTTTTTGGACTAGATTTTTAAGATAAAAGCTTAAAAAACTTGATTTTAATAATTTTAATGAAAGGGCGGGTTATAAAAAGACCATAGGTACAGAGTGTCTACAAAAAAGATATGGTACCTATCATTTTACATTTTTGAAAAACCAATATAAATAGTTAATTAAAAAAAGGCATTTAATGTAAAGAATCTTTGGAAGTTAACGGGTTCTTTTTGAGCCCCGTTTTTACCAGCAGCTTAATACAAACCCAAAGAGCGCTAAAATAATTCGTTTACTATTAACGACGCTTTACATTAACAGCTAATTATTTCAAAACCCATACACCAGTATTTACTAAAGGGTCTACAGTGCTAAGTGCTACAATCCTAACTAAGTTTAAAAGTCTACATTTTGGGTGAAGGTTTAACTTATTTTACCCGTGAATGCAATAGTTTTTAATATTCATATAAATTGTTCATAAATACCTTGCGATATGGGTCATCTTTTTTCGTTGTAACAAAGACATTATTTCCACACAAAGGTTATAAATAAATAAAAATAATAAAATATTTGGGTCTAAAAATGGTAGCCATATTTCTCCAAACATCACTAGGAAATAAATAACGGTGTAAATCAGTGTCGGCTGTCCGCTATATTTTAAATGTTAATTTTTTAGACAAGTTAGCGACGATTAAACCGATGCTAGATTGTTTTGGTGAATGTTTAATTGAAAAGGGATTCTAATATATCTTGTGCTTTTTACAGTATTTAAATATTGATACGTATTTAATACGGTAATGCATCTACAGATATAGTTTTAAGTTATTTATGTATTATTTAGCTTTGAATATTTTAGTATATAAGTCTTTTTGTCAATCATTGATTATTTCTATTGTTTTTCGAACTTTAAACCACCCCTCAGGGGTGGTACTACAATTTGAGACTATTTTTAACAGGAATCTTACGACTGCACGGACTAAATTTCCACAAAATGACATTTCGTTACAAAATTTTTATGTGGTTTTTCTTTATTTCTAAACTTAATTTGAATTTATATGAGATGAAACTCTCTCTCAAATCTTTGCAGTTATTCGACCGGTAAGTATTAAAAAAATACACTTAAACCGGTCGCTATCAAGTCTATAGACTTGATACTTAAACCCGGTCTACAATGCTAAGTCTTAAGGTCTTAGTAAATACTGGTGATAAAGTTTAGGTACAGGGATTCCCTTTATGTGTTATTTGTATCGACAATTGACTTCTATACTCTACGGGTTAATGAGCAAGGCAGGGATGAAAATATAATTTCGGTTTAGTAAGTCCGGACACATGCTACATCGCAAAAATATTCTATTGCTTGTCTTGGATAAAAAAAGGGCAGTGGCGGTGAAAAATAAAAATTTTGAATTCCAGTAGCATTTTTTTATCAACAATTTTCTGTTTGAATAATAAAGAATTCATGAATACTGACTTGTGTATACTGTGTTTACGAAGTTCTCTTCAGTAAAAAAAAAGAGTAAAAATAATTTGTTAGCATGCTAAGTGCAGTGGATGTATTAAAATTATTGTTTTCATCTTAGAACTTTACAAATGTTGTACCTTCCAGGTAAAATATTTTCTTTCTTTGAACAAGCGTCTTCTTCAACTCTTCTCTTCTTGGGTGGACTACAAGTTATGCTGGAGTCAGATGAAATTTCGGAACTAAAAATTTCAATTCAGAATGGGACAACTGGGCGCCGGGCCAACTCGGCGCCGCCAACAGGGCGCCACGCCGGGCCTAATGGGCGCCGGGCCAACTTTAGCGCCGGACTATTTTTTTTCGATAAAATGTGCAGATAAAAAACAAAATAAATATGTTATTTATACAAAAATTTCAAAATCTATTAAGTCGAGTGTTGAAATTTGGTAGGTGTAGTGTTCTGGTAACCTGGTAAAAATACCATTTACGTTTTTTATTTCAAGAATGGTGGATTTCCCACCATTTTGGATCCGCCATTTCGAATTTTTTATGAGTTTGAGTCAAAAATCTAATTAGCAACTTGAAACACCGCCAAGTTCTATATTTGATACATATCGGTGGATAAATAAGAAAATCCGCCATTTTAGATCCGCCATTTTAATATTTTTAAGTTTTAGGATAAAACTGTATTAAGTGATCTCAAGCAGTGCAAAACTTCAAGTTTGAGACAAATCGGTTTAAAAATTAAGAAATCCGCCATTTTGGATCCGCCATTTTGAGTTTTTCATGAGTTTGAGTCAAAAATCGTAATCAGCGACTTGAAACACCACCAAGTTATATATTTGATAAATATCGGTGCACAAATAATAAAATCCGCCATTTTGGATCCGCCATTTTAATTTTTTAAAGTTTAGGATAAAACTGTATTAACTGATCCCAAACACTTTCACAAGACAAATCGGTTTATATTTATCCGCCATTCTTGTAATCAAAAACGTAAATTTTATGTTATCAGGTAACCAGAACTCTAGACCTACCAAAATTTCAACACTCGACTTAATGGATTTAACTCTAACAAAACCAAATTTCAAGAATATTACGTAAAGGATTTTTTAAAGATGTTTTTGCATAAATAATGTGTGCCTTGTCTTTCCGTCTCTAAGGCCCTTTCAGGGCCTTATACAACTCAATGGTATCGACTAACAGACGCAAAAAAGTAAAAGATCCAGGCATGTTTCTTTAAAAAAATATACTACTTCTTTTTTTGTGGACGCTCTATACATGAGCCTATTTTTTATAAGTCTTCTTTTCAATCCAAAATCAAAGCTCTTTTTCTCAAAAATTTACAATTTTCCAAAAAAATCGATGTTTTCGGACTCTGAAACATACTATATTAGGTTATACGTTTTAAAATATAAAAGAGTTGTCTTTTAAGTGTGGAGTATTACATACATGGTAATTATTACAAAGAAAATACTCTGCCAATATATGGGCCCCTAAGCTCACACTAGGTACTATAGTTATAGTGTACGTGTGAGCTAATATAACTAAAAACTGAAATATATTTTATTCAACTCCAGATAAATTACCTTTTGTTTGATACCACACAAGCCATGTTTTGACTTAAACTCAAATTTTTGAAATCTACCCCCACCCTTAAAAAAAAACAAAAACTAAAATGTATTTTGTTAAACTCCGGACTCAATTACCTTTCGTTTGATATCACACACGCCATATTTTCACTTAAACTCTAATTTTTAAAATATACCCCCGCCCTTTGTTTTTAAATAAATTAAAATGTATTTTGTTTAACTGCAGACTCAATTACCTTTCGTTTGATATCACACACGCCATATTTTCATATAAACTCTAATTTTTTAAATCTACCCCCACCCTTTTATTTGGTTTGTGTTCGGTGGATTGTTTATTTTTAAATGGGACCATCTCGACCCAAGACCCAGCCTAGGTACCAAATTTCATTAAAATCGTCCAAGAGGTTTTTGAGTTATGCGCGTTGGTCGTTACAGACAGAGAGACAGACAGACGGCGCAACAAAAAAGTTTCAAAATTATCTGAAACGCAAAGATATATAAAATTTTTTGAAATCGGAGCAACTTTTTTTTTCTTGCAAAAATTAGGATAACCATAGCTCACACTACTATAGTATAGTATATGTGTGAGCTAAAAACGTCGAATATAAAACTTTCCTACAAACCTACAAGGGTCCGAGGAATAAAATAATTTATGAATAAATATATAAATTCTATAAGTGTCCAAAAAGGTAAGGAACTTGAAAAAACCATAGCATGGGTTATGTAAAATATTATTTTAGATTGACTTGAAAAATAAGTAGTTTCTGATTTAAGGGCCCAATTACAAACCAAAACAGTTAAAAAATCCAAGAAGATGGCATGAACGTTTTGACTACATTTGCCTAAAGATTTAATGAATTTGAAATTAATCTGACTGTTGCCATGGATGCCATCAGTCGCTGGAACATTATGATTATGACAGCCATCTGCGATAAGGCTAACAAAAATGAGAAGAATTCGATTGATTACAGCACTTCAAAAAGCAAAAAAGTATAAAATAAAAGTATAATATAAAAGCACAGCGCATTGTGAGATTTTTTTAATAGCTTAGTTTTTTTCTCTATGTGCTTCATCAATCGCGGCAGCTGACATTGGGGTAACTGACGGAAACCACCGATATTGAAGACCGGAAATTAAAGTTTTGGGAGGCCTGGTGGTCTTATTTTCGTTAAAAAAAAACACGTTTCAAACTACATAAATATTAGAATCTGAATAGATGATTTTAACATTTTTATACATGTGCTAAAAAGTGAGTTGGTTTTATGCATTGAAACAATGTCAACTAGCCAACATCTCTCTTCGTTAAATAAGAACAAGTCTTACACGTTTTAAAAAGTTGAAGGGTTTGATTCATATAGAGAGAGTTCTTTCAAAGATAAGCTTAAATTTGTCTTAGCTTATTTGCATTTTCATTATTCTTCAAATAACACTTTTTAAAACTTGATACACTGGTTTAGGTATGCAGCAGAAATAAAATAATCTACCAATCTTATCTCTTAACTTTAATAGCACTAGACCTCCTTTACTGGAACTCCGCTGTTATATTATTTTTTAAATATGATCAGAAGTTCTCGTCACATTCCCAGGAAAACGAATGCATATACAACACCGGCCAAAAGTAGAGAAACCACTTAAAATTGTATAATAATGTGGTCAAAGAACAAGTGATACATTTATAAACTTCATTTCTCAGATCACGTGTTTTCGGCGATTTTACCATTCGAAAGAGACATAAAATTTATATGTCTTAAAATTTCACAATTAGACAAAGGATAGCAGCCTGGTGAGTTTTTGCCTGATTAACCAGAGCCCTTCATCCTGCCCTCTCTGGTATGATTCTTTGCCACATTCTTATTCCTATATTCTTGATATCATCCTCGACATTGTAGATCCACCTTTTTTATAGCCTCCCTCTTATTCTCCTTACCGCAGATCTCCAGTTCAATATTTTTCTTGTATTATACTGTACATGTCCCAACTAAGCTACTTTTAATCAATCTTACGATGTGTCATCTATAAGCTGTTCTAAATCATAATTAATTTATATCCGCCAATAAATAAACAAACACTTAAGCCCTAATTACCAGTGGCATCCATAAATCGTCGCTGTGTTTACGTTTATATCTATTTTTCGAACAACAAAATTTCCTTTTCAACGATCTATAACTAAGTAGGGTTTAGTCCGTTTAGTGCACCCATTTACAGAAATCGTCGAACAACTAGTTTGGTTATATGTTTTTCTTTCAAATAATGTAATGTGCTTGATCAAGAATACAAACATTTCAGTGGCATAATGTACTTGGTTCATCCAATTTCCAAACAAAAAAAAACTGCATTAATGTTTAGCTCGAAATCAAAATATACGGTGATTTTCGACAAATCTTTTAAACAAGGAACAGCTATGATTTAAGGAAATATGGTTTTGAGAACAGAGTGTGAGTTAAGTGCCCTTAATGGAAATCTGCACTTAATTTTTGGCGTCATTCTGTGTCCTATAATTTATTAGGGAGCAATGTGAAAGATAGGCATAGATGAGATCACCTAGCTCAATTCAGCCAAATATTGTGATATTTTTTAATCCGAGCGTACGTAGTTGTTTCTCCGACAGTATAATAATTGTTTACCGCCAGGGGGCGCCTCTTACACTGATTTTTATATGGGGGGGGCGCCAAACTTTAACCTTGCCCTGGGCGCATGAAACCCTCACTACGCCGCTGTACAGGACTATCTAAGGACATGATTTTCTTGTAAAACGTAATTTTTTGGGAAAAAAATTATTTTTATCATTATCGAATGTTTTTTGAAAGGTAACAGTCGCTTTTTCGGGTATTCTGTTTGGTTCGGTTTGGAAAAAACCCAAAACATCGAACACCGCGATTTTGTTTCAGAAGGGGACACTTTGTAGCACGCACAACCTCCTTCGAGGAGTAAACTTTACCACTATATTTTGAATAGAAAAAGTGGGTCGAGTTTTGGTTTTGAACAACTGACAACTGTGTAAAAATTTCGAAAATCTATCGGTTCGTTTTTAAGATATTTGCCTCCAAAGTCACCATGGAGCGATACAAATTTTTTTTATATATTTCTAACAAAAAAATTCAAAATCTTGAAACACGTCAATTTATTTTTTGTCAAAAGAATATCTTGCAGTGACTCTTATTCGTCTATTTATATCGCTCCATTGTAATCCTGGAGACAAATATCTCAAAAACAAATTTATAGATTTTCAAAATTTTTACATAATTGTAACTTAGAAATTTAAGTTACAAGGCATCATTCGACCCATTTACCCTTTTCAAAATATAGGGGTACAGTTTACCCCTCTACGGGCGTGCGTGCTAAAAAATTTTCAAGCCAAAAAGTGTCCTGCTCGCATACAAAATAGATTTGTTCAAGGGTTTTTTTAAAAACGTACGACAAATAAGCAAAAAAGCCTCACTTACCTTTTACAAAAAACATCTTGTATATTATGGTTATAAGAATTTAACATATTAATCTTTAAGACACAGATAAGGCATGTTAAATATAATTTTTTTGTAATTATTATAAATAATACAATAGTGGCAAAAATATAAAATTACATACATAATATATGGGTTTTTTTAAATGAAATAATATTTTGAAATTATTTAACCTAGCGACATTTGATTTATTTTGTTTAAGTTCCATTTTCCGATGGTCAATAAAACTAGTACTGGTCACAAAGAACTACCTCCCTAGAGTTTCTACTCGTCGTGTTTTTGACATTTTCTCAACATGTAATAGGGGAAATATTGAAGTTTATTTTTAACTTTGTCTAAATATAAATTATTCTTTATTTTTCATTAAAATAAAGTTAAACTGGTGTATGATTTTTAAAAATAGCTCCAGCACACAAACCATGAATGATCCACCAGAAATTAATTTTATTGTTTATTAGGTTACTAATTACATCGGAATGGAATTTTAAAAAGTAGCCCAAGAAATATGATTTTTCCCTGTATCATCTGCTATGACCATACCAAATGCTTATCCCTGCTTATAGTAGATTACCCACAAACTTGGAAATGTGGCCAATGAAATATGATTACTAAATTATAAATTACAAAAAAAAACTTATCTTTAAGGACTATCTTCGGCACTTTCCGATGTCAGCGGGGTTGGAATGTTGGTAGGTTTTTTTTCCTCGCTGATGCTTTTTCTCGAGTTTTTGCGACTGCGCGGCTTTCGCCTTGGCATGATGTCACAGGTCCCTTTGGGTATAAATGTGGTCCACTCGTTGGTTTTGAAATCCAGGTATTCGATTGTGTTTAGGAAGTTTTTGCCTAAATAAAAGAAAAATTTTATTATGACTACATAAGGCTTGATTTCTGCCATTTTCTTTCCAGAAAACTACTGTTTTAACAACTTAAGGTACTTAATTATATTAATGAATTTGACAAAATAGATATTGTAGGAAGTAGGCAATCAAATTACTCATATTTTTTTTTGATTTACGCAAATAAAAGTGGAAAAACATACCAAAAATTAATAAATAAGGAAATATCACTTGGTTGGGATAGTCAAATAAAAAAAGTCATGTTTTATAGAAAATGCTGTTTATATGGACATAAACAACAAAATTGTCCTAGTAAACAGACTTGCTCCTACTGTAGTGGTGAACACGTATATTGGAAATGCAAAGAAGAATATCCATAATGTATAAATTAATATAATAAATTTCAAACCAATCATAGTTATAATCACAAATCAAAAATAAAAGAAAAAATAAACTACTCTAGCTCATAACACTTTTAATGGACTAAAGATAATAAAATTATTTTATTTAAATGCTCAATCAAAAACAAAATTGATGAAATCTAAATTTTAATTGGAGCAGAAAAAATTGATATTCTGGTGGTTACAGAAACATGGGTGAAGAAGGAAGAAATCAAATATTACAATTTTTAAAATTACAATAGTATTTATGCAACAAGAAAGAAACGAGGAGGCCTCGGAATATTTTTACATAAAAAATTTAATTTTGAAGTTTTGGAAAAAATTGAACAAAATTATTAGCCTTATTATAAGGTATTCCACAGATTATTTTGAAAAAAAATTACATACAATTACACAAATTCAAAGCGAATATATCATTCTTGGTGATATGAATATCAATATTCTAAAAAACAATGAGACAACAAAAAGGCTCTTTGATAACTTTAGGTTATGCAATAAAAAACTCCAACAAGATAAAAAAAAAACTACAAAAACTCTAATTGACCACATTTTAACTAACGCAGATAAAAAACTTAATTTTAGACCAGCAGTAACCAAATTAAGTGACCATTTGATGCAATTCCTCGAAATACTTCAACAAATAGATTTAAACACACCAAAATCAATCAAAGATCCAAATAACCTCTACGAAACCATCAGACATTTTTGACATATCTTCCTCTGAACAAAAAATAAGGTCTAATAATAAAGTTTGGTTTAATGAAGAACTCTTTCAGTTGATTACTGAACGTGATAAACTTTATGAAAAAATCTAAAAATATCCAAATAATAGGCAACATCTAGAGACACACAAAAAATTTAATGAACACGTAAAAAATTAGACAACCAAAAAACTGTTCTTTAAAGAAAATTTTGATACTGGCGATCCAAAAACCAACTGAGAAAGTTTTAACACAATTCTAACCAAAAAATAAAAAAACCAATATTGACTGGTTGTACGTGAACAGTAGGAAAATAAATAATAAAAAAGATATCTGTGATGAAATGAATAATCATTTTACTGAATGTGGAGCGGCGTAGGGCATAAAAAGGGGTTCGCCTGCACCAAGGTGATGATGGTTGCCAAGCTATATTTTTTAAAACTTGGATGTCTATGGACTACGAAAATATATCTTGGCCTCCCCTCCTCTCGGTCATGCCCCCTCCATCCCGTTTCAACCCCTTAAAATTGATTCTTTAATATCTCAGTAACCAGCAGTGATAGAACAAAAATTTTTTCCCTGTTGTTTATGCAGTAATCTCTAGATTATATGATGTATTAACACTCTATTGCATATCTTGAAAACTAAATAAGGTATTAAAAAAAATATGTATTTTCAAAAAACCAATTTTTTTTATTTTTCTCCATATTTTTTAAACCAAAAACGAAAAAAATGTTTGTAAAAATATTTTTCCATCGTCTTTGCTCTTTTTAAAAAGGTATATATCTATGGGGTTTTGTGTACCCCACTCGCAATACCACTGTTTGATTGAAGCCATTACGCCAAACCTGGGCATGTTTCCGATATGATAGTCATTAAGATATATGGCAAAATCGTGCCTACTCTACATTTGAGGTATATTGTCGCAATTTAGGGTGCCTCCTAATAATAAAAATCTATCTTAGCCACCTACCCCTCTAGTCATTCTTCCCTTACCCCCTTAAATATTTGAATTTAAATCTACCATCTCGGCAACGGCAAGAGATAGAACAAATTCTCTTTCACTGTTATATGTCCATTGACAAGTTGATTGTGCAGTGTATTAGCATTATTTACATATCTCAAAAACTAAATAAGATATAAAATAAAACTGGTTTTTCAATTTTTTAAAAATATATTTTTGCCCATATTTTGTAAACTAAAGTAGATATGAAATGTTATCGCTCTTTTTAAAAAGATATATAAGTATAAGTTTTGCCAACGCAACTACTAACATCGCCGTTTGCTTGGTGGTAAATCGCAAAAGCATATACGTAAGGTAAGTAAAATTCAACTTCGACGGGGTCATTTCCGTGATCATAAAATATCGTCTAAGACATAAATATTGTTATGAAGCACCCTGTATACAATTTAATAAGCAGTTGCAAGCTTGCAAAAACAGTGATTGATTTAATATTAAAAATAATCGAGGACAGTCCAAAATGAGTGGCGATAGGGGACACTAGAAGGGGGTGTTTGGCAGGGCGTAGTGCCGAGTTTGTGAAAGTTTCATGTGATGAGAGCCGAAAGTGCTCCCTACAAGTTTATTAATGTACGTAGTATTTAATATTATTAGTTTAGGGTACACAGACAAGGTTAGGTTAGCTTTAATTATTTTTTATTCCAATGTACAACATTTATCACTTGCTTGAAATAAAAACTTTTAAAATATAAAAAAAAATGATTAAGAAGGGAAACCAGTTTTCAGGGTTACTTACGCAAGTAGAATTGATTGTAGTTTCCTTGTCATAACAATCGCTTGCGAGAGTAATCATTAAAGAAGACTGGTCCGACCTCTTGTTGGCTTACCTTCCAATTGAGTTTTAAAATTCTATTTTTTAATCCGTTTGGGAGCAAAAATTAGGTTTTAAGCCTGCGGATAAAATAAATCACGACAAAAGTGGTGGAGGTCGCCGTTTTGTATCGATTGCTGTTAGTAAATTCTTTAAAATTTACAAGTTTCTTAGTTTTTTTTAATGATTTTTCACATTCATTTTTAATTTGTCACTGTAGTCAGTTTTTAAGCGATTCTGCTGAAATTACAGCAGAAGAAGTGTTTGTTTATAGATTTCATATTTAATTAAATAAGTACAAGTTGGTTTTTAAAAAATAGGGGAAAACTAATTGGAAAACATAAAAAATTTTATTGCAAATTTGTGTTAAAAAAGATTTAAAGAAAGTTCATAGAATAGTTAAGTAACTTGCGTTAAGGATTTGCGAGGTTATTAGAGTTTTTTTTTGCCGATTCAGCAAAAACGTTGTCTGTGTACCTACGTCAGAATTAGCTTACATATTTTATAGGTTTTATTTTAGTGTTTTGGATTTATTTTAATTTTAAAATAGCTGATTGGTAGAGTTGGTATATACTAGGAGTAAAAAAATTACCTACGAAATAAATAAAAATAAAATATGCAGGCCAAAATGAATACGTCACAGGCAAGTGACAAATGTGCCATTTTGCTTTCGTATCAAGTAAAAGAAGATTTTTTTTTTCTTACAAAAAATTATTTCCCAAAAAGTTATTTAATTTTACCCATGAATTGCTTATTTTTACGAGTAAATTATTTTTAACTTTTTTGTTTTTATAAATTTTGTTGTTAAATGTCCCAATATTAATATAGTTTAAATATCTAAGTATACCAAATTGCCACATATTTTATAAATACCTACCAGGTTCATTATAGTTCAAATTTTTGATGATTTGTCAAATTCTAGCAAATAAAAATTATTGAAATGAACTGAATCATCATTTTCATTGCAGCAGGTTTTTTGTTTGATTGCGCAATTTATACTGAGTGTTAATGTATTTTAAATTTAATAAGAAAAATAAACAAAACCTCGAGTGAGCCTTAAAAAATTTTATGGCATTTCCTAAAAAAGCTATTTTTCAAAAAAATATAGAATCTCAAGTTACTGAGAAAAATTGTTTAGAACTTGGCAAAAATCAATACACATGATTTTTTTTTAATTGACCGAAGGAAAACTAAAAGTTTTAAATTTTTGACAAGGAAAGACTATTTGATTTGCCTCATTGTAACCTTGATGATGTTCAAAAGAAGTACTTACTTACATAAAAAGCGAAGAAGAAAATATTAGAAGCAACGGAAGTTTGCAAATATTTTTTGTAGAAGACTGTAGTGTTGAAATATTTTGTTGCAACGGAAGTTTGCAATAGATTGTCTTGAGGGAAAGACAATGATGGAAAAATGATGGAGGCAACGAAAGATTGCACGCATTTTTTATTTTTCGACTCTTTAGGAGCAGCAGGGTAGTAGGCTTAAAGCATTATTGCTGTTAGGGTTATAAGAATGGTACAAATATGCAACGAAAGATTGCAACTTTTTAACTAAGTAAGGTATTTTCATTGCAGCAGGTTTTTTGTTTGATTGCGCAATTTATACTGAGTGTTAATGTATTTTAAATTTAATAAGAAAAATAAACAAAACCTCGAGTGAGCCTTAAAAAATTTTATGGCATTTCCCAAAAAAGCTATTTTTCAAAAAAATATAGAATCTCAAGTTACTGAGAAAAATTGTTTAGAACTTGGCAAAAATCAATACACATGATTTTTTTTTAATTGACCGAAGGAAAACTAAAAGTTTTAAATTTTTGACAAGGAAAGACTATTTGATTTGTCTCATTGTAACCTTGATGATGTTCAAAAGAAGTACTTACTTACATAAAAAGCGAAGAAGAAAATATTAGAAGCAACGGAAGTTTGCAAATATTTTTTGTAGAAGACTGTAGTGTTGAAATATTTTGTTGCAACGGAAGTTTGCAATAGATTGTCTTGAGGGAAAGACAATGATGGAGGCAACGAAAGATTGCACGCATTTTTTATTTTTCGACTCTTTAGGAGCAGCAGGGTAGTAGGCTTAAAGCATTATTGCTGTTAGGGTTATAAGAATGGTACAAATATGCAACGAAATATTGCAACTTTTTAACTAAGCAAGGTTTATGTGTGTGCAGAGAAACATATTGTTTTTTCCATTTGACAAAAATTTATAGTTTTTTTAAGCAGCAAGTCCAAGTTGAAAGTCGTCAAAGACCAAAAAAAAAAATCTGCGAAAGTCAGATAGTGGCGTAAAGGCGATACCTTTTACTTTAATTTTATAAAACGCAAAGAAAAATTAAACATAAATCTGATTTTTTTTAAATTACTGTTGGTGCAAGAATTATTTGCCAGCTTTTGGCTACTTTTATATTTTAATATTATTTTTCATTTCAAATTTCGCGGGGTATATGCATATAACTTATCCCCGCACCGAGACACGCGCGAGTCTGCGTGAGGAGTCGCAATCGGGAAACTGACAAGAAGCACAAGAAACGCCGTGAGTGCTACAATTTTCCCGTTTTTCCTATCTTCCAAGCTACCAAAACGACTGCAACTAGATGAAAACTAAGGTAGGTGCACTTTAGATATTTTATATGCATCGTTTTTACTGATTTCCTTTCAATAAACTTTACAATTACGTTTTTCAATTACTTATCTCAAAATATTGGGTATTTCTCGAATGAGTGGTGTAAGTGGTGAACCAGCCAACCTAAACTCAACCCAACTTACGTTTGCACCCTCATTGGATGGTCCTTCTAACCGGTTCCTTTCAATTTACATTTTCAGCAGTTTACGTTCCAAACTTACAAATTTCCAAAATTTTCCGTTTTCGGCGAGATTTTTCGTATTTTCTTAAGTCACGTGTGTTAAAAATATCAACTCGTGTGAGTTATATATTGAATATCGAATATACCTAAGGAATTAAAAGGTATAGTCGACCATTAATATTGTAAGCTGCCACGCGCGCGCTGTTTGAATTACTTGACTTGGGTTACACTGCCGGCATTTTGTAAATAGCCCGTATAGCATAGGGTATATAGCGCTCGACTCGTAATCCGCAGGGCATGGGATCGAGACTCATTCAACACAAAAATTTTTTTCTTTACTAATTTGGTAATATCAGAGGATAGTTAGTACAAACAACCTTAATTAAAATTTACTAATTACTAATTAATAAATAATTAAAATAAATTAAAAATTCTTTAATTTAATTAAATTTTATTAATTATTTTTTCTTTCATTTTAAAAGCGTTTTAGAAGTTTTAACAAATCTTTGGTTTTTAAAAAAAGGTAATTTTCAAAATCAAAATGTTTAAACCAAAAAAGACATTATTGCTAGACAAGCGTGCTATTTGTGTAAATCAAATAACCGAACCAATCGAATGAGGTCGCGTAACAGGCGAAGGCAGACTCTTCGTTCCAGTTCCTCTTCAAATCTAGGTACGAGGATAATGACGAATGTCATCAAAAGTTTTACGAGTCTCATAACCAAATCATCGGATCCCTCGAGGAGTTGGGACTCGATTTTAATGAGCAGGACAACATAAGAAAAAGATTCGATTAACTTTTTTATGAATGTCGTGGCATTTATTATGATATTTTTCGAGCCAGCAATACTAATTTCGTTTCACTAAATACTTCTGCCAACAGCCCTAGGTCAAATTCTAGAACTTTTCCTTTACCCAAGTTGGCTAGTTTCGATGGCAACTATAAGAATTGGCAACATTGGTTTGACCTCTATAAGGTCATGATTCATGATAGCGACTTGAGTGATATAGAAAAGTTTCAGCACTTACGTAGTTCAGTGACTAACTTAGTCTGGTAAAAACAATTCCCTTATCTGACAGCAATTATCATATTGCATATGAGGCTCTAGTCAAGAGATATCAAAATAAGCGTCTCATAGCTACGACTGCTTTAAATGCTATGAATTCCGTTTCGGTGAAAACCAGTTCTGCGAAAGAGCTCCGTTTTATGTTAGACACCTTTTCCGAGAACTTTTTGCCATTTTGACCGAACTCGGTTTTCCTACGACAGAGTGGAACTTTCTTACATTTAATCAATTGCTTTCCAAGTTGGACGTTAAGCTACGCACAGAGTTTGAGCTATATTATAGCAGAGAGAAAAGCCAAGTCGACATTCCTTCTTACACTGACTTGTACAGCTTTATCGAAAATCACTGTATAGCCTTGGAGTCTGTCCAACATATGCAGTCAATTAGTAAGCCCCCCTCTAGTTCAAATCATGCTAAGCCCCTGAATAATAATCAGCGGAACTTTAGACACAATAATTATCCTAAAAATACATCAACTTCATCTTTCAATACTACAGTTTCAAACAATCCAATTCAACCAAATAAACCGTTCAATTCAAATGTCAAATGTCATTTGTGCCAGTCCAATCATATCCTAGCCAGATGTCCTGATTTCCTAAATAAAAATTCAGAAGAAAGACTTTCCTATGTAAGACAAATTAACTTATGTGAAAATTGCATGCATTTTTCTCATCAAACAAGGAATTGTTCTTCTTCTTATAGCTGCAGAAGGTGTGGCCTTAAACCCCACGGTTTACTGTGCCCCCACCCTCGTCAGAACAATACACGTGTTCAGCAGGGTACAAATACTAGTACTCAGGAAAATCCACACTTTCTTTCTATTTCACAAGGTACTTCCTCAACCAATTGTCACGCCAAAACTATTCCCAATCAATCTACTCTTCTACTTTCAACAGTGGTAGCTGACATTTTGGATACTAGAGGAAATTACCAACCCGTGCGGATTTTGCTAGATTCAGCATTTGAAGCCAATTTCATTTCGGAAAAATGCCTTAATAGACTAGGGTCTCCCCAGACAACAATTTTCAATTTCCATTCAAGGTCTAAATCAAAAGGCATCTTCGACTACCAAAGGCAAAACTAATTGCATTATTCGACCGCAGGGAAGAATAAATCCTACCTTTCAGTTTGAGGCTTTAGTATTGCCTCAATTATGTTCCAATATTCCCTCTGTTTCTGTAGATTCCAGTCAATGGGATCATATTCGGAACCTTTCAGACCAAACTTTCAACATACCTAGCCCCATAGATATTTTACTCGGTTGTGAATTATTTCCTCAGATTTTAAGAAATGGAGTCATCCATGGTCAAAAAGGGCAAGCTAGCGCTTTTAACAGTGTTTTCGGTTACGTCTTGATTGGTAAGGTAGACGCTTCGATTCAATCCAAGCCAAGTACAGTCGTTAGCTGTTATACATCTTTAGAACCGCCCTTAGAAGTGTGTTTAGAGAAATTTTGGGAAATAGAACAAGTCCCACATAAAGTTCACAGCAGCCCTGAAAATATTCTATGTGAAAAAATCTTTTCGGACACAGTATCTCGTAATGAATCAGGCAGATTCATAGTTTACCTTTCGTTAACTCAGAACCTACTTTCGGTGATATTTATCCTATTGCTATAAAAAGGTTTAAATCGCTCGAATTCCGACTTCTTAAAGACCCTGTGCATTATGAAGCATACAAAGACTTCATGAAGGAATACATATTATCAAATCACATGATTCCAGTCCCTACACCTAGTTCCAAAGAAATCTTAGACTGTTCATAATTCATTCCCCACCATAGTGTTTTCAATAAGGGAAAAATTCGCTGCGTTTTTGATGCTTCACAAAAGGGTCCTAGGGGTTTATCTTTAAATGATACATTGTGCGCAGGTGCTAAACTTCAATCTGATGTCTGCGAAATACTTCTGAAATTCCGATATCATGCTGTAGGGTTTACTGCAGATGTTGTTAAAATGTTTCGACAAATTCTTGTCACACCTGAGCACACATGATATCAGAATATCTTATGGAGATTCTCTGAAACCGATCCCATTCAAACCTACTCTCTCAGAACTGTTGTCTATGGTCTTAAATCATCACCTTACTTGGCTATACGTACTCTACAGGAATTGGCTAGATTAGAGTCTAAAAACTTTCCTAATGCTTCTAGAGTTCTGTTAAAAGACGTCTACGTCGATGACGTTTTAAGCGGCCACAATTCCGTAGTTTCGGCCATAGATCTACAGCAAGAACTCATTTCACTATTACGTCGTGGTGGTTTCGAGCTCAAAAAATGGGCAAGTAACAAACCAGAACTTATTTCATCATTTCCAGAGACGGACACACAAATGTCTATTTCTTTCGACAAAGCAGAGCCTAATTTCGTCAAGGTGCTTGGTCTCCAAAGGAATCCAGTGACAGATTCATTTACATATCTTGTTATACCTGACGATAACCCTTGCACTAAACGTGGAATCCTTTCTCAAATAATGAAAATATTTGACCCGTTAGGTTTCTGTCTCCAGTGTCCTTACTGGCCAAGCATCTGCTGCAAGATTTATGGAAGGAAAAGATAGAGTGGGACTCTCTTCCGCCCCTTCATATCATAAATACTTCAGAATCAGTTTCGCATGGAGCTTCCCGAACTTTCTAATCTTCATTTAATTACACGGATTTTCCGACGCTTCAATGGTTGGTTATGCAGCCACAGTCTACCTTCGTATTGAAGCATCTTCTGGCGAGCTGTTTACCTTTCTTGTTATGGCAAAATCTAAAGTTGCACCACTTAAAACGGTTAGTCTCCCAAGACTGGAACTCTTGGGCGCTACCCTACTCTGTGATCTTATCTCTTTCATTCAAGCAAGTTACGCTAAAACTTTGGTGTTTAATGAAATTTGGGCGTGGTCTGACTCACAAGTGGTCTTGCGCTGGTTATCTGATTCTCCCCATAGATGGGTTACATTCGTCGCTAATCATGTTTGCAAAATCCAAGAAACTCTACCCCCTCATGTATGGCACTATGTTCCGTCTATGCTGTGCTTCTCGTGGACTTACACCTTTCTAAGCCTTCCACGAGAGGAATGATCTAATGGCTTTCATTGTCCAGATCTTTGCGACAGTGATGATTTGGAAAACGCAAGACATTTCTCACGGTCATGTCAGACCCACATGAGATCGATGTTCTCTTGAATAAACATTCCTCTCTCACGAAAATACAACGAATCATTTCCTACACGCTTAGACCAATTTCGAAAATCTATTACTCAGATCATTTGGTAACGGAAAAGGAACTGCAGAATTCCATGATTGTTCTTGTCCGCCATGTCAAACGTACAGTATTTTCAGATCTTATTTCAAAATTTAAAACAAACAAGTTGCTTCCAAAACCCTTTCGTAAACTTTCATTATTCCTGGACCAACAAGACTGTCTCCGAGTAGGCGGTCGCATTAAGCATGCTTCTGAACTTTCTTATTCTGCTAAGCATCCGTTGCTCTTGCCACGTTCACACCGGCTTACTACAATAATTATAGAATATACACACTCAAAATACTTTCATCCAGGCCTCAAAACCCTACATTATCTGCTAAGGCAGCAATTTTGGGTGCTGTCTGCTCGATACGCTATTGAAAAGGTAGTTTCTCATTGTATCTTATGCTTCAGACTTCATCCAAAACCAGCTGTGCAATTTATGGGAGATTTACCTCCTCAAAGGATTTCCCAGTCAAAACCATTTTCCCATGTTGCCGTGGACTATTGCGGACCGTTTGATATCTTAATGTCAAGACACCGAGGTGCCAAACTCTATAAAGGCTATATTCTTGTTTGCGTTTGTGCTGCAACCAAAGCAGTGCACTTAGAATTAACTTCCGATCTTTCAACAGATACGTTTCTTGCGGCCTTTAAAAGGTTTGTCTCCAGACGTGGAAGGATATCACACGTTTATTCTGATAACGGTACCGCCTTTGTCGGTGCAGATAGGTTACTTCAAACCTACTCAAAGGAAGCATGTGAAAGCTTAAGCATTTCGTGGCACCTTTCTAGCCCTGGAAGTCCTCACTTAAACGGTTTAGCCGAGGCTGGAGTAAAATCCACCAAGGCTCACCTCAAACGTGTTGTGTAGGCGAGCAGCGCCTTACATATGAGGAATTTACTACATTCTTGTTTCAAGTTGAAGCTTTACTTAATAGTAGACCTCTCTATGCTCAAAGTCTAGATCCAAATGACCTCATTCCGCTGACACCAGGTCATTTTCTAACATTGGAGCCATTAAATTCTATACCAGAACCTGATTTTTCCGACCTTCAAGCTGACTTTTGGAAAAAGTGGCGTTTAGAATATTTAAACACACTTCAACAACGTGTTAAGTGGACTGAGAAATGCAATGACATAAAAGTCAACACTTTAGTCGTTATTAAGAGCAAACACCACCTATGCAGTGGTCACTCGGACGTGTTGTAGCGCTACATCCAGGTGCTGATGGGCGTACTCGCGTCGTGACAGTAAAAACCGCCACTGGTACTTATCGAAGACCGGTGGTCAAGTTATGTGTCCTGCCCCTGCCGGAGGTAGAACACAAGTAAATTTTTCGAAATTTTGCTCAAAATTTTTTATTTTTTTTCTTTTCTTTATATATATATTTTTTTCCTTTTTATAATTTACTAGAATTAAGGTAAATTTTCGTGCATACTTGCACGATTTGGGTATTTAGATATAGTTTTTTTTCGTATCCTTACTAAAAACACACGTGTTTTGGTGGCCGGAAAATGTTGGTGCAAGAATTATTTGCCAGCTTTTGGCTACTTTTATATTTTAATATTATTTTTAATTTCAAATTTCGCGGGGTATATGCATATGACTTATCCCCGCACCGAGAAACGCGCGAGTCTGCGCGAGGAGTCGCAATTGGGAAACTGACAAGAAGCACAAGTAACGCCGTGAGTGCTACAATTTTCCCGTTTTTCCTATCTTCCAAGCTACCAAAACGACTGCAACTAGATGAAAACTAAGGTAGGTGCACTTTAGATATTTTATATGCATCGTTTTTACTGATTTCCTTTCAATAAACTTTACAATTACGTTTTTCAATTTCTTATCTCAAAATATTGGGTATTTCTCGAATGAGTGGTGTAAGTGGTGAACCAGCCAACCTAAACTCAACCCAACTTACGTTTGCACCCTCAATTACTTATTGCCGATTTTTGTGATTGGCTAAAATTTTGCCTTTGGCACAACCAATTCTATTTTTTTTAGGAAATGACGTAACAAGTCGTATATTCGTAAAGGGCAAACATTGTATTATACCATATTAACCTATTTTTTGTTCTGTTTGTTTTAGCTTTTAGGGGAATTCAGCTAAATATAACGAAAGTATTTAAAGATGCAATACAAATTAAATTAGGACTACAGCATAATAAGAACAGGAAAATAATGAAGTCAAGAAAAATTTTAAAATAACGCTACTTGTGACACACTTTCTAAGATTTGAGAAAACAGCACGTTCAAGATAAAAAGTTAAGTACTTTGCGCACTTTTATTAATCGTTTTAAATAAAATTTATTTGGCTAGGAAAAGGGCTTAAATTCTTTATTTGAGTCGTAGGCAATTATTTTGTCTGATGTGTGTCCGCAGATTGACTCGCGAGTCTCTTTTAACGACTAAACCGATTTAGGTTAAAAGTATTTGTTAAGAATAAATACAGAGTGTGTGTTAAAAATTATTTATAAAAATTGACAAATGTTTTATGTGTTTTACAATGAGAATGTATAAATTAAAGATTTTTTGGAATATTGGAAAAGAAGAGTAATTTAGCGCCAAAAAATTGCGAATGTCATAACATTGGTTGCGCATAAGTGTTAAAAGTGGTTTATAATAGATTTAGCAAAAAAAATTAAGTCGGAAAAACGTAGAGAAAGAGGAGGAGGAAATAAAGGCTCAAAAAAGGAGAAAATAACAAGATGATTTAAAGAAAATAAGTCCAATTAATAGATAAATATGAAGGGAAATTTTTATTAGATATTTGTTTTTAAAACCAGCAAAAAAAGTATAAATTTTGTCAAAATCGGTAAAATAGTTTTGAGTTGTTAGCATAGACGACAGACGTACAGACATGATTAAAAAAGACTCAATGTAAAAAGTAATAAATGCGATTATTTCTGGCTTTGCACGTTCATAAAATTTTAATTCGTTTTGTTACACAATGAGGAAGTATACAATAACATGTAGGTCACACACAAAAAACTTTTGCCTGCAATTTTTTCTTATTAATAGACTTAGGAATTTGATACAATTTTTACCGGCAGTATGTTAGAAACATTGTTTATAATTAAATTCTTGGAATGAAAAGCACGTGATATACTCAAAAAAGCTTTATTTAATGGGGAAAAAATTATAATTTTTTTTAACACAGGTTTTTAACACTTCATTTCAATGGAATTTTATTTTATCCACGCTTTTACAAAACTTCGTTCTTAACTAATTTTACCTGGTTATATTGTTAAAAAAGTACTGATAAATAAAATTATAAACAATATAAACAAATAAGATCTATAAAGAACAAATTAAAAATAAATATTTAAACAAAGCGTGCTTTGGGTTGGCCTTTAACAACTCGCTAATTACGTAAGATACGCAAGATATTCTCAGCATACGTAGCTGACAGAACCATTCTTTTCGGAAACGAGTTCTACAATACGACCACCAAAGGGCAAATTAAGATAAAAACTACAAGCTGGCTAATCTTGGTTTGTTTTGGTATGTTTTAGCTTTTAGTGAGAATATTATTACAAAATGCGAATAGATACAGAGGAACATAAAAAAGATGAAAAATTCAGCGCCAGGATAATTAATCATCTATAAAGTAATTATGCAATGGTACCAGCAAATTAATCCCAAGAAAAACCTTTAGCAGAGTTTCGGATCAGGGATAAAGTAACCACTAGAATAACAAGCATCATTTATTCATGCAAGTTAATCGTTCAACAAACATTTTTTTTGTTAATTTGAAAAGCATCAAAATAGACTTATAAAAGTAAAATATTTCAACACAAAATCCGCCATTTGTATGTTTTGTGTAATAGTAAGATAAAAATAAGATGTTTTTGTAATTTAAGAAAACTTGTGTAGGTCCAATTTTTAAAGAGTTTTATTAAGTGATAGCAAATAATTGCCTAAATTGTTAGAATTTGTTAAAGTTGGCAGACAACTTTAAAAGCAGATATTAAAAGAAATTAGGATACACTTATAAGATTTAAATATTCCTTGGAAAAATGAGATTGTGCTAACGTGAAGCAAATAAGGGTTTTTGAATTAAACCAATAATATTAAGAGAGTAAAGTATATTGATTGTATCAGTGGGTAAATGTAAAATAAGAATGGATATATTTGACTTTGCAACATACCGAATGCTCTGTTTTATTCTATCTTTTACTTGGCCAGGAAGTATAGAATATTACGTTGCAGGAGATACACAAGAACAAGACGTCCTAGGCCTAGGCAAAATAGAATATAAGATGGTAAAATGATTAATGCGATGTTAAAATGTTTAATAAGATGTTTAAGTGAATAATGAGATGTTAAAATGATTAATAAGATGTTAAAGTGATTAATAAGATGTTAAAATGGGTATAAGATGTTAAAATGAATACAAGAGGTTAACAAGGATTATAAGATGTAAAAATGATTACAAGATGAAATGATGAGTGGCAAAAAATACTGACAAAGCAGCTAAAGAAAGTTTAACAAAAAAAATTGTTCAGAGTTATATGATATTTAAAGTTGAGTTAAATAGTCGAACGAAGAACTTAGGGAATAATTTAGGAATTAGGAAAGATTTTTTTTACAGAACAGCGGAATATAACTAAAATAAATAAATAGAGTAAATTGTTCAAAGTGAATTAAACTAGAGCTTAATGTCAAAAAGTTATGTATGTCCATTGACAGCTTTTGTACATGTTTGTAATTATTTAACAGGGTAGATTTAGATTTGATAAATTAAACAATAATTTAATGTTAAAAGTACAGATGTGACTCTATATCTATTGAAAGCGTTGTACATGTTGGTAATAATTTAACAGGACATAGGTAATGTGGCTATGAAGTAGACAGATAAATGTAGAACATAGGAAAATTTGTGACAGCTCATAGACTTCTTTGTAAAACTAATTTTTTTTGATAAGCAAACATATTTTTGAAACAGTTTCTTTTGGAAATCGTTTAAATTATTACCAAGCTTTAGGTAATATTGTAAGAATAGACTGAAAATTTTAGGTTAAAAAAAATCTGAACAAAGTTTGTAATTTTTTCTGTAATTTTTTTTTCATGGACAGATCAGGAAATGACAACAATTCATGCCTTTTCATAGTTCAACCTTAAACAGAGCATATTATTTTATATCGGTTGTATGTATGTTTTCGATAAGTAATCATCGAAAAAGAAATGATAAAGAACAGTATTAAAAAGCTTAAATCCGGAAAAGCTAGCGGACCTGGGGGAATATATGCTGAAATGCTCAAATATAGATCAGAAAAACTACTCGAAAATCTCACATATATTATCAATCAATGCATAAACGGATATCCAGTACCTGATGATTGGAAAATTGCATTCATATCCTCAATACATAAAAAAGGAAACAAGCTGGATTGCAACAATTACAGAGGAATTTCAGTAACCAGTACTCTAAGTAGATTGTACGGGAGGATTCTTAGAGATCTAATAGAGAATGATTTTCACGAACAAGAAGAATAAGAGCAAAGTGGGTTTCGTGCAGGCAGATCTTGTAGTAATAATGTTTTTTGTCTTAAACAAGTAATTGAGAAAAGGAGCGCCAGAAATATAGAAACTCATGTTACCTTTGTGGACCTACAAAAAGCATATGATACCGTTCCAGTAGAACAATTATATACAGTGCTAGAGCAGACTAATATTAATTATACATACATAAAAGCGATAAAAGAACTATACAAAGGGTCAAGATCTAAAATTAAAATTGGAAATCGACTTTCAAAAGAATTCCTGGTAACGAAAGGCTTAAGACAGGGATGTTGTATCTCTCCAACTCTTTTTAAAATATATATCGCAGTAGCTCTAAAAAACTGGAAACGCAAAGTACACGGCATGGGAATACAACTTAACGACCGATTTACCATATACACACTACAGTTTGCTGACGACCAAATAATCGTAGCTAATGATAAAGAAGACATGGAGTATATGATGAGAAAGTTAACGGAAGAATACCAAAAGTGGGGGTTAACAGTGAACGTGGACAAGACACAGTACTTATGTATTGGAAACGAGTCAAGTGAAATAGAACTAGAGAATGGACAAACAATATCTCCATGCAATGAGTATGTATACTTGGGTGTCACATTTGATAAGACAGGAACAGACTGTAAAGAACTGGAAAAAAGAATAGTAAAAGCAAAAAAGGTTATTGGTTGTCTTAACAGTATTTTATGGAGCAGAGAGATAAAGAAGAATGTAAAATTTAACATATATGAAACAATGGGGAAAAGCACGCTGTTGTATGGAATAGAGACTTGTCGCGTAACAGAAAAATACAAAGCAAAAATGGAAAGTGTCGAAATGGATGCAATAAGAAGATCAATGAGAATATCCAGAACAGATCATAAAAGAAAGAATGGGAATCGACGGAAGCATAACGGATCACTAAAAGGCAACTGATATGGTACGGCCATGTACAACGGATGAGCGACGAAAGATTACCAAAGCAGGTCCTAGAATGGCAACCAATAGGGCGCATAAAAAGAGGGCGTCCTAAACTGGAATGGCAACAGTCAATCCAAAGATCAATGAGTCAAAAAAACCTGACGGAAGATGACTGTCAGGATCGAAGGAGGTGGAGAATAGGCGTCGGACAACATAGAAAAACGTTCTAAACCGACATAATAGTAGTAAAAACAATACATAGATAATTAAAAATGTTGTCATTTCTATGCCTTTTAAGTTTTATGAAGCTGTAGAATTTGTTTTTTGTAAATTAATTTAAATAATTGGATTTTAATGAGGATTTAAACATTTTATTATTGAGTAAAATAGGTTAAAGGTTTGACTGTCTTCGATTCAATAATTTGTCGCGGTTTTAGTAATTTTTCATTTTGCGTTCGTTTTATTTAATAAATTTATTTTTTTGGCGTTTCGAGACGTATCGCTTCTAAGGGAGGGGGTTGTGTTATGAAGCACCCTGTATAGTCAATTTAATAAGCAGTTGCAAACTTGCAAAAACAGTGATTGATTTAATATTAAAAATAATCGAGGACAGTCCAAAATGAGTGGCGATAGGGGACACTAGAAGGGGATGTTTGGCAGGGCGTAGTGCAGAGTTTGTGAAAGTTTCATGTGATGGGAGCCGAAAGTGCTCCCTCCAAGTTTATTAATGTAAGCAGTATTTAATATTATTAGTTCAGGGTACGCAGACAAGGTTAGGTTAGCTTTAATTATTTTTCATTCCAACATGTACAACATTTATCGCTTGCTTGAAATAAAAACTTTTAAAATATTTAAAAAATGATTGAGGGAAACCAGTTTTCAGGGTTACTTACGCAAGTAGAATTGATTGTAGTTTCCTTGTCATAATAATCATAAGACTGGTCCGACCTCTTGTTGGCTTACCTTCCATCTGAGTTTACCCCCAAACGTAAATAGTTGTTGATTTCTTTTATCGGGGATAAAATCTATTTTTTAATCCGTTTAGGAGCAAAAATTAGGTTTTAAGCCTGCGGATAAAATAAATCACGACAATATAGCAGCCTAAAAATACTTAAACTATTACCCTTTCACGATCTCTCCCTTCCCTACAGACCCACCCCACCATTATCCATGATCAAAAAAATTATTGTGTGTGTTTAAGACCACACGGCAGAACTGTAAACTTCAACAAGGCGAAATTAAGAATATTGGCCCATAACATATTCTGCAAAGCGGACCGAACCGAACTCTTCTGTGAACTGGCCTTCATCTGCATCATCATATCGCTCGCTGAATGTTTCTCACAGTTAGTCGACTCGAGTCGATTTTACCCGAATAAGCGTTACATAGCCGAGCCTGACGACTCAGTTCAATTCACTACCCACAAAAACTGCTAAACGCGCCTAAAGAAGTTTACACTTCAAAAATTAATAAGCTAGGTAAGTTTGACTTAATATTTAATAGACAAACTTTTTTGCTGTTGTTGATAGTCCAAGCAATGACTCTACTTGAGGAATCCGGTTGCTGCCGCTCTAACCCTTAAGCATTATAAGGTATTAAAGATGGCGGTCGATTAGGGATTAAAAAATTTAAAATAAAAATCAAGAATGGGGGCAATAAATATCTATTGGGGTTCCATTAAAAATAGTAAAAACCCCGACACCCTTCCCTTTTGGGACATTGTCAAAATGACGTAAAAGATATGTAATGTAAGTAAAATTCTTACAAAATAGTCAAAAATTAAAAGGGAAAGGGGTCGGTACTTTTACCATGTTTAATGGGACCCCAATAGCTATTGATTGCGCCCAGTCTTGATTATTATTTTGAAAATATATATACTTTTACATGCTTTGTAACGTGTCATTTTTACGTTTAAGACAACGTTACATATTTGTTTATTTAGGTAAATAATCAAGGCTCTTTGACTCGTCTTCTGTACACAAATCAAGGGTATTTTATAGAGCTAGGTTTGGAGGTTATATAGTGTCTAGGAAGTTACCTTAAAAGGAGGCATTCCATCGAATTACTGTGGACACTACGCACACCGTATTATCTGGACATCGTAATTGGAATTTAGGATCACAGGTTTCGGGAAAATCACATAAAACTTTTGTTTGTTTTGTTTATTTCTGTAGTTTCGTCGTTTACTTGACGTTCATAAAGTTAAACAGCTGTTATGCTGGGGAATGGCGGCGTTGCCGCATCACAAATGGTTTCAGTAACAGGAAGGAAACATTTGGATGAACATTTCATTCCCTTACGTTTATTTTCGAGGATATTGGGACAATCCGAACCTCATAGCTAGTTGTGACAGCACGAAAACATATTTAGGTTCACGGTTTGACCAGTAACAACCGAGGCTCCGGCCACTTTGATATCTTTATTAATTTGATAGGGAGAGGATGGAATAAATACGAGTCGTGCACTTTTGTAAATGGGAGATAAACGAGGGATAAAAACCAAGACTAAAAGAATAAACGAAATCGTGTGAGTTAACATCTGAACACTCTTGTGCCGAGCTTCTTAGCAGTAGTTCAGTGTGTATTTTTGGGTTCAGGTTCCAGAAACAACTTTATTACTGTAGAAATGTTTTACAAAAATGGCGTTAAACCATATGAATATTAGAGAAAACATTTATAAAGAGCGAAGGAAACTTTTGACTAAGACTGTAACTGGAGTGCAACTAAATTCTGCGCTCAGTATAACTTTACTCATATGGGAATTGGTTGAGTGTTCGAATATTCCTGGGTTTGATGCATGCCCTGGTCTTCAGTAATTGATTTTACAGTTGATGGTTTCAATGCTGAGCTTCTTACAGTCCGGTAGGCAAATGTTCGGACTATGTATGGAGGGTGTCTCGACGTCCTTGTTATAAAAATTTCAACCGTGGAAATAGATCCGACAACACCTCAATGCACGTTTTACATACTTTCAATGTCCCCTTGGTCGGTGCTGGCCCCTACATACCGGTATGGAACTATTGCTGTATTTCCTCATTGGTTAGTTTGAAAACCGCGGGTCTTTTCTTCCAGTCTCGTGTTACTGTCCCCACTCCCCACCACATTTGAAAAACGGTTTCCGGCCACTTCATTTTTTGTGTTCTGCCTGGTCTGTGGCTAACAAATTTTGGCTGGGTCGACAACAGTTTCTGGGATCGCCTTTGTTTTTGGTTTTTGGCACTGCAGCGAATTGCAGGAGATATCCCAGAAACTGTAGAAGTGAGTCCGTCGTGTCTAGGCGTAATCTAGAGTGACGCTTGCACCCTTTTGAGGGGATTTTAAGTCGGCCTACGCCATTTGTACGGGGAAGAGCATTGGTAAGTTCGATTTTATTTTTTTCATTTTTTTTTATTATTTGAGGACTCTTCAAGATAATATTCGCCTCCCAAATTGTAATTATTTTTCGTGTGAAATGTACTTTTTTTCTGACAAAAGACGTGGGGAATTTTTGGCGTTTTTATATTTTTCTTTTAACCACGTGTTGGGTAAAAACTATATATTGTTTTTCTCCTTTGTCTACAGCCCTGTCCATTCCATCGACAGCGGTGCTGGACGCTGGTGGGAAGCCGGACGAGCCAGTTGTAACCCTGGGAAAGGTACGTAGGGTTATTTTAGTTCATCTGTTTAAATCTGCTGTATTTTATTGAGTCGACATGGGGTTCTCCAGGAAACTGAAACATTTCATTTTCCACAGGGTTCTACGCTCGGGCAAGAATCCCACAACCTTTTCACAACCATGTGCTGCCCTAGTACCATGTGCTAAGGGATCTTTAGGGGAGGCGCGGGCAAACCAGGAGCAGCAGTAGCAGTGAGGAGGTGTCTGGACAACTCCAGGTTTACAAACTAGAACACACATTTATACATAAAATAATCAAGGACCAAGGTAGGAGCAAGCCTTAATATAATTTAACATCTCTTGTAAACGCAAGGTAAAGGTATGACGTCATAACCAAAATTTTGCGGAGTATCTACTAAGTTGACTTGTTTTCCCTCATTTCATTTATTTAAGACAATTTCTCTTGTGAAATTTGGAGTGTTTTGCTACTTAGGCCCTGACTTGTTCCACTACATTTCATTCATTTTTTTTCCTATTTCATGTTTTTGGTAATACTTCCAGTTTTACCTTTTAGAATAAACAAGATGAACTAATTTTTTTGTATTATTTGTGCAACCCGATGACCAACTTTGCGGAGACGAAAGAGAGATTAGATTATATGTTTTAGCGGTTTCTTTACACTGTTTTACCTCATGGGGTGGATCTCGGACTGGGTTGCTGGTTGTCTCATTCTACCCAACGTAGAATGATGACAGCAGATATTTGGTCCAGATCTCCCCTATGATGGAACGATTTTGGAAGTGTATTTTTTTTACAATCATTCATATAATTGAGTCCTATGCTACTGACTCAGATGTAGGTACACTATGACCTGTTAAAGGAGTCCATCTACCTGTAAAGTGCTTCTAGTCTTATCATTTTGATTCAGTTAAAAATCTTTTAGAATTTTATCTCGTTTATTAGTCAATTTTTTTGGTTTTTTTAATTACACAAATACTCTGGAAGCCTCGGAAGTAGGTAGAATTTCATTGTTTAGCTACAACGTTTGGGTTGAACTGTATTTTATTTAAGATCTTCTTTGTAAAACATTGGTATTAAATAATGTGGCGCACTTAAAATTTTCTTATTTCTGACCCCCCCTTCTCCACTGTATAAAAGTTACCGGGCATATCAATGTTTTACCTAGCTGGAAAATACAGTTCTGCTTCCAGATATTCGTTTAATTATTCAGTGGGTTTTTTGTGTCACAAAATGGCGGCAACATCTTTAAGCTGCCACAAATGTCACACAACGCATTTTAATAGGCCACAAATTGGCGTCCAACGTGTGTTTTTGGCTAGTGTTTTAACATCTGATGTAATTTTTTTTGGTTTTTTTGAATTTAGAAAAAAAAAGAGAAAATTATTTTTAAATTTTTTTTTTGAAAAAATTTTTTTGTGGTACAGCCAAAGCCAGGTTAAAGGCTTTCAGTGGCTGTGGGTGGTCTTGACACTCAATCATTTTTTTTAATGAAAAACAAGATCATTGGTTTTCGGAAATAACACTTTTTAAATATTTTTTGGTAATATTGGTTGATTTGGAACTCGTTTTGTTGTTTTAGTGATTCTCATAGTTTTTGTTAGCTTATCTTCACAAGTTTTTCTTGGAAAATAAAATATTACTTTTTATGTATTAAGGAAGAATAAGTGGATATAAAAACATGGGAGTTTTTATTCAGCAGCCTCCAAATCATGTTCTTAATTCTTTAAAGTTTTTTTGTATGAAAAACATGTTTTAATTTTTTTTAAAGAAAAATAAATACAACAATGTAAATTTACTTCAATTGTTTTTTGTTGATTTATAGGTGGATGGACCTCCAGACATAGTCTTTTTAGGTTTAAATATATGCCAGAAGTAGTGTGTTTTTTCTAACAATTTTTTTTGCAGGTTGCCTACTACTAATATGTTATTATTTCCTGCTTGTGATAAGATAGAAATTAATTAATATTAAACAGATTATTTTTTTGGTCAGTCAATTTATTTAGGTCAACAAGTTTTTTTTGATTTTAATTTTTTGTGGGATATCACCAGTTGGAAATTGGAATATTTTTAGAGGGTTTCACACAATTTTTTCTTGGCTGAGTTGTTTTAAAGTAAATATAGCTTAACAGATGGTAGCTTTGTTTAGTTGAAAGTATTAATTAGTAATGAAAGAAAAGGAAAATGAGTTTATTTTGCTTTGTCATTTTCTTTTCTTGGTTTTTTTGGTGGTAACTGTTGGATGACAATTAAGATCTTACGTCACTCAGTTACATCGGGTCAGAGGAGGGTACTACTTATAGTTAGCTCGGAAGTTTAGGGAACACAAGGCTAAAACTCCTAGAGCAACATATTGGCTGAAGATCAACGCCAGAGGTCCAGTTAACATTTTTTTTTGGGGTATTTTTTTTGGAGCAGTTTTTTTTAGGTCTTTGGTTGCCAGTTTAGTTGTCTAGTTGTGTTTTTGTGACTGGTCAAATTTTTTTGGTAGAAAATACAGCGTTGGGCTTTGGAGTGCATTTTTTTTTAAAATGACCTACGGGTATTTCTATCAATTAAAGTTTTCTGGTTCACAATTATTTTTTTCTGTATTTTTTTTCTGCGTTCAGGTCATAGCTTGGTCATAGCCATTGGAGAGCAAACATTTATGTTTGAGCCTTGAGAAGCTCTGCCTGCTCCGGATTGAATACAGAGAAGATGAATTTGAAGACCAACCAGATATAATACCACAAAAGAAATGTTTGACTGAGACAGATATAGATATAAGTTTTTTGATTTTTTTTAGTTCACTTGTAAAGTTCAGTAAATTTTTTAAGTGATGTCATTTTGAGTCAGTGAATTTAAGAGAGACTTTCAACTAAATATAAATGCTAGGCGGTGGTAATTGGTAAAAATATTTCAAAATATAACTTAATTTTTCTTAAAAAGATTATTTTTTTTTCTGTAAACATAACTTCTCGAATTCTTGTTTTGGTCAAAACGGTTTGTATAGTGGTCGTAGTTTTAAAGGGTGACCAGACAGGTTATATTTTTTTTGGGGGACCAAACAGGAATGTCTTGAGTTACAAAAGGTGAATTTTTTTTCGTCTTAGTTGATCAGGCAGGAATAAATAAATCTTTTTACTTCCAAATCATAATTTTAAATAACAAGATTTATTGGTTAAGTGTTTGGGTCTTATAGTGAAAAACGTTTTGTTTTTGAGGATACTGGTATGATATGAAATTATTTTAATTTCATGCCAAATGTTGGTTGACCGCAGATATGCTAGTCTTCAGTTTTTTCGTTAGTTTGCATTTCAGGACAGTGGCGTGTACTTAAGGGGGCCTGTCATCTGCGCCCATTGTAAAGCAACTTCCAACTTACTTGCTTAGCTTTTTCACTTAATCTTCGTTTTGTTGCTTCTGAAATTAAAGCGTTATGTTGGATAACGATGGATGGTGTTAGACTGAGAAAGTACCTAGGTATTTAGGGATGAAAACTTGGAAGTTGTGGACAATTGGGAAATAATTTTTTTATTTCATTTTTTTTTTTAATTTTAAAATAATTTCATAGTGGTGACCTCAAATAATGAAGCAAATTTTTAAATTATAATACACTTTTGTGGAATAAATGGGAAAGTGTTCAGGTTAAACAATAAACTTAAGATCATTGATTTCTAAAAAAAAAGATTTCAATCTAAGAATAAATTTAAAAACAATAGGTTTTCTTTGATGCGACTAAACAATGAAGAGGGCATATATTTTTTTTGTTATGCCTAATATGATAGTAGTACCTTTTGTATTGCAATAATTAGGGGTTTTCCTCCCGCGAGCTGGGTGGAAATGGAAGAAATGTTTGGTTCGGAGTGTAGAAATCGAGGAACGAGGACTTCCTGCTAATCTTTTTAGGATTTCGCAACTTCGGTTTTCGCTAAATTACAATACATCCAAATTTGGCCTACAGGCTGAATCTCACATTTTCCAGGACCTTGCAGATTCGCGGAGAAAGACAAATTTTGTGATCTGTTTAGTTATGATAGGAATTAAAATAGTAACATGCACATAAAGGAACTAGATATATCTAGGTTGGAAATTAGTAAGTGAACACTGATCTGAACAATTTTCCATAATAGTGTCCTATTTTCACAGGGTGCTTCAAAATATCTTCACCCTTTCTTTGAAATAAGATATTGTTTCGCCTGTAGGCGTTTAACCGGTTAAAAGATATATAGGGTGCAGATGGGATTGGAATGGAAATCACAAGTTTTTTGGGTTTATTGACATTATACTTAGGAAATAGGGGAAATCTCTAATAAAAAGATTTTTTTGGTTTTAGGCCGAGTTTTGTTGATATAACAAAAGTTTATTTGGGGCCGGGAGTATATTATGCTCTTTTAAATAATAAGATAATTTTTTTGCTTCTTGATTTTTGTTGTCTGGTTTTTACGCAGGATTATTCCCAACTGATTCATTTCAAAATATCATTTGTAGGTGATAGGGTTTCATTAGCCCTTGTACATTTGGTAATTTTGCTTTGAATAATGGTTTTGGAGGGGGCCCAACTTAATTTTATATCTCGTGAACTCCAGGAGAATAAGGATCTGAGAATGTATTAAGCAGTAAAATTTTTTTATGTTGTGTGTAAAAACACTTGAGTAGGCAGATTTAGTTTTACAATATTCTTATAGGTGAACCTTGACATTGTTTTCATATTTGTTTTTTGAAAGTGCACGCAAGATAATTTTTTACGGGGTTGAGTGCAAAGTTTGAAACTTAGGTTCACATTATAGTGGTACAGTAAATAAGTACTCACGTGTTTATTTCTTTTAGTAATAATTTTAAACAAATACACTAACATCGTTTGCTTTTTTGAACATAACTATTTTTTTTACTTTTCCTAAACTGATTGGTTTTTTTTGCAATTACGATTTTTATACCTTACGATTCTTAAGTAAATTTAATTTTCAACATTTTTTTTTTGTATAGTAAATTAATTTTTCTAGCTCATTTACTTTCCACATTCCCACAGTTTTGGGAGAGGAAAGGGAATTGACAACTGTTTTTTTTAAAGGAAAAGAACAAAAACTGTTGCATGACAACTCGAATAAGATTTTCCTGGTGTTGATTTTATTAATTTTTTTTAAGGTTCACTAATAGGAACTGCAACCCCACTTAAACATTTTAATTTTTTTTTGAAAATATTTTTTAAATATTTTTTTTTAAATATTTTTTTTAAGGAAGGAAACTTGATTTTCTTGTTAGAAAATTTTCTTTTTGATGCATAGTAGTACCTTGCCCTACAATGGTTTTACCAGTTTATTTAAATATTTTTTTTTTCTGAATTAAAATATAATATCATTTCAAACACTCGCGTTTTAACAACCTATCATCATTTGTTTTAATTTTTTTCTCCCTACTCCAAAGTACCATCAGGGTAGAGTAATATTTTGGAAATTTTAGTGAGCCAATTCATTTTTATTATTATTGGGCTACTGTGGGCTTCACCAAAATTTTTTTTTTAAGTTTTTTTTTTGGGCACCTTTCGGTACGATCCTAAGGTCTTCTTGACCATGGTTTGCATCAATTTAGTTAAAATATTGGGAATTTCATTTTAACGATTATTAGAGAGTTGCAGTCCTACCAAGACGTTATTTGTGTAAATTTTTTATTACCATCGGTAATTTTTTTTTTAAATTTTCTTTAAATTTTTTTAATTACACACAACATCCTTACTAGTCTAATTCGACGCAATTTCAGCGAGCGGAGTTTTTTTTTTAATTGAGCATATTTTACGATTTCTATAACATGAACATCTGTTCCGATGTTTATTGCGTTCACTTATATATTAAGGGATGATGTGACCTTAAGCAATGCATGTTTCGTGTAAACTCAGAGTAGGTAAGCAGGTTAAAGTGGGTTTTGATTTATTATTTTTAGAAAAATCATTGTATACGGCGATTTGGGTTTTTTTGAGGAGTTTATTAGTGGAGCCGTTCTGCAATAGCAGGAGTATACCCTAGCGTTAACTGTGTACAACAGCTTTGGGATTTTTTGTTATAGGTAGTCTGTTGTACGTTCCATTTAGGGATAAATTTACCTATTCGGTTGCTGAGGTAAACAAACATCACTTAACGTTAATTTTAATCCAGTTCAGCTAGGATAAGCGCAATTATTTTTTTTGGTTTTACTCACGCAGGAGTGGAACATAAGACCTAAACACTGCCAAAACTCTTGTCTCTCTTTTATTTTTTTTAACTTTTTTTTTATGGCTACTTGTTAATTCTAATTTAGGATTTAAGTAGTTATTTCTCTCTGCAAGGTTGGATGTCATAGTTGGTTGTACAAATACTTAATATAAACTATGATTACATTTTTAAATGCAAATAAATTTTATTTTCTTACTGCTCCGGTGTTCTTCGATTTTGTTCGCGTCTGCCCGTATTTAAGTTTTATATTTTCTACATTTGTGAGAAAATTTATAGTGATTTTCACTGGTGAATTTAAAGTGAACTTTGTGTTTGTTATTGCGTGGTTTAGTTTTTATAATTGGGAGGTATAATTAACAGTTTTAATTAAAGTTTAAAGTTTGGATATAAAAGGCACCATGGCTATTTCTTTGAGTCGGTTGTCTGACATAAGGTACTTAGTCAAGGACGAATTAATCTATGAATTAACATGGAGAGGCATAGCCATTGGATCGGTGGAAGAGATGAAGCAACAGCTCATACTGATTAGACAGAGAGAAAGGACCGATGGGAGTATGAGATACCCTCCGTATCCCTTTAAATTTGGCCAGGATGCTTTTAGCTGCATGAAGAAGCTAGATAGTCTAGTACCGCTGGTAGAGAAGTTTAGAAAAATCGCTGTAAGGTTGGAACATGTGTTGGCCAGGATAAATAACATGAATCCGTCTAACTTTGAAGAAAGCCAAACGAAAGGCATACTGGTTGCGGAAACTTTGAGTTTGATTGGGAGGTTGCAGAGCCAAGCAACAGATTTACTAAGAGTTGGCGTTACCTCAGATGATGATGAAGCATCTGAAACCCAATCAACGAGTCGAAGCTCAGACCACTCGACAAATGCTGGCAACACACCTAACCAGTCTCATTTCCCGCAACCACAGCTCTCAAGCACACAAAGAACAGCTCAACAGCCCACAAACCAACCGTCGGTCATTGCTGCATTGCAAATGCAAGTGCTAACGAACCCAACTCAAACATCAGTACAAGCACCACTCCCTATGCCGATTGAGAATTACGGTACAACAGCTTTTCAGTATCAACAACCGTCTACCGTTCCTTTGAGTTTAGCTGCCCTCCAAAGTAGCATAGCACCAATTGCTCAGTCACGACCATTTTCATGTTCGTCGCCAGTACCAATGTCAAGTGATCCTGGTACTTCATATCACGTTGCACCTGTACCTCCGCATAAGTGGAACTTAAAGTTTACAGGCGAGAGGGGTACAATCTCCGTCACCGCATTTTTCGAGAGAGTGGACGAGTTGAGTCAGGCTAGAGGAGTCAGCAAAAAGGTTTTACTGAATTCGGGCATTGATCTTTTTGAAAAGTCAGCTTATACTTTTTACAAAGATGTACGTAGAGAAGTCCATACATGGGAACAGCTGGAACAGAGGTTCATGGCAGAATATCTTCCTTCTTCATATGGCGAGAAGCTATTGAAGGAGATTCAAAAACGTAAACAAGGCCCTGGAGAGTCTATAGGTACCTATATTGCTGTCATGAATACATACTTCCAAAGACTTGGCTGTCCTGTTTCCGAAGAAGCAAAATTAGCTATCGTCTTCAGAAATATCGCGGACATCTATAAAAATGGGTTAATTGCTACTGAGGTCAATAGCCTATCACATTTAAAGGATCTGTGTCGTAGAATAGACCAGAGATATGGTTTAGAAGAGGAGAATTTTACACCTAGGAAAAACCAATCAATCGAACCTGACTTGGCCTACGTTGACGTAGAGAGCGACAGTGACGATTTTCCAACAGGGATCGATACAATTCAAATATCAGGTGCCGGGACATCAAATCAACAGAATTTGAATATTCCTGATAATAGATTTAACAGAGATAGGCAGCAGCCAGCAAGCAGTTCCGCTGCTAGGGCTGATAGAGATAGACAGCAACCAGCTAGTGGTCAGGCTAGTGTAAATGACAGAGATAGACAACCACCACAAGGTGCTAGGTCTGGTAGGGCGAATAGGGACGTGGTATGTTATAGATGCAACCAAACAGGGCACATGGCACTCGGTGCGCATTACCTAGAGGCAAACAGTGCTATTCGTGTGGTCAAGCAGGGGTTACAGTAAGAGAATGTCGTAATTGTAATCGTCAGGGAAACGGACCCAGGCGCTCGTAGGTGGTCGACCTTCGAGTCAGCCTGAACAAGCATCGACCGATAGGCTAACGTACGTCTTAGATTATGTGATAAGTCATGCTCGTAAAGATGAGAGGCCTTATTTAGAGGTGGATGTGCTCGGAAATAAGTTATTAGGTTTGTTGGATTCCGGGGCTTCACGTACCTTTTTAGGGAATCATGGTTGGTCAATCATCGAGAGGTTTGGTTTTTCACTTGATACGACAAAGAAGACGAGTTGTATTGTGGCAAATGGTCAAAGCACGAGTAGTATTGGGACAGTGCAGCTTCCTATGCGAGTTCAAGATAAATTTAGGTTAATAGAGGTCGTCGTCGTTCCTGAGTTGCCGCACACTTTGATTTTAGGATTAGATTTTTGGATTTCGATGGGGATAGTACCGAACTTAAGTACTAATGAGTGGCACTTTGCCGATAATAAAGATGTGATTTGTTCTTTAGAAACACCAGACCAACAAACTACTCTTACGCCTTATGAATCAGAACGACTAGAGGAATTGGTCGATAAATATAAGACTATGATGGGTGACTCACTAGGATGTACAGACAGGGTAGAGCATAAGATTACAACAGATGCAGCACCGATAAGACAACGTTCATATAAGGTCTCACCGGTCATTCAGAAACTTATTGATGACGAAATCGACGAAATGCTGAAAATGGATGTGATAGAACGTAGTAGTAGTTCATGGGCTTCACCAGTGGTAATGGTTCAAAAGAAAAACACAAAGAAATATCGTTTCTGTGTAGACTACCGCAAATTGAACTCAGTGACGGCGCGTGATAGTTATCCTTTACCACTCGTATCCGAGACTCTTGACAAGTTGAAAGATGCTAAGTACTTGTCAACTTTAGATATCAAAAGCGCTTATTGGCAAGTACCAATGGAAGAATCATCGAAGCCACTAACAGCATTCATCTGTCGACGAGGTCTCTTTCAATTTAAGCGTTTACCATTTGGTCTTCATAATGCACCTGCAACTTGGCAGACTCATAGATAGCATCATAGGAAACGATTTAGACCCCTACGTGTACGTATATCTCGATGACCTCGTAATTGTCACACAGAGCTTTTCTGAACATCTTAGAATTCTTGAGGAAGTCCTACGAAGATTGCAGAATGCAAAGATAACGGTAAGTTGGGAGAAATGCCAACTGTGTAGGCCAGAAATGACTTATTTAGGTTTCGTAGTGGACCGTCGAGGCATCCGAGTTGACCCTAATAAAATTAAAGCCATGTTAGAGCTCCAGAGGCCAAGAACTGTCAGAGAAGTTCGTAGAGTTGTAGGTACAATATCCTGGTATAGACGTTTCATAGAGAATTTTTCAGCGATAATAGCTCCGATTACAGCTCTAACTAAGAAAGATCAAAAGTTCGATTGCGACTGCACCGATTCTTACATGTCCAGATTATACCAAAGAATTTGTCATTCAAACAGACGCATCAGGATATGGAATAGGAGCATGTTTAACGCAGCCTTATCCTGAAGGAGACAAAGTCATATGCTATTTGAGTCGATCTTTGACTAAGCAAGAACGTGTTTACACGACCACCGAGCGAGAATGTTTGGCATTGGTTTGGGCGATAGAGAAGCTCCGGCCTTATATTGAGGGGATCTCATTTAAGGTCATTACAGATTATTTTAGCTTAAAATGGCTTCATAGCTTAAAAGAGCCCAGTGGGAGACTTGCTCGTTGCTCTGTAAAACTGCAGCAATATGACTTTGAAGTAATCCATCGGAAAGGGAAAGATTTAGTTGTCCCGGACATGTTGTCTCGTGCAGTACCTATGATTGATACAATTTCGCAGCCCAGAGACGTTTCAACAGCAATTAAAGATCGATGGTACCAAAAGATGGTAAAGAGGGTCGTAGAATCACCGTTAAAATTTATGAACTGGAGATACACTGATAATAAGTTGTATAAATATGTCAAACAAGAATACCCTCAACTTTCACCATCTAACGAATATTGGAAAGAGGTAGTCCCCAAAGACCATAGGCGTAGAATTATTGGAGAAGCTCACGATCCTCCTACCGCAGGACACATGGGTGTGTATAAAACCTTCCACAGACTGGCAGAAAAATATTATTGGCCAAAAATGCGCCAGGACGTGGCAACTTTTGTAAAGAAATGCTTTGTCTGTGCAGCTCATAAAGGTGATACACAAGGTGTATCTGATCAGATGATCTCTCACCCAAAACCAACTCGTCCTTGGGAAATTATCTCAACAGATTTATGTGGACCTCTACCTCGTTCGACAAAGGGTAATTGCTGGATTCTCGTCGTTACGAACTATTTGAGTAAGTTTTCCTTAGTTTTTCCAATGCGAACAGCCCCTACTCAAGCTGTTGTCAAGCATCTTGAGGAGCAAGTATTTATGGTCTTCGGAGTACCCCGTTTGATACGTTGTGATAATGGCCCTCAGTACAAAAGTAATGAGTTTAAGCGTTTTGCTGAGAGTTATCAGGTTAAAATTCAGTATAATCCGTATTATCACCCCAGAGCAAATCCAACAGAAAGGACGAATCGTACGTTAAAAACCATGTTATGTTGTTATGTGAAAGACAACCACAGGAAGTGGGACGAACAAATACATAAACTTGCCTGCGCGATTCGTACTGCAACCCATGAGACAACCAGGATGTCTCCTTTCTTTGTTAATTTTGGTAGGAATATGTGTTTATCAGGAAAAGATTACTCCACCCAATTTTGTTATCTGAAGAGAATGGTGTACAAACTGCAGCTGAAAGTTAGAACGAAGGTTTCCGGAAGGGTACCCAACTTTGTTGTGGGTCAGCGTGTTTGGAAGAAGAATTATGTGTTGTCAGATGCTGCGAAGTTTTTCTCGAAGAAGTTAGCACCGAAATTTGTTGGTCCTTATGTGATTAGGAATAAAATTTCTCCTTGGATATTTGAGCTTCAGGAACCATCGGGTAGAGTACTACCAGGGAGTTGGCATGCCAAAGACCTTAAGTCTGCAGCGGACCTCTCCGATTAACCTTTTTAGGTTAATCGTCTTGAAGTTGGGGGGGGGGATTATGTAACGTGTCATTTTTACGTTTAAGACAACGTTACATATTTGTTTATTTAGGTAAATAATCAAGGCTCTTTGACTCGTCTTCTGTACACAAATCAAGGGTATTTTATAGAGCTAGGTTTGGAGGTTATATAGTGTCTAGGAAGTTACCTTAAAAGGAAGGCATTCCATCGAATTACTGTGGACACTACGCACACCGTATTATCTGGACATCGTAATTGGAATTTAGGATCACAGGTTTCGGGAAAATCACATAAAACTTTTGTTTGTTTTGTTTATTTCTGTAGTTTCGTCGTTTACTTGACGTTCATAAAGTTAAACAGCTGTTATGTTGGGGAATGGCGGCGTTGCCGCATCACAAATGGTTTCAGTAACAGGAAGGAAACATTTGGATGAACATTTCATTCCCTTACGTTTATTTTCGAGGATATTGGGACAATCCGAAAATCATAGCTAGTTGTGACAGCACGAAAACATATTTAGGTCCACGGTTTGACCAGTAACAACCGAGGCTCCGGCCACTTTGATATCTTTATTAATTTGATAGGGAGAGGATGGAATAAATACGAGTCGTGCACTTTTGTAAATGGGAGAGAAACGAGGGATAAAAACCAAGACTAAAAGAATAAACGAAATCGTGTGAGTTAACATCTGAACACTCTTGTGCCGAGCTTCTTAGCAGTAGTTCAGTGTGTATTTTTGGGTTCAGGTTCAGAAACAACTTTATTACTGTAGAAATGTTTTACAAAAATGGCGTTAAACCATATGAATATTAGAGAAAACATTTATAAAGAGCGAAGGAAACTTTTGACTAAGACTGTAACTGGAGTGCAACTAAATTCTGCGCTCAGTATAACTTTACTCATATGGGAATTGGTTGAGTGTTCGAATATTTCTGGGTTTGATGCATGCCCTGGTCTTCAGTAATTGATTTTACAGTTGATGGTTTCAATGCTGAGCTTCTTACAGTCCGGTAGGCAAATGTTCGGACTATGTATGGAGGGTGTCTCGACGTCCTTGTTATAAAAATTTCAACCGTGGAAATAGATCCGACAACACCTCAATGCACGTTTTACATACTTTCAATGTCCCCTTGGTCGGTGCTGGCCCCTACATACCGGTATGGAACTATTGCTGTATTTCCTCATTGGTTAGTTTGAAAACCGCGGGTCTTTTCTTCCAGTCTCGTGTTACTGTCCCCACTCCCCACCACATTTGAAAAACTGTTTCCGGCCACTTCATTTTTTGTGCTCTGCCTGGTCTGTGGCTAACAAATTTTGGCTGGGTCGACAACAGTTTCTAGGATCGCCTTTGTTTTTGGTTTTTGGCACTGCAGCGAATTGCAGGAGATATCCCAGAAACTGTAGAAGTGAGTCCGTCGTGTCTAGGCGTAATCTAGAGTGACGCTTGCACCCTTTTGAGGGGATTTTAAGTCGGCCTACGCCATTTGTACGGGGAAGAGCATTGGTAAGTTCGATTTTATTTTTTTCATTTTTTTTTATTATTTGAGGACTCTTCAAGATAATATTCGCCTCCCAAATTGTAATTATTTTTCGTGTGAAATGTACTTTTTTTCTGACAAAAGACGTGGGGAATTTTTGGCGTTTTTATATTTTTCTTTTAACCACGTGTTGGGTAAAAACTATATATTGTTTTTCTCCTTTGTCTACAGCCCTGTCCATTCCATCGACAGCGGTGCTGGACGCTGGTGGGAAGCCGGACGAGCCAGTTGTAACCCTGGGAAAGGTACGTAGGGTATTTTAGTTCATCTGTTTAAATCTGCTGTATTTTATTGAGTCGACATGGGGTTCTCCAGGAAACTGAAACATTTCATTTTCCACAGGGTTCTACGCTCGGGCAAGAATCCCACAACCTTTTCACAACCATGTGCTGCCCTAGTACCATGTGCTAAGGGATCTTTAGGGGAGGCGCGGGCAAACCAGGAGCAGCAGTAGCAGTGAGGAGGTGTCTGGACAACTCCAGGTTTACAAACTAGAACACACATTTATACATAAAATAATCAAGGACCAAGGTAGGAGCAAGCCTTAACTATAATTTTTCCATATATAATTTTCACAATATAATTTAGACATAATCTTTTCCAATATAATTTTTTACAGTATAATTTAACATCTCTTGTAAACGCAAGGTAAAGGTATGACGTCATAACCAAAATTTTGCGGAGTATCTACTAAGTTGACTTATTTTCCCTCATTTCATTTATTTAAGACAATTTCTCTTGTGAAATTTGTGTTTTGCTACTTAGGCCCTGACTTGTTCCACTACATTTCATTCATTTTTTTTCCTATTTCATGTTTTTGGTAATACTTCCAGTTTTACCTTTTAGAATAAACAAGATGAACTAATTTTTTTTGTATTATTTGTGCAACCCGATTACCAACTTTGCGGAGACGAAAGAGAGATGAGATTATATGTTTTAGCGGTTTCTTTACACTGTTTTACCTCATGGGGTGGATCTCGGACTGGGTTGCTGGTTGTCTCATTCTACCCAACGTAGAATGATGACAGCAGATATTTGGTCCAGATCTCCCCTATGATGGAACGATTTTGGAAGTGTATTTTTTTTACAATCATTCATATAATTGAGTCCTATGCTACTGACTCAGATGTAGGTACACTATGACCTGTTAAAGGAGTCCATCTACCTGTAAAGTGCTTCTAGTCTTATCATTTTGATTCAGTTAAAAATCTTTTAGAATTTTATCTCGTTTATTAGTCAATTTTTTTGGTTTTTTTAATTACACAAATACTCTGGAAGCCTCGGAAGTAGGTAGAATTTCATTGTTTAGCTACAACGTTTGGGTTGAACTGTATTTTATTTAAGATCTTCTTTGTAAAACATTGGTATTAAATAATGTGGCGCACTTAAAATTTTCTTATTTCTGACCCCCCCCTTCTCCACTGTATAAAAGTTACCGGGCATATCAATGTTTTACCTAGCTGGAAAATACAGTTCTGCTTCCAGATATTCGTTTAATTATTCAGTGGGTTTTTTGTGTCACAAAATGGCGGCAACATCTTTAAGCTGCCACATCACACAACGCATTTTAATAGGCCACAGCTTAAGGGTGCCATAGCGGGAACAACCCATATACATATATTTTTACACATACAGAGAAAACTGTATCAGTCTGTCCTTTACAAATCCCGCACATTGGTCTGCGATAAAGACAAACTTATACTTAATTAATGTGCTTAATATATTTATTTAGTAATGTGTGCTTCACGAAATGAAAGTTGCCATGGGTTAGAACTTGACAAGTTCTACACCCCGATGGGTCTACTAAACAATAAGTCAGACCTTTCTTTTTAGGTACCTAGCTTATTATTTTTTTTATCATAGGTAATAGCAGCGTTTAAAAAAATATTTTAGGGTCACGGAAATCACCCTGTCGAAGATAGATTTTACTTATCTGCTCATATACGTATATCCTTTTGCATATTGGCACCAATCAAACGGCGGTGTTGGTAGTTGCGATGGCAAAATCCCGTACCTATATTTTTGGAAAGAGCGAAAGCGCCAGAAGAACATTTATTTAAAGTTGTTTTTATATTTACTTTAGTTCATAAAATATTGGAAAAATATATTTTTAAAAAAATTGAAAATGCAGTTTTTAAATTGCACAATCTACTGGTCAAACGACATGCAAGAGTGATTTTTTTTGTTTCTTTCATCTTCCGTTGCCGAGATATGGAAGATTTAATTTCAAATATTTAAGGGGCGGTGAGGGGGAATTACTAGAGGGGGGGCGGCCAAGATAGATTTTTATTATCAGCAGGCACCCTAATTTACCTTAAATGCAGGTTAAGCCCGATTTTGCTAATTATCTTAATGACTACCATATCAGAAACATGCCCAGTTTTGGCGTAATGACCTAAATCAAAGAGTGCTACTGCGCGTGGGGTTAACGGAACCCCATGGATATGTACCTTTCTGAAAAGAGCGAAAATGGTGGAAAAATATTTATACAGACATTTTTTTCGTATCTGGTCTGGTTTAAAATATGGACAAAAAAAATAAAAAATTTTGAAAATACATACTTTTGATTATATCTTGTTTAATTTTCGAGATATGCAATAGAGACAAACAACAGTGAAAAAATTTTTCTTGTATCTCTGCTGGTTGCTGAGATTGAAGAATTAATTTTAAGGGGTTGAAAGGGTGAAGGGGGTATGACCGAGAGGGGGGCAGGCCAAGTAGTCAGGAGTCACCCCAAGTTTCAAAAACTATACCTTGGCAGCCATCATCATTTAAGTGCAGTCGAAATGCCCTACGCCGCTCTACTATGAAACATACTCTCACAAAATTCAATGGATTGGATGAAGAAGACATAAGTGAAGCAGATATAGCAAACAATTTAAACAAAAAAAAAAAATCTCAGTAAGAATTATAAAAACAGTTAAGAATCAATTAGTTCCAATTTTAAAACATTTATTTATATTATCTTGGAAACATCCTCCGAGGATATGAATTTTTCGTTGTTTCCAGGGCAAGCTGGTAATCAGTAAAAAATGGTATTCCTACCAGAAAAACCTCCTACGGCATATAGTCGATCCCCGATGACGGCAACCTCGACATTAGCTCTGGGAGTTGTCATGGTGGGCCCTACGGTCCATGTCTGAGTCTGGTCATCGAATATTTCTGTCGTGCTTAACGATTGCGTACCGTCCGAGCCACCGACAAGAACCAGGCGGTTTTGTAACACTGCGACTCCACCACCTCGACGGGCAGCTACAATGGGCTAAAATAAATTAAAATGGTTTTCCAGTCCTATGCACGTACTTCTCGATGTGTCTTAAAAAGCTATTAGCACAGTAACTATGCCATTATGTCCCAAAATAAACAAAGAAAAAACCTAGATATTTTTTTAAATTATTGATGTGAGAATAAAAAACATATACGGGGTGTTCCGAAAAGGTATTTACACACTCCTACCTCCAATTCTTTAGGCCGAAATAAGTCCATTTACGTTAACTTACTTTAGTCCAAAATTGCTCAGTTTCCAAGATACAGAGTGTTAGAATTTAAACATTTTTTAATAAAAACTGTGACTGTGTGAAAACGCCCGCGTATCAATTGTGAAAACAATACGTTAAAAAATATTTATATTTAAAAAATTTGATTTTTATTTTTTAATTTAAACATCCTGTATCTCGGAATCGGAGCAGTTTCGGACGAAAGTAAGTTGGCTTAAATCGACTTATTTTGGTCTAAAGAATCTGTAGTAGCAGTGGCTAAAGACCTTTTCGGGACACCCTGTATAAGATCCGTTTTAAGCTTCTATGTATAGTTTTATGTACCAGCAGGATAAACAATAGTTCTTCGAACGGAAATTCGTTCGCAAACAGTTTTTTTAAACGGAAATTTGTTCGAAATCCTTCTCTTCGAACGGAAATTTGTTCACAAACAGTTTCTTCAACCGGACATTTGTTCAAAAACATTTTCTTCAAACGGAAATTTGTTCGAAAACGTTTTCATCTTTCATCCTTGTACGTGGCCGTACCATATCAGTTATCTTTTAGTGATGTCATCCGTTATGGTTCCCTCGATTGCCATTCTTGGTTTTATAATCTCATTTCTTGTAAGATCTGTTCTAGATATTCTCATTGACCTTCTTATTGCATCCATTTCGAATTTCTATTTTTGTTTTGTATTTTTCTATTATGCGTCTCTATTCCATACAACAGCGCGCTTTTTTACCATTGTTTCATCTATATAAAATTTGACATTATTTTCATCTCTCTCCTCCATAAAATACTGCTAAGACATCCAATAACCTTTTTTCCTTTTACTATTCTTTTTTCCAGTTCTTTACAGTCAAAAACAACAATTTCCAATTTTGAAAACTTTTAGAACTAGGTAAAAATTCCGGTTAAACCGGAAGTTCGTGTTTGGTGTCAATTGATTGATTGAATTGAAGTTTTTCCATAGTTCTAACAGTTTTCAAAATATTTCGCCTCGAATTTGAAAATTGTCGATTCTGAACTATCAATATTTCAAAAATGGTTAGACTTAGGTATAGGACATTTTACATAAATTATGTCTAGAATTTTCTGAAGAATACAAAAAATAAATAATATAACAGCATTTAAAATAAGAAAGTTGTTATTGGCCACTGTCACATGACACAACCTATATAATTTTTTTTTAATGCGCATTTTAAAATACAAATCAATCATTTATTCGTTATCGAATTCATTCCATTTGGCTGTTCCACACTGTATATGTATTTCATAATGTTTGGTTCAAAATCCCCTCATTATGCAAATGGGTAATCGGGAGTATTGGAAAATATGTATATGGGTTGTTGCCACTCTGGCGCGATATTCAAGATAGCGGTTGCTTAGGGATTAAAAAACTTTAATTTTAAAAATAAATGTCAAGACTGAGATTTCATTAAATATAGTAAAATTGCCGGTCAGGGTTTTTACCATGTTTAATGGGAATTTTTTAATCCCTAATCGGCCGCCATGTTGAATATCTCAAAATGGTTAAGGGTCAGAGCGGCAACAACTAGATTCAAGTAGAGCCCTTGCTTGGACTATTAACACCAATAATAAAATTTGTCTATTAAATATTAAGTTTAACAATTCCTGTTAGGTACCCAGCTTATTATTTTTTTATCATAGGTTGTGGTGGGTTGGGTCTGGAGGGGAGGTGGAGGTGAAGAACGTCAGAGGATAATAATTTAAATATTTTAAGGATGGAAATCACGCTGTCGAGGTTGAATTTTACTTATCTGCTCATATACGTATATGCATTTGCTTATTGACAACAATCAAACGGCGCGGCGGAGTTATTAGTTGTTTAGTTTACAAAATACAGCTAGTGTGAACACGAAAAAAATCTACACGTTCATACCATGGAGACCGAAATATTATTGTAATCCAGGCAACGGGAGGGTTGTAGAGTGCATGGAGGGGGGAGAGAATTTTTCCCTCCGGGGATAGCTTTAGGGTAGTTAACATATTAAAAGTCCCTACCTCTAGCCCCCCCGCTTCAGTAGCGGAGGGGGGTAAAAAGGTGCAATTTTTCGGTTTTTTGCGTATAACTCGATTACGGCGCGGTGTACAAAAAAAATGTTAGATTAAAAATTAAAGAGCAATAAATTCCCTACAAAATTTGTATGCTAACCTGAACTTTAACTGTAACAGATTGAGATAGTGGCAACCAAAAACCGTTAATTTTTGAAAAACACAATTTTGCCCTATATTTTTATCAGACTCCTTCATCTAACACTATTGTTTTTAATTTTAGAAAAAAATCGTGAGTAACGACAATGTAGTGCATTCAATTTGAAATTTATTTATCTTTAAATATGTGATCACAAATTAAAAGTTACAGATGTTTTTGTTTTCAGTTGATATTTCTGATTTTCTACAAAAAAGTGTATAATTGCTTTTCCTATGAACCGAACCGAACCTTCTTAATCATCATCATCATTATGAGTCTTCCGTCATGCCATCGAACTTAAGGGCACTAGGACGGGGGTAAAATAAAAGGAATAAGTATTATTTGAAAAGATACTTGAGAAAAAACGTTCCAACTGTACTCACTAGTATTAAGGGTTATAAATTTATTGAGCCAGCTAAAAGATAGGATACCTAGTCATTGATAGTTAAGTTTTTATGAGTCACGTATAATGGTCGGGCAGCAAAACGCTATTTTCGTCAATTTTTGGGGGATTTTGATAAACATTGGCAGGTTTATATATCGACCCAAGAAAAGTAAAAAACTAAAAATTCTTTGGTCGGTTTGTCTCTCTAAGCTGCGTATCAGTGCCCTGAATTTTCCGGTTTGCACCTTTCCACTTTTTTCAAAATATCTCAAAATTAAAAACGAACAAAATTTTTATTATCACGGTTTTGGTTAGGTAAGACCTGTCTCTATGGGCCCGTGTTCCTCAAATTTTAGAAATATTTATCGATTTAAAAAAAATCATGTCAAAGTCAAAACTTTGACGAATTTACCAATGTAGTGATTTTTTTAAAATTTGAATTTTTGGACCCTGTCAAGAAATTTCTGAGGCCGATTTTATCTGACATACTTTTTTTTCTTCCTTTTGAGTCTCGCTATACTAAACTTTTTAAAACCTTAAAAAATATTGCAGGGAAAATCTGTAGCAGAACCACAAATACCCAGCTGTCGCGTTTTTCGCAAAATTCAAAGACTTTGGACTGCTGATACAAATCAATTTTTTAAAACTTTACTTGAAAAAAACATAAAAGAGTATTTACTGATTGTAATAAAAAACTAAATAAAAAATTTACCCCTCTAAAAAAAATTATAAATATAATGGAACATGGAAAAGTCACTGGCTCAAAATATAGGTTTTTTAAGCAAAAATCACACGTTTGGAGATAAACGGCTGGGGATTTTTTACTTTGCGTTTAATTTTGGGTCCCCCAAAAACATTTGTTCTACTATAGACAGGCTTCTAAGTGGTGTGATTATTTTTTTCAAAATATACGTGGTAAGTGGTAGCAAAAAAGCGTTTAAAGTTCGATATTATTCAGTTTTTTTAAAAACTATCCAAATCTTATACTTGTCGGTCAGTTAGCCGCCATTTTCGCCAATTTTAGGGTCAATAAAAATTGATAAGTTTGTACATTGACCTTAGAGAAGTAAAAAATAAAAAAAAGTTGGTTGGTACTCCACTCTAAGCTAACGTTTCAGTGCCCTTAACTATAATTTTTTGCACCTTCTCACTTTTATCAAAATAAATCAAAATCAAAAAGAGACAAAAATTTTTTTGTTACGGTTTTAATTAGGCAAGACCTGTCTCTATCGGCCTGTCCAACAAAACTTTTATAAATATTGATTTTTATAAGAAAAATAATTTCAAATTAAACAATTTGCCAAAGTAGTGATTTTTTTAAAACTAATTTTTTTAACTTTGTCAGAAAATGTTTAATGAGGATTTTATCTGACGTACTTTTTTCGCCTTCTAAGTCTGCCTCTAATTTTCTATCTAAGATTTAAAAAAATATTGCAGGAAAAATCTGTAGCAGAATCACAAATAACAAGCAGTTGCGTTATTCGCAAAATTCAAAGATTTTAGACTATTTATACATAACCACTTGTTATAATTTATTTGACCATAATTTAATGGCGCATTTACCGTTTTTAATAAAAAAACTAAATATCAAATTCACCTGCATAAAAAAATATCCAAAATGTTCAAAAATTTACGGCAAACATGAAATAATGGCTGGGTCAAAATAACGGTTGTCTAAGCGAAAATTACGCGTTTGGAGATAAACCGCTGGGGATTTTTTGTGTTTATTTTTGAGTTCCCAAAAATATTTATTTTACTACAGACAAGTTTTAAAACGATGTAATTTTTTTAAAAGTATACTTGGAAGTGAGAGCAAAAAAGCGTCTAAATTTGGATATTGTTTAGTTTTTATCACTAAAAAAAATACTCTGCCAATATATGAGCACTTAAGCTTTAGGTACTATAGTTATAGTGTACGTGTGAGCTAATATAACTAAAAACTGAAATATATTTTATTCAACTCCAGACTCAATTACCTTTCGTTTGATACCACACAAGCCATGTCTTGACTTAAACTCTAATTTTTGAAATCTACCCTCGCCCTTTTTCTAACAAAAACAAAAATGTATTTTGTTTAACTCCAGACTCAATTACCTTTTGTTTGATATCACACACGCCATATTTTGACTTAAACTCTAATTTTTAAAATTTACCCCCAACCTTTTTTTAATATAATCTAAAATGTATTTTGTTTAACTGCAGACTCAATTACCTTTCGTTTGATATCACACACGCCATATTTTCACATAAACTCTAATTTTTGAAATCTCCCCCACCCTTTAATTTAGCTTGTGTTTGGTAGATTTAGTTCATTTTTAAATGGGATCATCTCGACCCAAGACCCAGCCTAGGTACCAAATTTCATTCAAATCGGGCAGGTGGTTTTTGAGTTATGCGGGTTGGTTGTTACAGACATACAGACAGACAGAAGGCCCGACAAAAAAGTTTCAAAATCATCTGAAACGCAAAGAAATATAAAAAAATTTGAAATTGGATCAACTGTTGTTTTCAAAAAAATTAGGATCACCATAGCTATTATAGTATAGTCAGCGGCGTAGCGTGGGGGGGGGGGGGGCGCGGGGGGTTCGTCGCCCCCCCTGCCCCGAGGGTAGTGGCGCCCCATAGGTGGGAGAGGCGCCCTTGTGTCGTATCGGCCGCCCCCTCATACATGATGACCTTTTTTTTTTTAGTTGCAAGATTTCGTCAGAGGCGCCCTTGTGACTTATCGGCCGCCCCCTGACATATGATGACCTTTTTTTTTTTTTGGAGACGGCGCGGTTCAAATTTCTACGGCGCGGTTCTTTTTTTTTGGTCGCAAGATTTGTGAGAGGCGCCTTTTTGACCTTTTGGTTTTTTTTTGCCGTAAGATTTTTCATCAGTTTTCAGAGGCGCCCTTTTTACCTGTCGCCCCCCCCGCCCTTTCGGGCACGCTACGCCGCTGAGTATAGTATCAGGTCAAATTCCAAAATTTTGGACTGCTTAAATACAAAACCATTTTTTGGCCAAAATTTAAAAGTGTATTGCTGATAGAGAACTACTATATGGTATTAATTTTTTTTAAAGTTGAAAAATAAAAAATCTACCGCAAACTTGGAAAAAACATTGGCTTAAAACAACAGTTTTTAAAGCGAAACTGAAATAGTCTAAGAGCCCAGTAGGATTTTGGGCTTGAATTGTTTAAAGATAGCGAAAAGGAGTTTGAATCAAATGTACGTAACTTTTTTATTATGACATCGATTTTACCCAAACAAATTGTGATTAGCTTCTACTATAATGGCCTCTCCAAATCACTATCAATACTTTGTTTTTTATTTGTCTCTATACTATAAATTCTGTAAGTTCCTCAAATACGCAATTTTTTTTAGGTTTTTTAATTTTTTCAAGAAAACTACTGGTTTTACAAAAAAAACATAAAATATTAAAAATATGCAGATTGTTAAGATGTATTCACGGTGGGTCTAATATTTGCTGTAGATTAAGCGGTTCTCGAGTTACACTCAAAAAACCACTAAATTGGCCTATACCTATCCCCAGGTACAAAATTTTCATATTTTCACCAAAGTCATGAAAGTTACTAAAAAACTATACAGAACGAAAAAGGATGTCAAGATAAATAAGAAACGGCTATTAGTTTCAAACAGAAACTGATACTGAGGTAGATATGGCGGCTTAAACATGGCCGAAGCGTAATTTACAATTTTATTTTTGAGGGTAATTTTTTTATGTAAAACGAACCCCTACGGGGTTAGAGTGTACCTCAGCTAAAAGACAATTTAATTATCTTTAAAAAAGGATAGTACACTTTTTGTCGTAAAGTTAATAGTTTTCCTGAAAAAAACAAAAAATATGCAGCATATATAATTCGATGTTTTCGTTCCATAGAAGTACGACAATGGCATGGGTCCATTAAGGGAAAAAATAATTTATGCACAGATAAGTGAACCCGCAGTTACATATTTAAACTTAGCGTCAAAAATCTTACAAAAAACATATTTGATACTTTTCTGTTAAATTGACTGGTGGTCACGTGATTTTGACAACTTCTTAATGGTTTGAGCTAGAGACTTGGTTCTTTTTTTGATTTGTAGACAAAATTATCCAATTTTGACGACAAAACATATTTTTCAAAATTTTGAATACGGTGCCGCCTGGCGCCCAAGACAAATTTTATAACTAGTCGAATCCGCATTTCAATATTTTAACTGTTGCATAATTAAAATTTTATACTTTTCCAAATTAATTTCTTGAAATTTTCTGATAAAAATGTTGATATTGGTATATTTCCCTTTGTTCTTGCGGTAGTATATCTGAAGTGAAACTTTTATTTAAAACTGGTGTCACCCTCTACAATTCGCCAAGAAAAAAAATGGTTTATACGCTACTTTTCGTACTTCTTTTTAGGCCCGATCTGCCACTTTTTATCCCTGATTGTCACTTTTCATCTCCATTTCAATTGGCACTATTGCTAACTTCGTTATCCATGAATTTTTAACACTGAAATAATATACAGGGTGTCCCAGATAAAGTTCGATTTCGAAAACTGTGTAAGAAATAAAATTTTGGTTAAAATGCTACAGATGCTCTATAGGAGTTAAAAATATTTACAGGGGTTTTTGTAATGTCGAGCAATAAATACATATATAATAATAAAGACAATTTTTAGTTTTTGCTTTTTTTTACATTTTTTAGTACATTTACACATTTTAGTACCTGCTTATCTACAGGTAAATATTTGCTTTATTTCACCTAAAAAAGTAGTATTTTCCCTGATAAATGGATAAAACGAAACAGCCATCGATCATTTCCTTTACGAGTTACATCAGTTTAAAAGGTTTTTTTTCATGTACCCACTCAGAGAGGCAAACACAAAAACTTATACTAACGCTGTTACCGGAATCATATACCGCTATTTCTATATGACGTTTTTTTGAACCCATTAAAAATTATTATAGAATAAGTCTTGTTAATATGTTTTGGTTTATTAAAAATCCAATCATCTAGTGTACCCTTTTCAACTGAATTTGCCGCCAACTTTTTGAGGGCTCTTTATTTTTACTGTTTGTTAAATGCAGTTTTGCCCGAGTTCTTTCCTTTTCGGAGCTGGTTACTAAGATTAAAATCCCTTGTTTTTTGTATTAGGGACTTATTGCAATAGTGCCAGGCACTAATTGTGTCGGGCACTATTCTGACAGATTCGCTTCTCTTCCTGGCACTAAAATTAGCCAAGAGAGTAAGAAGGAGATGCCACGAGTGTGAGCGAAAACAAGATATATATAATAATCTTGTTTTCGCTCACTCTCGTGGCATCTCCTTTTTACTCTCTTGGCTAATTTTAGTGCCAGGAAGAGAAGCGAATCTGTCAGAATAGTGCCCGACACAATTAGTATATATATATATATATATATATATATATATATATATATATATATATATAGGCTGCTCCTGCATTAGGGGGCGACATAGGGGCGATCAACTTAAAAATTTTAATTATAAATCCTTATCGATTGATACCTCGTTTTAAAGGTATTTGACAACTAAATACATATTTTGATATAGCCGTTAATTGTCTATAAAATCAAATCTGTCAAAATCTATGAACTGTCAAAACTAATTTTTTCAGTTTTTGTCAAAATTTACAAGTTTGTTGTTTTAAACACAAACCCTATTGAGAGATATCTTGTTTAAAAGGTCTTTGAAAAACCATGTACGCCAACTGTCCCTTGCCTATGATAAAAAACGTGTCAAATTCTATCGACTGTGAAACTTATTCTTTTACCATTTTTTACAAATTTTTAAATATAGCTATACCCGACATCCCCCATACGTAGGAATTTTTGACACATATTTTTTTGTTGGTATTGCCATGTAGTTTAAGGTTTTGGTTGTTTGCCTCTGGTCAATTACAGCATACCCGGGAAAAACATGGAAAAGCACGGAAATATGGATAAAATTACTTATACAGTCTGTGTCTATGAAAGGTCAGTACAATTAAAAGCCACCTCCTTTAGTCCAACATTGCTCCGTTTTCGAAATACAGGGTGTTTTTTAGAAAATATCGAATAAATAGCTAAATATAAATATAACTTTTTCCTTAATGTATGCATAAAATAAATCTCTCGATGTCATCGATCACAAATATGGTTCAGTTATCTGCAATAGTTCAGCAGATATTTGGGTAGACCCGGATTTTTGGGACACCCTGTATATATTTTACAAATATAAAAACATTGTGGCCACTTAAAATGCGTAGGGTGACATTTTGTGGCAACTGCAAGACGTTGCCGCCATTTTGTGACACTGTAAATAGAGCAATAACGCTGTGCCAATTTTTGACACAAAAAAAACTACTGAATAATTAAACAAATATCTGGAAGCAGAACTGTATTTTCCAGCTAGGTAAAACATTGATATGCCCGGTAACTTTTATACAGTGGAGAAGGGGGGGTTCAGAAATAAGAAAATTTTAAGTGCGCCACAGTGTTTTAATATCAATGTTTTACAAAGAAGATCTTAATTAAAATACAGTTCAACCCAAACGTTGTAGCCAAACAATGAAACTCTACTTACTTCCGAGGCTTCCAGAGTATTTGTGTAATTAAGAATAACCAAAAACAAAATACTAATAAACAAAATAGAATTTAAAAGATTCCCAAATGAATCAAAATGACACAAATAGAAAGTTCCTTATAGGTAGATGTACATTCCCAACAGGTTACAGTGTACCTACATTTGAGTCAGTAGCGTAAGACTCAATTATATCAATGATTGTTAAAAAAAATACACTTACATACAAATCGTTCCATCATAGGGGAGATCTGGACCAAATATCTGCTGTAATCATTCTACGTTGGGTAGAATGAGACAGACAGCAACCCAGTCCGAGATCTACCCCATGAGGCAAAACAATGTAAGGAAACCGCTAAAAAATATAACCTCATCTCTCTTTTGTCTCTGCAAAGTTGGTCATTGGGTTGTACAAATAATACAAAGATTTAGTTCATCTTGTTTATTATAATGGTAAACCAGATAAATATACCAAACACGAAATAGTTAAAAAGAAAAATGAAATGGTTGGGAACAAGTCAGGGCCAAAATAGCAAGGCACTTTAAATGTCATAGGAAAATTATTATAAATATACCGCAAAATTGGGGCTATGACGTCATACCTTATCTTGCGTTTACAAGCAATATTGAAATTATCCTGTTTATATATGAAAGGTTACGTTTAAATTATATAAAAAAATTATATGAAAAGATTGTATCTAAAGGCTTGCTCCTTTTTTTATTTCTCCAATTTATCCAAATTCGATTAGGAAAACTCGCAAAAACTGTTAAATTTTTTATTTTTTTTTAAAGAAAAATAAAAGTAATGTAAATTTACTTCAATTTTTTATTGATTTATAGGTGGATGGACCTCCAGACATGGTCTTTTTAGTTTTAAATATATGACAGAAGTAGTGTGGTTTTTTCTAACAAATTTTTTTGCAGGTTGCCTACTACTAATATGTTATTATTTCCTGCTTGTAATAAGATAGAAATTGTTTCACCGATTATTTTTTAGTGCAGTCAATTTATTTAGGTCAACAAGTTATTTTTTTTGGTGACTTGTGAATTTTTTTGTGGGATATCACCACTTGGAAGTTGGAATATTTTTACAGGGTTTCACACAAATTTTTCTTGGCTGAGTTGTTTTAAAGTAAATATAGCTTAACAGCTAGTAGATTTGTTTAGTTGAAAGTATAAATTAGTAATGAAAGAAAAGGAAAATAAGTTTATTTTGCTTTGTCATTTTCTTTTCTTGTTTTTTTGGTGGTAACTGTTGATGACAATTAAGATCTTACGTCACTCAGTTACATCGGGTCAGAGGAGGGTACTACTACTACTACTATTTAGTGTCAGCTCGGGACGTTAGGAAACACAAGGCTAAAATCCCTAGAGCAACACATTGGCTGAACATCAATGCCAAAATTCCAGTTAACATTCTTTTTGGGTATTTTTGTTGGGGCAATTTTTTTTTAGGTCTTTGGTTTGCCAGTTTAGTTGTCTAGTTGTGTTTTCGTGACTCGTCAATTTTTTTTTGGTAGAAAATACAGCGTTGGGCTTTGGAGTGCATTTTTTTAAAAATGACCTAAGGGTATTTCTATCAATTAAAGTTTTTCTGGTTCACAATTATTTTTTCTATATTTTTTTTCTGCGTTCAGGTCATAGCTTGGTCATGGCCAATGGAGGGCAAACATTTATGTTTGAGCCTTGAGAAGTTTGACCTGCTCCAGATTGAATACAGAGAAAATGAATTTGAAGCCCAACTAGATATAATACCACAAAACAAATGTTTAACTGAGACAGATATAGATATAAGTTTTTTGATTTTTTTTTTAGTTCATTTGTAAAGTTCAGTAAAATTGATCAGTAAATTTAAGAGAAACTTTCAACTAGATATAAATGCTAGGCGGTGGTAATTGGTAAAAATATTTCAAAATTTTACTTTTTTCAAATAATTTAATTTTTCGTAGAAAGATTATTTCTTTCTGTAAACATAACTTCTCGAATTCTTGTTTTGGTCAAAACGGTTTGTATAGTGGTCCTAGTTTTAAAGGGTGACCAGACAGGTTATATTTCTTTTAGGGGACCAAACGGGAACTTCTTGACTTACAAAAGGGGAACTTTTTTTTGTTTTAGTTGATCAGGCAGGAATAAATAAATCTTTTACTTCCAAATCATAGTTTTAAATAACAAGATTTATTGGTTAGGTGTTTGGGTCTTATAATAAAAAACGTTTTGTTTTTGAGGATACTGGTATGATATAGAATTATTTTTATTTCATGCCAAATGTTGTTTGACGGCAGATATGCTAGTCTTCAGTTTTTTTTGATAGTTTGCATTTCAGGACAGTGGCGTGTACTTAAAGGGGCCTGTCATCTGCGCCCATTGTAAAGCAACTTCCAACTTACTTGCTTAGCTTTTTCCCTTCATCTTCGTTTTGTTGCTTCTGAAATTAAAGCGTTAGGTTGGATAACGATGGATGGTGTTAGACTAAGAAAGTACCTATTTAGGGATAAAAACTTGAAGGTTGTGAACAATTGGGAAGTAATTTTTTTTATTTCATTTTTTTTTAATTTTAAAATAATTTCATACTGGTGACCTCAAATAATGAAGCAAATTTTTAAATTACAATACACTGTTGTGGAATAAATGGGAAAGTGTTCAGGTTAAACAATAAATTTAAGATGATTGATTTTTAAAAAAGATTTCAACCTAAGAATAAATTTAAAAACAATAGGTTTTCTTTGATGCGACTAAACAATGAAGAGGGCATATATTTTTTTTGTTATGCATAATATGATAGTAGTACCTTTTGTATTGCAATAATTAGGGGTTTTCCTCCCGCGAGCTGGGTGGAAATGGAAGAAATGTTTGGTTCGGAGTGTAGAAATCGAGGAACGAGGACTTCCTGCTAATCTTTTTAGGATTTCGCAACTTCGGTTTTCGCTAAATTACAATACATCCAAATTTGGCCTACAGGCTGAATCTCACATTTTCCAGGACCTTGCAGATTCGCGGAGAAAGACAAATTTTGTGATCTGTTTAGTTATGATAGGAATTAAAATAGTAACATGCACATAAAGGAACTAGATATATCTAGGTTGGAAATTAGTAAGTGAACACTGATCTGAACAATTTTCCATAATAGTGTCCTATTTTCACAGGGTGCTTCAAAATATCTTCACCCTTTCTTTGAAATAAGATATTGTTTCGCCTGTAGGCGTTTAACCGGTTAAAAGATATATAGGGTGCAGATGGGATTGGAATGGAAATCACAAGTTTTTTGGGTTTATTGACATTATACTTAGGAAATAGGGGAAATGTCTAATAAAAAGATTTTTTTGGTTTTAGGCCGAGTTTTGTTGATATAACAAAAGTTTATTTGGGGCCGGGAGTATATTATGCTCTTTTAAATAATAAGATAATTTTTTTGCTTCTTGATTTTTGTTGTCTGGTTTTTACGCAGGATTATTCCCAACTGATTCATTTCAAAATATCATTTGTAGGTGATAGGGTCTCATTAGCCCTTGGACATTTGGTAATTTTTGCTTTGACTAATAGTTGTGGGAAGGGCCCAACTTAATTTTATATCTCGTGAACACCAGGAATAAGGATCTGAGAATGCATTAAGCAGTAATTTTTTTTTTGATTAGATGTTGTGTGTAAAGACACTTGAGTAGGCAGATTTAGTTTTACAACGTTCTTATAGGTGAACCTTGGAATTGTTTTCATAGTTGTTTTTCTGAAAGTGCACACAAGATAATTCTTTACGGGGTTGAGTGCAAAGTTTAAAACGTAGGTTCACATTATTATAGTGGTACAGTAAATAAGTACTCACGTTGTTTATTTCCTTCAGTAATAATTTTAAACAAATATACTAACATCGTTTGTTTTTTTGGAACATAAATATTTTTTTAACTTTTCCTAAACTGATTGGTTTTTTTTGCAATTACGATTTTTATACCTTATGATTCTTAAGTAAATTTAATTTTCAATATTTTTTTGGTATAGTAAATTAATTTTTCTAGCTCATTCACTTTTCATATTCACACAGTTTTGGGAGAGGAAAGGAAATCTACTGTTTTTAAAGGAAAAGAACAAAAACTGTTTCAATAACTCGAATAAGATTTTTCTAGTGCTAATTTTATTTTAATTTTTTTTAAGGTTCACTAATGGGAGCTGCAATCCTACTTAATGATTTGCTAATTTTTTTTTTAATTTTTTTAATATATTTTTTTAAAAAGCGAAACTTGATTTTCTTGTTGCAAAAATTTTTTTTTGCCCTACAATGGTTTTACCAGTTTATTTAAATATTTTTTTTTCTGAATTAAAATATAATTTCATTTCGAACCCCCGCGTTTTAACAACCTATCATCATTTGTTTTAATTTTTTTTCTCCCTACTCCAAACCAGGGTAGAGTAATATTTTGAAAATTTTAGTGAGCCACTAATTAATTTTTTTTGATTATTGGGCTACTGTGGTCGACACCAAAAATTTTTTTAATTTTTTTTGGACACCTTCCGGTACGATCCTAGGGTCTTCTTGACCATGGTTTGCATCAATTTAGTTAAAATTTTGGGAATTTCATTTTAATGATTATTAGAGAGTTGCAGTCCTACCAAGACGTTATTTGTATAAATTTTTTTTAATACCATCGGTAATTTTTTTTTAATTACACACAACATCCTTACTAGTCTAATTCGACGCAATTTCAGCGAGCGGATTTTTTTTTAATTGAGCATATTTCACGATTTCTATAACACGAACATCTATTCCGATGTTTATTGCGTTCACTTATATATTAAGGGATGATGTGGCCTTAAGCAATGCATGTTTCGGGTAAACTCAGAATAGATAAGCACGTTAAAGTGGGTTTTGATTTATTCTTTTTAGAAAAATCATTGTATACGGCGATTTGGGTTTTTTTTGAGGAGTTTATTTGTGGAGCCGTTCTGCAATAGCAGGAGTATACCCTAGCGTTAACTGTGTACAACAGCTTTGGGATTTTATTGTTATAGGTAGTCTGTTGTACGTTCCATTTAGGGATAAATTTACCTATTCGGTTGCTGAGGTAAACAAATATCACTTAACTTTAATTTTAATCCAGTTCAGCTAGGATAAGCGCAATTATTTTTTTTTTGGGTTTTACTCACGCAGGAGTGAAACATAAGACCTGAATACCCGCCAAAACTCTGGTCTCTCTTTTATTTTATTTTTTTAAACTTTTTTATGGCTACTTGTTAATTCTAATTTAGGATTTAAGTAGTTATTTCTCTCTGCCAGGTTGGACGTCATAGTTGGTTGTACAAATAATTAATATAAACTATGATTACATTTTTAAATTCAAATAAATTTTATTTTCTTACTGCTCCGGTGTTCTTCGATTTTGTTCGCGTCTGCCCGTATTTAAGTTTTATATTTTCTACATTTGTGAGAAAATTTATAGTGATTTTCACTAGTGAGTTTAAAGTGAACTTTGTGTTTGTTATTACGTGGTTTAGTTTTTTAATTGGGAGGTATAATTAAGAGTTTTAAAGTTTAAAGTTTTTATATTTATAAAAGGCACCATGGCTGTTTCTGTAAGTCGGTTGTCTGACATAAGGTACTTAGTCAAGGACGAATTAATCTATGAGTTAACATGGAGAGGCATAGCTATTGGATCGGTGGAAGAGATGAAACAACAGCTTATACTGATCAAACAAAGAGAAAAGACTGATGCAAGTATGAGATACCCTCCGTATCCCTTTAAATTTGGCCAAGATGCTTTTAGCTGCATGAAGAAGCTAGATAGTCTGGTACCGCTGGTAGAGAAGTTCTCTGGTACGAGTAAAGGGAGAGAGTTTAGAAAAATCGCTGTAAGGTTGGAATCCGTCTAACTTTTAAGAAAGTCAAACCAAAGGCATACTGGTTGCGGAAACCTTAAGTTTGATTGGGAGATTGCAGAGCCAAGCAACAGATTTACTAAGAGTTGGCGTTACCTCAAATGATAATGAAGCATCTGAAACCCAATCAACGAGTCGAAGCTCAGACCACTCGACAAATGCTGGCAACACACCTAACCAGTCTCATTTCCCGCAACCACAGCACTCGAGCACACAAAGAACAGCTCAACAGCCTACGAACCAACCGTCGGTCATTGCTCCAGTGCAAATGCAAATGCTAACGAACCCAACTCAAACTTCAGTACAAGCACCACTCCCAATGCTGATCCAGAATGACGGTGCATCAGCTTTTCATTATCAACAACCGTCTACCGTTCCTTTGAGTTTAGCTGCCCTCCAAAGTAGCATAGCACCGATTGCTCAGTCACGACCATTTTCATGTTCGTCGCCAGTACCAATGTCAAGTGATCCTGGTACCTCATATCACGTTGCACCTGTACCTCCACATAAATGGAACTTAAAGTTTACAGGTGAGAGGGGTACAATCTCCGTCACCGCATTTTTTGAGAGAGTGGACGAGTTAAGTCAGGCGAGAGGAGTTAGTAAAAAGGTTCTACTGAACTCAGGCATTGATCTTTTTGAAAAGTCAGCCTACTTTTTATAAAGGTGTTCGAAGAGAAGTCCATACATGGGAACAGCTGGAACAGAGGTTCATGGCACAATATCTTCCTTCTTCATATGGCGAGAAGCTATTGAAGGAGATTCAAAAACGTAAACAAGGCCCTGGAGAGTCTATAGGGACCTACATTGCTGTCATGAATACATATTTCCAAAGACTCGGCTGTCCTGTTTCTGAAGAGGCGAAATTAGCTATCGTCTTCAGAAATATCGCGGACATTTATAAGAAAGGGTTGATTGCTACTGAGGTCAATAGCCTATCACATTTAAAAGATTTGTGTCGTAGAATAGACCAGAGATATGGGTTAGAGGAGGAGAATTTTACTCCTAGAAGAAACCAATCTATTGAACCTGACTTGGCCTACGTTGACGTAGAGAACGATTTTGACGATTTTCCAACAGGGGTTGATGCAATTCAAATATCAGGTGCCGGGACATCAAATCAACAGAATTTGAATACTCCTGATAATAGATTTAACAGAGATAGGCAGCAGCCAGCAAGCAGTTTCGCTGCTAGAGCTGATAGAGACAGACAGCAACCAGCTAGTGGTCAGTCTAGTGTAAATGACAGAGATGGACAACCACCACAAGGTGCTAGGTCTGGTAGGGCGAACAGGGACGTGGTATGTTATAGATGCAACCAAACAGGGCACATGGCAATCGGGTGCGCATTACCTAGAGGTAAGCAGTGTTATTCGTGTGGTCAGGCAGGGGTAACAGTCAGAGAATGTCGTAATTGTAATCGTCAGGGAAACGGACCCAGGCGCTCGTAGGCGGTCGACCTTCGAGTCAGCCTGAACAAGCATCGACCGATAGGCTAACGTACGTTTTAGATTATGTGATAAGTCATGCTCGTAAAGATGAAAGGCCTTATTTAGAAGTGGATGTGCTCGGAAATAAGTTATTAGGTTTGTTGGATTCCGGGGCTTCACGTACCTTTTTAGGGAATCATGGTTGGTCAATCATCGAGAGGTTTGGTTTTTCACTTGATACGACAAAGAAGACGAGTTGTATTGTGGCAAATGGTCAAAGCACGAGTAGTATTGGGACAGTGCAGCTTCCTATGCGAGTTCAAGATAAATTTAGGTTAATAGAGGTCGTCGTCGTTCCTGAGTTGCCGCACACTTTGATTTTAGGATTAGATTTTTGGATTTCGATGGGTATAGTACCGAACTTAAGTACTAATGAGTGGCATTTTGCCGATAATAAAAATGTGATTTGTTCGTTAGAAATATCAGACCAACAAACAACTCTTACGCCTTATGAATCAGAACGACTAGAGGAATTGGTCGTTAAATATAAGACTATTATGGATGACTCACTGGGATTTACAGACAGAGTAGTGCATAAGATTACAACAGATGCAGCACCGATAAGACAACGTTCTTATAAGGTCTCACCGGTCATTCAAAAACTTATTGATGACGAGATCGACGAAATGCTGAAAATGGATGTAATAGAACGTAGTAGTAGTTCATGGGCTTCACCAGTGGTAATGGTACAAAAGAAAAACACAAAGAAATATCGTTTCTGTGTAGACTACCGCAAATTGAACTCAGTGACGGCGCGTGATAGTTATCCTTTACCACTCGTATCCGAGACTCTTGACAAGTTGAAAGATGCTAAGTACTTGTCAACTTTAGATATCAAAAGCGCTTATTGGCAAGTACCAATGGAAGAATCATCGAAGCCACTAACAGCATTCATCTGTCGACGAGGTCTCTTTCAATTTAAGCGTTTACCATTTGGTCTTCATAATGCACCTGCAACTTGGCAGACTCATAGATAGCATCATAGGAAACGATTTAGACCCCTACGTGTACGTATATCTCGATGACCTCGTAATTGTCACACAGAGTTTTTCTGAACATCTTAGAATTCTTGAGGAAGTCCTACGAAGATTGCAGAATGCAAAGATAACGGTAAGTTGGGAGAAATGCCAACTGTGTAGGCCAGAAATGACTTATTTAGGATTCGTAGTGGACCGTCGAGGCATCCGAGTTGACCCTAATAAAATTAGAGCCATGTTAGAGCTCCAGAGGCCAAGAACTGTCAGAGAAGTTCGTAGAGTTGTAGGTACAATGTCCTGGTATAGACGTTTCATAGAGAATTTTTCAGCGATAATAGCTCCAATTACAGCTACTAAGAAAAATCAAAAGTTCGATTGGACTCCAGACTGCGAAAAAGCATTTATTAAGATTAAGGAACTTTTAGTGACTGCACCGATTCTTACATCTTAGATTATACCAAGGAATTTGTCATTCAAACAGACGCCTCAGGATATGGAATAGGAGCATGTTTAACGCAACCTTATCCTGAAGGAGACAAAGTCATATGCTATTTGAGTCGATCTTTGACTAAGCAAGAACGTGTTTACACGACCACTGAGCGAGAATGTTTGGCATTGGTTTGGGCGATAGAGAAGCTCCGGCCATATATTGAGGGGATCTCATTTAAGGTCATAACAGATCATTTTAGTTTAAAATGGCTTCATAGCTTGAAAGAGCCCAGTGGAAGACTTGCTCGTTGGTCTGTAAAACTGCAGCAATATGACTTTGAAGTAATCCATCGGAAAGGGAAAGATTTAGTTGTCCCGGACATGTTGTCTCGTGCAGTACCCATGATTGATACAATTTCGCAGCCCAGAGACGTTTCAACAGCAATTAAAGATCGATGGTACCAAAAGATGGTAAAGAGGGTCGTAGAATCACCGTTAAAATTTATGAACTGGAGATACACTGATAATAAGTTGTATAAATATGTCAAACAAGAATACCCTCAACTTTCACCATCTAACGAATATTGGAAAGAGGTAGTCCCCAAAGACCATAGGCGTAGAATTATTGGAGAAGCTCACGATCCTCCTACCGCAGGACACATGGGTGTGTATAAAACCTTCCACAGACTGGCAGAAAAATATTATTGGCCAAAAATGCGCCAGGACGTGGCAACTTTTGTAAAGAAATGCTTTGTCTGTGCAGCTCATAAAGGTGATACACAAGGTGTATCTGATCAGATGATATCTCACCCAAAACCAACTCGTCCTTGGGAAATTATTTCAACAGATTTATGTGGACCCCTACCTCGTTCGACAAAGGGTAATTGCTGGATTCTCGTCGTTACGGACTATTTGAGTAAGTTTTCCTTAGTTTTTCCAATGCGAACAGCCCCTACTCAAGCTGTTGTCAAGCATCTTGAGGAGCAAGTATTTATGGTCTTCGGAGTACCCCGTTTGATACTTTGTGATAATGGCCCTCAATACAAAAGTAACGAGTTTAAACGTTTTGCTGAGAGTTATCAGGTTAAAATTCAGTATAATCCGTATTATCACCCCAGAGCAAATCCAACAGAAAGGACGAATCGTACGTTAAAAACCATGTTATGTTGTTATGTGAAAGACAACCACAGGAAGTGGGACGAACAAATACATAAACTTGCCTGCGCGATTCGTACTGCAACCCATGAGACAACCAGGATGTCGCCTTTCTTTGTTAATTCTGGTAGGAATATGTGTCTGTCAGGAAAAGATTACTCCAACCCAGTTTTGTTATCTGAAGAGAATCTGCAGCTGAAAGTAAGAACGAAGGTTTCCGGAAGCTCTATGCGGATGTTAAGAGAAGGCTAGAGGTGGCGGGAGAGAAAGAGTAGTTCAGTATAATCTGCGTACAAGTGTACCCAACTTTGTTGTGGGTCAGCGTGTTTGGAAGAAGAATTATGTGTTGTCAGATGCTGCGAAGTTTTTCTCGAAGAACTTAGCACCGAAATTCGTTGGTCCTTATGTGATTAGGAATACAATTTCTCCATGGATATTTGAGCTTCAGGAACCATCGGGTAAAGTACTACCAGGGAGCTGGCATGTCAAAGACCTTAAGTCGGCAGCGGACCTCTCCGATTAACCTTTTTGGGTTAATCGTCTTGAAGTTGGGGGGGGGGGGGATTATGCAACGTGTCATTTTTACGTTTAAGGCAACGTTACATATTTGCTTATTTAGGTAAATAATCAAGGCTCTTCGACTCGTCTTTCTGTACACAAATTAAGGGTATTTTATAGAGCTAGGTTTGGAGGTTATATAGTGTCCAAAAAGTTACCTTATAAAGGAGACATTCCATCGAATTACTGTGGACATTGCACACACCGCATTATCTGGACATCGTAATTGGAATTTAAGATCACAGGTTTCGGGGAAAAATCACATTGGAACTTTTGATTGATTTGTTTATCTGTGGAATTTTGTAATTTTCTTTGACGTTCACGGAGATAAACAGCTGTTCTGCTGGGGAATGGCGGCGTTGCCGCATCACAAATGGTTTCAGTAACAGGAAGGAAACATTTAGATGAACATTTCATTCGCTTATGTTTATTTTCGAGGATATTGGGACAATCCGAACCTCATATCCTTCACGGATTAGCTAGTTTTGATAGCACGAAAACATATTTGGGTCGACCAGGAACAACCGAGGCTCCGCCCCTTTGATATCTTTATTAATTTGATGAGGAGAAGATAAAATAAATACGAGTTATGCACTTTTGTAAATGGGAGATAAACGAGGGATAAAAACCAAGACTAAAAGAATAAACGAAATCGTGTGAGTTAACATCTGACCACTCTTGTTGCCGAGTTTAAGCAGTAGTTCAGTGTGTATTTTTAGGTTCAGGTTCAGAAACAACTTTATTAATGTAGAAATGTTTTACAAAAATGGCGTCAAACCATATGAATCTTAGAGAAAACATTTATAAAGAGCAAAGGAAACTTTTGACTGAAACTGTAACTAAAATACAACTAAATTCTACACTTAGTATAGCTTTACTCATATGGGAATTGGTTGAATGTTCAAATATTCCTGGGTTTGATGCATGCTCGAATCTCCAGTAATTGATTTTACAGTTGATGGTTTCAATGCTGAGCTTCTTATAGTCCGGCTGGTTATTTTCCTCCTACTTGCTATGTCGGCAGGGGTCCGGTAGGCAAATGTTCGGTCTATGTATGGAGGGTGTCTCGATGTCCTTGTTATAAAAATTACAACCGTGGAAATAGATCCGACAACACCTCAAGGTGCGTTTTACGTATTTTCAATATCCCCTTGGTCGATGCTGCCCCCTATATACCGGTACGAAAGTATTGATGTATTTCCTCATTGGTTAGTTTGAAAACCGCGGGTTTTTTCCTCCAGTCTCGCAAACCGTATTTAGTGATTTTTTGGTGAGAGCGTTTTTTTTTATAAATAGGTTTGCATCCTTATTTGAATTTAACCGGGAAAATTGGGTTGGTACTGTCCCCACCAAATCTAGAAACGACTTCCGGCAACTTCATTTTTTTTTTAGTTCTCGACAAAGTGCCTTGTCTCTTTCCTAACGAATTTTGGCTGGGTCGGCATCAAGTCTCTGGGATCGCCATTGTTTTTTTGGTTAGTGGCACTGCAGTGGCTGCAGGTTCTGTCCCAGAGACTGTGAAGAGTGAGTCCGTCGTGTTAGGCGTAATCTAAAGTGACGCTCACACCCTTTGAGGGGGATTTAAGTCGGCCTACGCCATTTCTACAGGAAATAAGCGTGCCCTGTCCATTCCATCGACGGGACAGTTGTGCTGGACGCTGGTGTGAAGCCGGGTGTAGCACTGTAACCCTGGGAAAGGGTTTTACGCTCGGGCAAGGAACCAACATTAAGATATTAAGACCCATGTGCTGCCCTAGCGTGATGTGCTAAGCAAGCACGAGGGAAGGCGCGGACAGAACAGGGGAACTGGTGCAACAGCAGTGAGGAGATGTCTGGACAACAACTCCAGGTTCACAAAACAAAACACCCTCTTATTCACTCATAAAATAACCAAGGACCAAGGTAGGAGCAAACCTTTAGATACAATCTTTTCATATAATTTTTTTATATAATTTAAACGTAACCTTTCATATATAAACAGGATAATTTCAATATTGCTTGTAAACGCAAGATAAGGTATGACGTCATAGCCCCAATTTTGCGGTATATTTAAGATAATTTTCCTATGACATTTAAAGTGCCTTGCTATTTTGGCCCTGACTTGTTCCCAACCATTTCATTTTTCTTTTTAACTATTTCATGTTTGGTATTTTTATCTGGTTTACCATTATAATAAACAAGATGAACTAAATCTTTGTATTATTTGTACAACCCAATGACCAACTTTGCAGAGACAAAAGAGAGATGAGGTTATATTTTTAGCGGTCTCCTTACATTGTTTTGCCTCATGGGGTAGATCTCGGACTGGGTGCTGTCTGTCTCATTCTACCCAACGTAGAATGATGACAGCAGATATTTGGTCCAGATCTCCCCTATGATGGAACGATTTTGGAAGTGTATTTTTTTTTAACAATCATTCATATAATTGAGTCTTACGCTACTGACTCAAATGTAGGTACACTGTAACCTGTTGGGAATGTACATCTACCTATAAGGAACTTTCTATTTGTGTCATTTTGATTCATTTGGGAATCTTTTAAATTCTATTTTGTTTATTAGTATTTTGTTTTTGGTTATTCTTAATTACACAAATACTCTGGAAGCCTCGGAAGTAAGTAGAGTTTCATTGTTTGGCTACAACGTTTGGGTTGAACTGTATTTTAATTAAGATCTTCTTTGTAAAACATTGATATTAAAACACTGTGGCGCACTTAAAATTTTCTTATTTCTGAACCCCCCCTTCTCCACTGTATAAAAGTTACCAGGCATATCAATGTTTTACCTAGCTGGAAAATACAGTTCAGCTTCCAGATATTTGTTTAATTATATCTTAAGAGAAAAGTATCAAATATGTTTTGTGTAAGATTTTTGACGCTGAGTTTAAATATGTAACTGGGATTCGCTTATCTGTGCATAAATTGTTTTTTCCCTTAATGGACCCATGCATGCCATTGTCGTACTTCTATGGAACGAAAACATCGAATTATGTATTTTTGTGTTTTTCAAGAAAACTATTAACTTTACGACAAAAAGTGTACTATCCTTTTGTGAAGAAAACTAAATTGCCTTTTAGCGGGGGTACACTTTGACCCCGTAGGGGTTCGTTTTACATAAAAAAATTACCCTCAAAAATAAAATTGTAAATTACGCTTCGGCCATGTTTAAGCCGCCATATCTACCTCAGTATCAGTTTCTGTTTGAAACTAATAGCCGTTTCTTATTAAGCTTGACATCCTTATTCGATCTGTATAGTTTTTTAGTACTTTCATGACTTTGGTATAGGCCAATGTAGTGGTTTTTTAAGTGTAACTCGAGAACCGCTTAATCTACAGCAAATATTAGACCCACAATGAATACATCTTAACAATCTGCATATTTTTTATTTTTTATGTTTTTTTTTGTAAATCCAGTAGTTTTCTTTAAAAAATCAAAAAACCTAAAAAAAACAGCATATTTGAGGAACGTACAGAATTTATAGTATAGATACAAATAAAAAACAAAGTATTGATAGTGATTTGGAGAGACCATTATAGTAGAAGCTAATCACTTTAAACAAAGATGGCGGGTTGTTTATGCAGGATTTTCGCAGGTATCTCTATTTTTTTTGGAACATAGTCTTATGACGAATCGATTAAAATATGAGTATCGGTTTGCAATTCAAGCCCAAAATCCTACTGGGCTCTTATACTAAAATGGTTGGTGATTTTTTATTTTGCAGTTAAATTTGGTCAAATAAATACCAAGTCATATACGAAAATAGTTCTTAATATAATTTAGAAGCCTGAAATAAATGGAATTAACGCGTTAGTAAGGGTGCTAACTCTATTTTATTTTATTTTTAACAAAACTCAAAAATATTTACAATTTTCGAAAAGAGTGATATTTTAAGCTCTTAATAAATACAAAAGATAAAAAAAAACAGAATTATATGCCTGTAATGGTCAGCCATTCCCCTTAATCCGACCTAGGTACGGCCATAAGACCAAAAAAATCCTGATAAATTTAACATTTATTAAAAAACTTCCTATTTTATTTATTTTGTTTTTAAAAATATAGAAACACAATATCTTTCAAAACATTAAGCTTGTTTAGTACGTAGGTGTAATTATACCTTATACTACAGAAATTTATGATTATAAAATAATTACCTCCGTTTTAAAATCGCCCCGGTCTTTTTCGTAGGATAGAAAACGCAGTATCTACCTATAATTTTTCTTAATTTTGGCTTGTAAAAAATGAAAATAGGGTAAGAACCAAATGCTTCTTTTCTTATAACTTTTAAGCATCAGTATTTTGATAGGCTTGCTTGTATTTGTAGGGGTATCTGTCATAATTGCAGTAAATTTGTTGAGTTAATTTTATGTATAATTTTATATTAAAAACGTTAGATTTTTAAATTGTGGTCAAATAAAGTTTAAAAAAGTGGTTATGTATGAGTAGTTCAAAATCTTTGACTTTTGCGGATAACGCACCAGCTTTGTATTTTTGATCCTGCTACAGATTTTTCCTGCAATATTTTTAAATATTTTTAGAAGCAAACTATAGGCAGACTTAAAAGAAATAAAAAAAGTATGTCAGATGAAAACCTCAACAGAAATTTCTTGACGGAGTTAAAAAATTCAAGTTTGAAAAAAATCACTACTCTGGAAAATTAACTTTTTTTTTTTTAATAAAAAATATTTCTAATAGTTGTGTTAGGCGGACCGAGAGAGACATGTCTCACATAATTAAAACCGTAATAAAAAATATTTTGACTCTTTTCGATTTTGAGTTATTTTAATAAAAGTAAGAAGGTGCAAACTGAAAAGTTAAGGGCACTGAAACTCAGCTTAGATTGAACTACCAACCAACTTTTTTTACTTCTCCTAAGTCCATGTAGAAATTTGCCAATTTTTATGAAAGTCCCGCAAAAATTGACGAAAATGGCGAACTGACCGACAAGTATACAATTTGGATATTTAAAAAAAAACTGAAAAATATCCAAATATAAAAGCCTTTTTGCTACCACTTCTCATCTATATCTTTTAAAAAAATTTGCACCGTTTAATAACTTGTCTATATTAAAACAAAATATTTCAGGGGACTCAAAATTAAACCCAAAAAAAGAAATCCCCAGCCGTTTATCTTCAAACATGTAATTTTTATTTAAAAAACCATTATTTTGAACCAGTGCTTTTTCCACGTTTGCGGTAAATTTTTTAATATTTTGAATCATATTTATCTTTTTTTTTAGAAAGTAAATTTTGCATTTAGTTCTCTATAGTTTAGCACAGGTGTGAAGGACTGCTCTTTCATTGCCGACCATTCATTAGTACACTGCTCTATAAGTAATAAAATGTAGCGCCATGCTAAAACAGTTACTTTTAGGGACTACAAAAATATCGACAGGGACTTATTAAAACAGTTTTTAGATCAAGCTCCATTCGAAAATATGATTCAAATAAATGACATCAATCAAAAAGGGCTGTTTTTCAATACACTTCTATTACAAATTTTTGATGTACTAGCACCAGAAAAAACTACAAAACAAAAATGTAAGAACCCTGGGTGGCTCACACACACGATAAAAGAAATAATAAAATTGAAAAACAGGACTTTTGGGAGATGTAAAAAACAAACAACGAACAAAACTGGAATTACTATAAACAAATACGCACCCAGGTAAACACTGCAATTAAAAACGAAAAAAAGAGCTTTTTGAAGATACTTTAAGACAAAATAAAAGTCCAAAATTCCTCTGGAATAAATTAAAAGAATACGATATCTACACAAAAAAATCAACAAATGAAATACCTACAAATCTAAAAAAACCCAATGAAATTAACAATTACTTGTTGCAAGCCGCTTCAAGCAACTCTACCATTAACCAAGATCAAGTTAACTTTTATCTTAATAACCATAAAACGGAATCTTTTTGAGTTTGTTGCTGTGACGGAAGGTAAAGTGAAAGAGCACCTTTTGTCCATTAAATCTATGTCCACGGGGGCAGACGGCATAAATCTCAACATGCTTATCCTTAGTTGTAACCGCATCTTGCCTTTTTTTAACGAATATTGTAAATTCCTGTTTGATAGAGGGGGTCTTTCCGGAATTATGGAAAGGAACTCGAGTAATACCTCTGCCTAAGACATCTCAGCCTAAAAGCTTTAATGATTTAAGACCCATCAGTATTCTTCCAGTTCTGTCAAAGATTCTAGAGAAAGCAATGAATGACCAAATAAGACAACACCTGGAAAAATATGAAATTATACACCCAGACCAATCAGGTTTTACGCCGGGCTATAGTTGCACTACTTCTCGACATAACGGACGACATTGCCTGCGCAACAGATAGAGGTGATAAAACAGCGCTGATTCTACTGGACTATTCAAAAGCTTTTGATAGACTGAACCACGAGCTCCTCTTCGGTGTCCTACATTTTGCGGGCTTCTCTAATAATGCACTTAATCTACTTAAAACTCAATTACAAGGTAGGTCGCAATTTGTGGAGACGTCGCAGGGGCGCTCAGGATACTTAAAAATTATTAGCGGAGTTCCTCAGGGCTCAATTCTTTCTCCTATCCTTTTTAATATCTATACTACACAAATTACATCATGCATTGAAAACTGTTCCTCAAAACGATACTGCGACGACACAAATCAAAAAATCATTTAAAAAAGAAAACTACATCACCGCAGAAAAGGAAATAAATGAGGACCTCCAAAGATTGATCGAAGCTTCTGAATCACATAATTTAATCATAAATCTAAAAAAGTCCAATTTTTTAATATTTGGAAGAAAACCCAATAGTACAATGAGCATTAAAATAAATGGCGAAACAATAGATAACGTAACCAGCGCGAAAAATCTGGGCCTTTATTTTGATGAAAAGTTAAGGTTTAAGCTACACGTCAACAAATGTCTACAAAAAGCATACTATACTTTAAAAAATGCTTTATCCAAGCCGCCAAATCTTAAACCAAAAAAACTAAAAATTAAATTAACAGACACGCTAGTTTTAACTTAACTTTTTAACTTTAAAAACTTTATTTAGCAAGAATATGCTACAATTTTAACAATAGTAAAGTTAATTACATTAAAATCTAATTGTTAAGCTATATAAATATTAATAGACTAAGTAATATTTTCAACTGTAACACAATAATTTATTCTACCTGCATCCAAATGAATAATACTATAATTAAACTGCATTGAAAATAAATATTTTTTTTAACTTTTTTTAAATGAGTTTTTTAATTTATTGAATTCTGACAAACCTTTACAAAAAATTGATTTTTGGACAATTAATTTTTGGGAATTATTTAAATGAAAATCGTCTTTCATCGAAATTTGAATTTTGGAGGACAAAGTCTTTAAGTTGTTCTGGTAGTAGATTTTTTTGAATTTTGTAAATAAATATACAAATATTATAGAAAATGAAATTTTTTACATTAAGCCAAGTTAATTTTTTTAACATTAGTGTAATTTTTGTGTATTTATCTGCTTTAAGAATTATTCTCATTGCTCTATTCTGTAATATTTGAAGTTTATCTAAAATATTTTCATTCGCTGTGTATAATATAGTTGAGCAGTAGGAGAAATGTGGTAATATTGTTGTATTGTAAACACATTTTTTAGAAAAAAATGATAAATAATAACTAATCCTTCCTAAATACCCAATTTTTGAAGAAATTTTTGATATAATATATTCGTAGTATTTATCAAACTTTAATTTTGAATCTATAATGATACCAAGATATTTGAATGAATTTGTAATTTATAATTTCTCATTATTTATTGTGATTGCAAAATTTGTTAAGTTGCTTTTTGAATTTAAAATCAAACATTTTGTTTTGTTTACATTCAATTTTAATTTGTTTGCGTTTAGCCAATGTACTACATTTTTTAATTCTGAATTTATCTCATTAGTTAGGTTTTCTAATAAAGTTCCTTTTAAATAAAGTAATGTATCATCTGCAAACATCTGTATCATACAATTTTTTAAAACTGTTGGTAGATCATTTATATATAAAATAAAAAGTAATGGTCCCAATTTACTTCCCTGTGGTACCCCTACATTGTTTGTTTTTTCCGATGATAGTGAATTCAAAATTTTGGTTCGCTGTGTCCTATTGCATAAATAATTTTTAAACCATTCTAATACTTTTCCCCTTAGACCAAATTTATAAAGTTTTTTTAATAGCCTTTCCCTGTCAATAGTTTCAAATGCTCTTTTAAAATCTAAAAATACCCCAACTATAATTTCATTTTTCTCAAAACTTCTTTTCCATGTTTCTATAACGTATTGTACTGCAATTTCTGTAGAATGTTTTCGCCTAAATCCTGTTTGTTGTTTTACTAAAATTTTGTTGCTTTCTATAAAATTTAAAAACTGTTCATATACCACTTCTTCCAATAACTTTTCAATATCCCATAAAACATTTATTGGTCTTAATTCATCATATCTTTTACTATTTTTAACTTTTGGTACAGGTGTAACATATGAGCATTTGAGTATTTCTGGAATTTCTCCGTTTTTTAGGCACGTGTTTATTAGATTTAAAAGTGGATATCCTATGACCGAAAATGTTTCTTTCATTAGATTTTTGTTTAATACTACATTTTTATTATTATTTGATTTTAAATTTGCAACTTTGTTTTTCAGTTGATTTAATGTTACTTCTTCAAATTTAGGTATTGTATTTTCTATGTTTATTTCATCTAAATGAGACTCTGTGCTTGTATTTGGTATAGAATTAATAATGTCTTCTATGCTTGTTATATAGTATTTGTTTAGTCGCTCTGATATGGTGTTTGGAACAGTTTCAATTTTGTCTTCAAATATGATTTCAGTTATGTCACTTTTTGGTTTGTTGTTGATTAAATTTTTCAATGTTTTCCACATTTTATTTTTATCAATTTCCTTTTCAAAATAGAGTTTTTTCTCTTTTCTTAATACATTTACACATTTATTTCGTTTACCTTTATATTCTATCCAATCTTTTTCAGTTCTGTTAGTAGTAAATTTTTTATAAAAATGATCTCTGTCAGTTTTTGCATCATAAATTTTCTTATTAAACCATGGTGTTTCTGTTTTTCTGTAAGGTAATATTTTACTTCCTTGAACTTTTATCAAGGTGTGTTCGATGTTATAGTATAGTTCTCCAAAAAGTGAATCAGCATCATTCAGTGTGTAATCCCAATGACATTCAATTAATTTTATACATAGTTTGTTGTAGGCTAAATAAGTTAAAGTGCTGGCTTTTGTTTTATGGTGTTCATTTACTTGAATTTCAATATAAGTCCAATAATGGTCACCTATATAATGGTCACCTATTTTTGGTATTTTTTCCACACCAGATATTAAAGAAAAATCATTTGTTAGTACTAGATCTATTTTTGATTCTGTGTTATTGGTTACTCGTGTTATTAACAGATTTTTAGACTTTTTTAAATTAATATGCGAAGAAAATTTGGAATATAATGGTATTAACAAATATGGGAGATTTTAATATAAACTTTGATAATCAAGATTTTTATGTTGAAAAATTTAAACAACTGGTTAATTTATATGGGCTAAGACAAATAATAAAGGAACCGTTATTATTTGTCTTAGCCCATATAAATTAACCAGTTGTTTAAATTTTTCAACATAAAAATCTTGATTATCAAAGTTTATATTAAAATCTCCCATATTTGTTAATACCATTATATTCCAAATTTTCTTCGCATATTAATTTAAAAAAGTCTAAAAATCTGTTAATGTTTCCTGATGGAGATCTGTAAAATACATTTAACTTGTAATTTTGT